>JAPTYQ010000016.1:19783445-19797293 GCA_029814465.1 Ostorhinchus cyanosoma | reverse complement strand
CCCCCCCCCCCCCCCCCCCCCCCCCCCCCCCCCCCCCCCCCCCCCCCCCCCCCCCCCCCCCCGCCATACGATGTTGGCAGGTCCAGTTTCATCTAAAGAAAACTCATGTTATACAGTTGTGCTCATAAGTTTACATACCCTGACTGAATGCACATGGTACGGTTTTGGAAGTTCCAACATGACAATGACCCAAAACATAAGGCCAAGTCCACCTGTCATTGGCGACAGCAGAAAAAAGTGAAGGTGAAGGAGTGTCCATCCCAGTCTCCTGACCTCAGTATCATTGAATCACTTTGTGAGGAATCAAACATGGAGTTCATGCAAGAAAACCCAAAATCTGAAAGGAACTGAAGGTGTTTTTGTCAAGAAGAATGAGCAGCTTTAGCATCTGAGAAAATAAAGTGTCTCATCTACAACTACCGCAAAAGACTTCCATCTGTCATTAGTTGTTTTTCCATTGACCCGCAAATTGCTCAAATATAACTTGCACATACAAGTTTACCTAATGGAAAAAAGACCATTTCAACAAAACTCTCATTTTTTGATTAAGAGTTTATGTGCTGGCAAGGTGGTATTTCGGGCATTGAAAAATTGGTATATTACGCAAAACTGCAATGGAAAGACCTTTTTTCGCAACGACAGTCAAGTGAATTAAAAAAACAGATGATGACGGACGTTCCAACAAGCGAAGAAGAAGAGTTTTAAAAGAAACATGGTGCGGAATGTGTGGACACATCAGGAAACCACATCATTTTTAAATTGTGTACTGGATAGAGGGATAATATATAATAATGAATAAATCTGTAAAACATGATATTTACGTTCGCCACCATGTTTATGGAATGACTTCTCGTGTCATCTCACGATAATAAATAAACAAATCATCACATTTGTGATTTAATGGAAAAACGACCATTATGCACTTCGTTTTTTTTGACATTTAGTAAATATCTGTAAAGTTTTGCGCATATATCCAATGAAAAAGCGACTATTGATGTTAAAGGTGAGGGGCCAATACAGAAGATGAGAAAAGTTTTTGTATTATCATTCGTATTCTCTCGAAAAATGAGCAAAGAATCACAAATTCTGCTAGTGTATGTAAACTTATGAGCTCAACTGTATTTAGCAGTATGGATCTGTTGAGGGAGCATATGCACACATTGAAAAGCCTGAGAAAGAGGTGCACCCCCCCTGCCTTTCCATGTTCACACAGAAAGTGCTGCATCAAGACCCACCTCATGGGGAACAGAACATCAAGGACAACAACATGACATTTGATTAAGTCAAACACAGCATGAAAAGGTGGATCTGGGTTGTAAGGAAAGCAGAAACAGAGGCAGACTACAGCAGAAATGTTATCCAAGCTAAGCAGTTTAAAGATGGCGCCCTGAATGAGAAGAACCAGCTGATGTGAGTGGGCATTAGAGACATAACGGTTAGAGATTTTGGTGCTATGATTATCCTTGGGGTTTGTTTGCATCTGGCGCCACTTGTCCATATATTTGCTGATGAAGCCACTTCAGTTTTCTCAATTTTGATACAATAACCTTTGCATTTACTGTGTTTTCCTGAAATTCTAAAAAAAAAATCTAGGAAATTACAGGATTTACAATGAATTCAGAGGATAACATTATAATAGATGGTAATAAATCACTTGAGAAAGTTTAAATTGAGAGAAAAATTCATGTGGGAACTGCTGGAAAAGTAGTGCCAACTGGGTCTTTATGGCTTAAATATGAAATAAGTGCCAGCATTTTGGATGAACATATTACAACTAGTATGATCCCAAAAATGTTTTAAGACGTACAGAAAATACTCCTGTTACAGCTATCATTAATATTCACTATAAGATGGAAAAACATGCACTGTAAGCTACACATTTAACATGCCACTCTAACTTGTTCGAGTTTAAAGTGATTACTTTTAAAACCAAGTAGCAAACTCACTTCTTTCCCCAGTGACACCACTGACAACTTCACATGACACCTCCAGGAGAAGCATGACTTTAAACTCCTTACAAATTTCACCATTAGGCTGACAAATGAAATGCAGGCTTTAAGTCGACAGAGCGAGTCTCAAAAGCTGGTAAGGAGTGGATGGAAGGAGATTATGGGGGGGGCCCTCATCTCACCGATACAGGGCAAGAAATTGCTGACAGTCAAGGCAATGTGGAGTGTCACGCTTCTGATGCATAAAGTCTGGAAGTTCATTACCCCGCATATCATCACTGAGCACACTGAGGACCCCGGAGCTCTTCGCATTCCTCTCGGTTCTGTTTCTCTGTCGTTTTTACACTCTCGCATTCTCACTTTCACTCGCTCATTTCCTCTCTTTTGAGGAGGATGATGATGATGATGATGATGAAAGAACAGGGAGCGCACAGTCATCGTAATACACTTCCAAACCCTAAATGTGTCATGGTTTGGGCCTGACAGGAAGAATAATAGCCACTTACTCAGACTGCTAAAACCACGTTGTAGTACAGTAATACGGAATACTGCAAAAGCAAAGCCTTACGGGAATGATAATGAGCTCATTTAGTAGAAATAGTGGTTGGAAATTCTCCTAAAAAAATGTAATCTCGCACACCGATGGATTACCGTCTCTATAGTGTTGACATTCGCTTACATATATGGATCATAAACAGGTATTAAGTTGGATAATCCTCCCCAAAACACCTGCGCGACACCATGACTCAGACCCTTTCGCCTCTGCGTCTCCATGGCGACGCCACTCCTCTCGCCAGGCGCCAGGGTCACCCACTCAGGCGAGCTCATTAGGGCTGTTGTCACGTCGGCCATCCCGCCCCTGGGTGCCTTTGAAGATGACACTGTGTATGTGTGTGTGTGTGCGTATGTGTGTTGCTGCATGTGTGCATATGGCTGCGAGTCCTCATGTGTGAAAGCCAGGGTGTGTGTGTGTGTGTGTGTGTGTTTATGTGTGCATTTCAGGAGGAGGTGAGCCTTTGTGGATAATCAGATATAGTGGCTCAGGACTGTGTTCTTAGCAGTGGCTTGTTGTCACATCTTGGTGTTCAGTCCCACATCCTGCAGAAACAGAAGCTGGACTTCAGTTCTATCCCACAGACGTACAAATTCATGCTACACACAACCCTTTCCTAGAGGTCAGAGGAGCGCTGGTGGTGAAACTCAAGTGTGATTGATTAGTTGAAATCATTTCGGAGCAAAGGGCAGCATGGATGGATTTAAATTAACCCATAAAGACCCAGTGTGACTTTTGTGGCAGTTCCCAAATACATTTTTCTCTCTATTTAACATTTTTAAAGTGATGTATCACCATTTATTAAAATATTATCTTCTGAATTTTGCGTTTTTTTCCCCAGTGAAAATCATCTGTTTTCCTATGTTTAATTGACTGATCGTGTAGATGTGCATAAAAACTCAGTAAAAAGTCAAAGGTTGCTGTATCAAAACAGAAAAAAAAATGAAGAAAAGGTGACTTTTTCAGTGAAATATAGTATTAACTGAACATAAACCCAGTGTCTCCATCCACTGTCATTGATTTGACTCCATGGGTTTTACTGGTGAATCAATGTTGTAGAAGATGACAGTGTTTCCACGGTAACTACGGAGCCTATGAATGTCCAAATGGGTCATATCTGATGACCATGAAAAGACGGCAAACTGCATTTGACACCAATTATTTACATGGATTGATTGGATTAGTGGATCAACAGTTTAGATCAGTGGATGCTTTTGGTGGACGATGGATGTTTGGGTCTTTATGGTTAAACAACAAATGAGACAAATGAAAGATAGAACATCCATAAGTTCAAGTATTACTTTGGGAGATTTAATTCTGTTTGTGATGAATTTACGTCTTTGTCATTTGCTCGAGGCTTTATCTCAACCTCTGGGGTCTTGTCTTTACTTATTAATCAGCAGCGACTTTGTCACAGTGTGGCAGAATGCTCAATAATAGATTGGGAGAGAAGTCACGTGACTCGCAGACACATACACCCACACAGACGCAAACTGTACATGCAAATCATACCAGCCATTCAAAAAAAAAAAAGAAAGAAAGGATATAAGGAACAGAGACAACCACCCGGCGTCTCCGCTCACTAACATGAGGTGAAATTACATAAAGGCTCTGGGGAGGTGCTCCTATTATAACCCGTCCCTCGGCTCAGTCAGCTGAGGTAATCTAGCAATCTGCAGAGTCAGGCTCAGCGACTACCTGAACTGTCCTATCAATCATACTTGGACATTAAAGGCTATTTGCATCTCATCTCTAAGTAAGACAGGAAAACATCATTAACAGAAAAGCTTTTATACGGACGACACGAGACAAAAGCGCTGTTATTTTTCTAATCTGCCCATACTGAAGTAAAAAAGTACTGATACACTTCACTATAATGATGTTTTGGGGCACTGGGTGGATTCTGAAAAACACATTCAACAGATTTAAAGACACAACTTAGATGAGTCTAAATTTGAATAACAGGTTAAAAAACAAACAAACAAAAAAAAAACATAACATATACTAAACATGTTCTGTATTCTACAACATTTTTTGCTGTAACTGGACTGATATTATAGCACAACACTATTATATACATCAGTGTTTTTCAACCTTGGGGTCGGGACCCCACATTGGGTCGTCTGGAATTCAAATGAAAAATAAAAAATATATGGTGAGTTGACAGAGACAATCCCAATCCATAACAGACATGACAAAGTGTGAGTCTGAAACTGAAGCACTGTGGTTCTATTTATCTGTCAGATGTTCACTGTGGTCGGTTTCAGATGCTGCAGCTCTTTCATAATTCAAAGTTTTAGTTATTGTTTGTTCAGTATTAATTGTCTCCTTGTAAATCCAAGCTGGACTGACTGTATATATTCTGACCAAGGAAAATTGAATTGTCCCTTTCTGCAGTAATCTACACCTGGCTTTTCTGCCTCCATCCATAATAATGTACATTCTATAGACTAAATGTTGACTAAAAGTAATGTTTACTTGCAACATAGTAGAGAAAACTATTACATGATAAAAAACAAATAAAATTTAGCAAAGAAATGTCTCAGTTTTGAATGTCTGGGGTCGCCAGAAATTTCATCATCAGTCATCCATGTGTTACTGTGGCAACCTGTCCACGTGTTAGTACATTCTCAAGACTTCAATATTTTATTCCAAAATGTATTTTCAGCATCGTTGAAAAAAATATCTAAAAGGTTTAGTCCTACTTGATATCAATTTCTGTCAAGAACCACATATTTTGAATGTTTGTGTAAAGCTTAAAAAGTGTATGTATATTTCAAATCCACGTTACCGAGCAGTAATTTGACATTTTTCACTAACAATGTCATCTCCCCAAATGTTGTTCTATATAATGTTAAAGTGGTTATAAATACCTACTCAAATATGTATAATACCTGTATATAAGTTACTCTGCTTATGTGTCAGAGGCTGTCAAACATGAAATGCGTCCACATGTTACTTCTTGATCGGACCCTAAGTTGGCCCTTTGAACTTGGCTGTTCCTTTTGGAGTCAGCCTCAAGTGGCCACTTGAGGAACTGCAGGTATAGACACCTGGACGTCTCTCTATAACTACCAATTATGAGCCCCATGAGAGCTAAACGTTATGGGCCCGTTCATAAATTCAATATTTTGTTGATCTGTCGGAGAGGGGGTGGGAATGTGGGGGGAGGTGTAATCTATACGTGACATCACTTATGCTAGCATGAAAACAAAACTGAAACTTAACATGCTTTCAAAGTCCGATTCCTGACTTCTATGCCTATTATATAGCAGATGTTATACGAAATATTTCACGTCTACCCTGTATCCACTGGACCCCCTCCTCTGCTCTATGAGCCCTCTCACAAATTCTGGGCCGCATGAAAATGTCATATTTATCCCTCCTTATCAGCGCCCCAGCTCTATAATATGCATTTAATAGGAATAACAGTGCCGGTGGCAGGTTTACTACTCGTGTCTACTGGTTTACTACTCATATCACCGTTAAAATGAGCTTTGCTCCATATTGAAGCTGTAGTTTGGAAGCTAATGAGGTCCACGGTGACTTTGAAGACTGCAGTTGACAATCTTTATTTCTTGATCCCTCAGCTCTCGTTTAGCGATTTGTTCAGATTTCTCTTGTATTTTACAGATGTACTAACTCCTACGCTTTGTTTCCTGTATGTTTTCTGAACGGGGCTGACTGCACTGGCCAGGCTCCAGAGTGGATTCGCTGTGACACTGTCTCTTCGAGGGCCTCATGAAAGGAGGCTCGGCTCCCCTCAGAATGGCCTGAGAGCTTGTCAGTGGGCTGCCTGTCAGCACACAGCCAGGCCAGGGACATTTGATGTACCACACGAGGATGAGAGGACAGATGGGAAGAAGCAAGAGATGGATGGAAGGGGAATAGAAAAGGATGGAAAAACTGGTGGAAAATAACACTACAGCAACTGTGAGGGAACAACTAATATACAGAGTTTATTTTCCCCTTTTCACAGAAGATGTTCATTAATAAGGTACGGAAAGTCTGGAAATGCTTAAAAAATAGGACTAATGGCCCTGTAGCTCACTGACAGGTTCTACCAAGAATCAATAGCCCCTTTTTCCACAACACTTCTCTTCTGGGAATATTTCACCGACGTCTGTTCACTGCAAAAATCTAAATCTTACCAAGTGTATTTTTCTCATTTCTAATCCAAATATCATGGAGATACTTGGTTGATGTTCAGTTTTTGATACATTTTGTTGAAAAAGTCTAATTTTTCTTCATTTTTCCGTTTCTGATATTATGGCAATTAAGTTTTACTCTGAGCTTTTATGAACATATACATGATCGGCAAATTAAATATGGAAAAATACCAGTTGAGCATTGCAAAAATCAAAACTTTGTGAAGTGTATTTTTCTCATTTCTAGCCCAAATATCTCACCACACTTAAAGACATAATCACCTAAAGAGTAACTTTTCAGTGAGATGTAAAGAACTTATTTTTAGACAATATAACTTGAAATCTTATTACAAGAAATGTTATCAAGATAATTTTCCCATGTTCTATTGAGAGATTTTTTTCTTTTTTGGCTTGAATTAAGCCAAAAAAAAAAAATCTTCAATTAAGCACCAGACATACAGTAGTGCCTTCACTGTAGCTCATTGCCTATCAGCCAGTGAGCTAAAAACAATGTTCTTCATCAAGGATAGGAGGGGATTTGTATATTTCACAGTCTATGATGCAGAATAGAATAAAAAGAGAGTGGTTAATGAAAGTGGGTTAAGCTCAAAGGTACAAACCTAAAGTAAACACCCATAATCTCAGACGGTGCTGCCTGCTGTATGAAATGTTTCAAGATATGTTGTACATCTTTATCTGACCGAACTAAATTACTTTAGATGTACACAAGTGTAAGACAATTGTACTGGCATAAATCATGAACGTGAGAAAACAGAAGTATTTACAAATTAAATTAATTTGACAAGACAAGTATGAAAAATTTACATATGTCAAACTGATGCGACTTTGGGAGAAGCTAAAGCAAGAGTTGAGCTTGTAGCAATTATCCAATCTAATTTCTGCAAACATATGTCTAAAGTACAGATGAAACTATATACATTCAAAGATAGCTCAAATATGACCCCTGCTCTGATGATAAAATGGGTCACTGACAACCCGGTGGATGTTAAGAGCGTTTACTGTGCATTTATAGCACTGATGCTAAGCTAGTCTCTTGAAAGTCTTGTGCTAGTATGGCTTTCTGATCACAAACACAAAGAGAAAAGGAGCTGTAAGATTTGCGATACGACACTATAATGATACTAAAAATAGTCTCAAAGTATGGAATCAAACACTTTGGTGTAGCACGATTACAACAGGCTTCAAAGTTACATTAATCCTGACCTACATTTAAAATGCTGTTCAGAAAGAGTATCACCGTTTTCTCTTTCAATAGTATAAAGACGCGAGAAAAATGGTTGCATGCCTTCAGATGCAGCATCCTCATTATATGCACATAGTCAGAATCACAAAGCTGAATTCACTTTTTATCATTTCACTTTCACACCCTGCAGAGTCTATCTCTATAATGCCGCTACGTCTACCTCTTCATTTATTGCGGATGTCTTTATCATGAAACGATAATGGGCTGATCATACCAAAAACATGGAAAACAATTGCTTTACACAGGATTTGAATGATAAAATTTGTTTCTATAGACTTGCAGATGCAGAGTATAACGATTATCCAGATTTTGCGCAGTCCAGCCCATAATCAGCCGACATGAGGGGTGTAGGTGAACGGCCTGTGATCTCTGGTGCTTTGGGAACGCTCCAGCCACACTAGAGGCACTGCACCATTTGTTGCCCTAATTAAGAATTCATTGGCCACTAACGATGAGTTCTGACCTCCATTTCCTGCACCTTTGTCTCCTCCACAGCATAGTAAATCAGCCTGGAGTGATCATCTTGACACACACACACACACAGAGAAAATAACTGGTATACAACGGCATGCAGCAGAAACAGGAGGAGCCATAGGACAAGAGAGATGAAAGAGTAAAAGTGGAGAGAAAAAGGACGTTTAAAGAGGAGAAAGGAAAGGAAAGCGGGAAGGATGGGCTAATGAGTTGGCCAGTCTCCAAAGCTAACCACATAAGATGCGGAGTGAGGCTGGCATAAGTACGGAGCCTTGGGGAATGCCTCTGGTACTGATAAACACATCCAACTGTCTGTCTGAGCTGTTATCTGTTGCACTGTGAGCTGAATACGCCACTGTTATCCCTGTAGGAGATGGGAACACCACTAATCTCCCCCTGAGGTGACAAATACACCTTCACATCATCCAGATGCTGGAGTGTTGAACCATGTTATTGTTACAGTGTGTGTAAAGTACAGAGCTATTTGACCGTTGTAACACAATATTTGCACGAACAGTCTGTAAAGTATAATTTTCCATTATCACATTGGTTAGATTTGTTTGTCTGTTAACACTCTAGATGCTAAATTTTGCTTGAATTCATACCAAACTAGGTTTATAGACCCAGTGACCTAGAATAGATGTAGTTACATTTTGGGAAAGGAAGGTCAAAGTTCACATTTTTCATGAATTTTCAAAATCTATTTTTTTCCCCATGTACTTATAATGGCCAACATTTGAAATGTCTATAAAAATATCCATTCAGTTTCAATGTAATTAAAGCTTGGTACATATATAGAGGCCATCAATATGCTGACATCAGCACATGCATAGACATGATGACATCAGCTGGATCGCTGCCAAAATAACCTACAATACGTACGAGGGGTGGGGTTTGTTGTACCTGGAACCACTTGTTCAGTAAATGTCAATGCTCCAGTTTTGTTAGGGGTGTATTTTCCAAGTGGCATATGTGCATATTAGGCAATGTACAGACGGCAGCAAAAGTGGCCCAAATCAGATTTTTTTGCCCATATGTGACTTGTATCAGATCTGTTAAAGACAGTTTGAACAGCACAAATATGTTTTCAATTCCGACCAAGGCCACTTTTATATATGGTCCTAAATCCGATACGCATCTGTTATTTTGCAATGCGACTTCAGTTTGAATGGCCACGTGGCATTTATCTGACCTTTATGTCATTGAAATGCAACAAACGTCACAATTCTGTGGCCCAGGAGGAGGAGTGGCAGGAAAATCATACTTCTGTAAACACAGTGCGTGCCTGCATGGTCATGTATTAGGTCAGGACCTCTTTTGCACATGTGGGTCACATCAGGGTCACACTGAATTCATACTCAAAACTGATAGAAGTCACATTTAATGTGCAATATGAACGCGCACACAAAAAGATTGGAGTTCATCCAAAAATCCGATTTGTGCTTTAAGACCTGCTGTTTGAACGCAGCCTTATTCAGGTTTTAGCTTCACTGGGCATATTTGTATTTGTGTGTGTGTGTGTATATATATATATATATATATATATATATATATATATATAGTAATAGAACCCGAGAGAGAGACAGCGAGTCTTTAGAATATAGGTCTCAGCTGGCAGTTTGCTACTCACAGTCTCTTGTCGGTTTAGTCAACTCTGTGTGTTTACCATAATCCAATTAACCAACAGTTTTGTGGGCTGGAGTACAGATGCATGGCCAAAACAAAAGACCCCATTTTTACTGAGGAGAAACAACTGCTTTTAAATCATCATCATCAAAAGACTTGGATATCAACAAATTTCTGAATAAAAGCTAATATTCCAATGCCGACCTTTTTAAGGATGCAGTTGAAAGACCAAAAGACTGGGACTTTACAAGGAAGCAAAGTAACACAGGGACCCCCAGTCACATGTCATCCATCTGATCAAAATACAGAAATGTCAGGGCATCATCGCACCCCAGCCTTCATATAACAATACTAGCAGGGTATTCATTAGTAGTAGGGAATATTGTGTTTAATAAAAGTAGCTGAAATGTGTATGTCAGTACAGTCTGTTTTTGTTGTGAATTGTCACAGAGAACACACCTGTTATTAGCATATTTGAACATGAAGGTGCTTCATTATCACATCAGCTGTGCAGTTAACACCTTTAAAACCCACAGACAATCACAGGCTCAAATAAAAAATTCTACAAACAATTCTAATGTAAAAAAAAATACAGTATGTCTGACTATGAGAAGTGATTATCTATCTACCTACCTACCTACCTACCTACCAACCAACCTACATATCATGTCAAAATGATGCATGTCAGTAAATGGGTGCATTTATTGAACTTGTGTATTTCAGATATGGTTGGGCTTTACCATACAAACATCATATCCAGATGTTCTGAACGTTCCTAACCCAGATAATGATGCTGCTACTCCAGTATACAGAGATACTGTTGTTACATGTACATCTTGTTCTGGCTGCTGCTGACTACCTGTGCAGGTGCATCTTCAGCCAAGTGACGTAAAACAAACGCAAACAATGACATTTGGATCAGTGTCTCACTGGAATAATGAAAAAACAGCTTTGTTTTTCTGTAATTATACACTGCTCAAAAAAATAAAGGGAACACTAAAAATAACATCCTAGATCTGAATGAATGAAATATTCTTAATTAAATACTTTGTTCTTTACATAGTTGAATGTGACAAAAGCATGTGAAATTGATTGTCAATCAGTGTTGCTTCCTAAGTGGACAGTTTGACTTCACATAAGTGTGATTGATTTGGAGTTACATTGTGTTGTTTAAGTGTTCTGTAGTATATCAGAAGAGTGATGATGAGAGGATGATGAAGAAGGTTTCGCTGACACCGTCATAATTTTATAAAAAGATTTTATTAAAAACAGTCCGGCATCATACAGGCACCATGGCCTGCCTGGTGAACTCTCAGCCAAAATGAAGTCCCCTGATCTAAACGTAACCTACGCTTCTATAGGTCTGTTGTTTCCCCTAAACATTTGGTATCTCCCTAAATAGTATTGTTCCTTCACAACTCACAAGTTGAATGGAGGTAGATGCAACATTTGAGTTCAGCGCTCACTCACATACACTTTATGACAACATTTCTGAAACGGCCCGAGTGACGTTTAGGTTTGTTATGTAAACAAGTGGATTGTGTTAATGAGGAAGTCATCTTTGAAGTTGTTCACCGTGAGGGAAGTGATTCAGGCGCATAACTCATACACTGCTTTAAGGAATCACAAATGCGTCTGTGAAGTTCTATTTCCTGCTTGTGTTCAGCCAATGGGTGAAGATGGCAGAAGGCAGTCCATTGTCCACATGGACGTATGCTCATTACTAACCCTCACCCTGCTTTATAGAAGCTAGTTAGCACTAGCATGAGCCCTGTGATCAGCAATGACAGGGTAAGCTAACATTTCTATAACCAGTTAGAATTCTTAAACAATTGCAGATTTATCTACCGGCATCCTTGGTGCTGCAGCCCCTATCTGAACATGGAAAATGTTGAAAAAAATTTAAGTGTTCCTGCTGGGATCAGAACATCATAGACAGTAGTGTTTCTTACTGAACTATTGTCTACATGTACTCCAGGATGCATATTTATGCGTCCCAAGGCTGTCCTATCTGTTGTATCGGGCCATAAATGATGAGAATGTGTATGTAAGTCAAAAGTAATAGAGGAGTCATGTGATGCATTATAATTCTGAGACAGTAATATTATAAGGTAAGGAATTACTTTTAAATAACAGTAACAAGTAATATGTAATGGATTACAGTTTGGAGGCAACTTGCGAGAACCAGATTTTTCTGTGATTCAATATGATGCAGTTTTAGAAATGGTTTAACTGGGATACATTTCTCAGATACTTGACGCATGTAAAAATAATATTCCATCTAGTATCCGCACGCATTCATTCTAGCTTCATTATATGAGTTTCTTACACTGTGGCCTAATGCAGGGTATGAGTTTTTCCCCATTCTCGTGTCCTGAGCTGTTGTCTTTTGCTCCTTTCACCTTGTAGCGTGAACCTGGATCAGATATCAGAGATTCTGCTGCTCTTAATGCTGCAGAAAACAAACATATATCCTGAGCATAAGCACTTCCCGCCGCCAGAACAATATCATCTGATTTGAACTGCCACGGCTTTCCTGTCACCACAGGCAGGGCCGGGGCCTGGGCTCGATATGCTTGGCTGAATATGAGCAGGACAGATTGCTCATTCACGCAACACAACGACAAAGACAGATCCTTCAAAGTCCCTCACTGACACGCGCACATTTGAATGCACGAACTGGCACGCAGACAATACACACACACACCTACACACACACACACATACACAGCTCAGCATGATAGATGGGAAAAGACACAAAGGTCAGCAGTCAGCAGGGCTTCACTTAGACAGGACTCGGGTTCTTTTACATCACCTTGACTTAGGAGATGGAGCTGACCCAAACCGATCTTTTCCACCGTCACTGCACTATAATATACAGTATAGGTCAGCAACAGTTTTAAAGAGCTACAACTCTAAACGGCTTCCACATTCCTCAATATTATTTAACCTTCAGTGAACTGTCCGGTGTTGCGACCCGACTTTTTCTCATTTCCCTTCCTCTGATACGTGAAGAAGAGATCCCATGTGGTTATGAGTGACGCGTGCATTTATCTTTTCCCCGTTTGCAGATCAGCACTTCCGTCAGCGTGATGGTATATCTCCCTGAAAAGCTACCCTCCAGGGGCCGTGATATACAGAACATACCATTCACACATACACACACACGCGGATTATTACACAACCTGTCACAGAGATGGTGAAGTGATTGGTTGTCAGATCCCTAGGCCCTCTGTCTCTAATGTGCTGCAAAAAACAACAAAAAAAAAAAAGAATCCTCCCATATCAGATTGACTCCCACTAATCCACCTTTTCATTTAAATGTCATGATTAGCAAAGATTTTGCAATGATTCTAAAATATGTACACAGCCAAATATGCCACGGCAAATGTCAGCCGTTAATGTGGATTCTCAAACAGCCTGTTGTAGGACAGACAGTGGCTCAGGCTTTGTTTAACCTATCATTATTGATCTCATACTCAACATAGAGCCAGTCTAATTAAAGCTCCTTTAATTGGCCTCAAAGGTCAGAGGTCAGGAGTTGGCAATAGGATAACAAGTCGGTACGGCATCTACAAAGCGTGACCTCATCTGTGAGGACTGCCAGTAGGTTTAGCTGATAAAATTAACTTGGGTGGGAGATTTTAACAGCCTGAGCAAATGACTAGGACACGCCCACAGTGCGTATCTAATTCAATCCCACAAAAACAACAAACACTCAACAATTGGTTCCGGGCACAACAAACCCCGCCTCTCGCAAAGGTTTTACCTGATTTGCCCTATCTCTTATCATTGTGAAAACACATTTTTGGTGACCTTGACCCTTGACCTACA
>JAPTYQ010000016.1:19762834-19777278 GCA_029814465.1 Ostorhinchus cyanosoma | reverse complement strand
TTATTGCATGTCTTTGTTTTTTAGCAAGTGCTGCCCAGATGTTTTATGGCAAGAGGAGGAAGATGATGGTGTCCAATAACATAGAAAGGTAGAAATCTTTAATTTCAGAGTATTTCAATGAGAACCCTAGTATAAAGGGTTAAGTTCTTACACTAATAGCTATGGCATTGTGTGGCCAAAAACAGTGCTTTTAGGCATTCCATTTCTTTGCTGTCTGTTTTAGTCACATGATACTCACAGGAGTTAGTATTTGATTCAATAACCATTGTTTTTGATGAGTTTTGATGGTCTGATAATTTTTTGTCCACACTATGCACAACATTTTGAGCAAAAAATGAGGCTGAAGCATTGCTGGGATCAGTGCATTCAACTTTCCCAAATGACATTTTGAAAAAAGGTAAAGTCTCCAAAACACACATCCTGCGCGGTGACAGGTGCGTGGTCGGCAGCCCTCCTCCCTCCCTGCCGCAGCAAACCGAAGCGGTAAAGAGTCAGAAATGGCACAATTAGAATACTTAAACTGTCACAAAAAAGAAAAGAGAAAAAAAAAGTGATGAGGCATTTGAACTATTTCAAACAGGGAAAGAGGCGTAACTTTACAAATCCACTTCTATAAAAGAATGAAACTGTATAGTCCAGTCTGCTCTGCTTTTGTAGAGTATGAAATTCTATTAAGACATAACAGCAGAAGTGAAAGTCCTGATGGATGGAGCCGTGGCGAGTTAATCCTGTGAGTTGACTGTGTGCAGCTGAAGGCTTAGAGCAGCAACTGAACACGAGGCTGTGGCTTTGGCACACCTGCCACTGGTCAGTCATGCTACAGGCTGCTGAGCAAAACACAATGTGATTTTGACCCGCTGTCTTTACACGCTGTACTATAACCGTCTTGTCTTCATTTTGGATTCTAATGTAGTTATGGGTTCGTTCTGAAGGTTAATAAGTGGGTCAAGTGAGCAGACAAGTGATGTCTAGACACTGAGACTGAAACGTGGCCTACACTGAACATGGAAGTCCCATAAACTCAGGGTTTTCCCATCATAATAAAACCCAATAACACAATTAGCATTTCTGCACAGCACCCAAGCTGAAGAAAACAGGAAAGCGCTCTCTGCTCTGGAGAGAAATCATCCCACATTAGTCCAATTTGACTGACTGAGTTTTTTTTTTTTTTCTTTTTTTTCAGGAGATAAAGCTTTTTAATTGAAAGTTGAAGTCCTGCCCTTTCTGCTGTGCCATTATTTCAGGAAATTTAGGAAGAGCAAATTATGTTTTGATCCTGTTTGAACTGTGGCAACAATTAACAATACATGAATCTATTTAATAAATACCTTGACAAGTCAGAAAAGCCGTAATTTGTGAGTTTTGTGTTAAACGGCTAAGTGGACAGTATAACTCATCTCGCAATACCTATTCTATTCTATTCTATTCTATTCTATTCTATTCTATTCTATTCTATTGTTAATGTTGAAGCTGCAGAAACATCTTCAGCATCACTAGTCATTATTATCATTATATTTACATAATTTCACAGTCTGATACATCAGCCCTTTTACTACAAACCTTTATTTCTTTATTTAAAATGTTCTCTTAAACTGACAAAAATATGTATAAATGACTGTGATTGTCTCTCGTTGATCTGAAATAATGTCTCATGTGACCCAACCTGTCACCCCTCAGCAGTGAAGGACACCTGTTATTTGCTAGATAAATACTGTGTAGTCATTTGATCAGTATGCACACGTGCACATTTTGTCCTTTCTTTGAATCACTTAGGTCCAAACTTATGCCAAAACGCATAGTTTTTGTCAAAAAGCAACAACTAAAATGGCAGCACAGCATGGAAGCTCTCCGCACATACTTTGTGACTAAGTGTATATTTCATGAATCAAGTGTGATGTTAAAATATAGTCCCTCACACAGGTAGTTCTTTTTTATTGTCTAGATTACAAAGAAACTACTTCAGCACAGTTAATAACTCTATTTCCTTGACAAGCTGAGATATGTCGACAAAAATCCACATTTTAATGTCCAGATCACAGCGCACAGGCAGAACACTGACAGAGCAGCTACTTATGCACTGTCTGGGTTGACACTAGTAACATACATCTTTTATAAGCCTCTTTATATTTTCACACTGCATTAAATACTGTTCCTTTTTAAACCACATTTTAGAAAGCCTTTGCATGCAGCTATTTCATATAACTCTGTAACGGCGTACAGTAGGTGTCTGCAGCTGTGGATGGGAAAATCTAAATGACTGTATTTGCATGCGGTATAAAGCAGCAGCGGGAGGCAGACCTGGCACAAGCTCCCTACTGCTGATTTGAGCTGTCAACTGCATTTATTAACTATGATGAATCACCCCTGCACTTCACATCCAATCAGGCCTCTCAGAGGGACTCAAATCTGGTCACCTTTAGCTAAATGATTTTCTTGGCCCATAGTGAGAGCCAGAGATTGGACTGGCAACCTGATGATATGGCTGCTGTTAGAATCTCTCTGCCAATGGCCCACAGCTGGATCAGTCATTCTGAAACTGTGTTGAATTAAGTGGCCAGCTGACATGCAGCAGCACGAGGAAGGGGGATTTTTAAAAGCTTGGTTGGAATGGGAATATGTAAAAAAAAAAAAAAAAAGATTTCCACAGAGGTAAGACATGTAATGTAAAGGTGTTCTCTTGACCTTGCCTTTAGGATTTGGATTAAATCTGAACTTCATTCCCTGCTGCATAATACAGAACATTGTGCAATGCGAGCTGACAGCTACCACTGAATCAGAATAATCTTTCCTCCACAATGTAGAGAAATTCTCCTTAAGCCTCGCCTTTTCTCCAAACAAGAACCTCAATCCATCTGACAAAAAAAATATATGCACACTTCTCTTTGGATTTGATCCACATTACCTCACAAGGTAATGAGTGTTGGGAGTAAAAGTAATCCATAATAGTAACAGATTACTTTTTGCTGTAATGCAGTAGTGTAAGGCATTACTAATCAGTTTTCAGTAATATTTTACTCGGTACATGTTCAATAGCACTTGTGTTACAACAAAATTTTAGACTGTAATTTAATTGCACAAATGAAAATTGTATATAAAAAAAATAAATAAAAAACAGCAAGACTGTGAGACCTTGAAGTATCAAGAATGCGTCTGTAAAGTTCTATTTCCTGCTGGTGTTCAGCCAATGGGTGAAGACGGCAGAAGACAGTCCATTGTCCACATGGACGTATGCTCATTACTAACATTAACCCTGGTTTAAGACGCTAATTAGCATTAGCACGATCCCTGTGATCAGCAATGACAAGGGAAGCTAATGTTTCTAGGACTAGTTAGAATTCTTTATCGATTGCAGATTTATCTACCAGCGTCCTCAGTGCCGCTCCCCCTGTTTGAACATGTAAAGTGTTGAAAAAAATTCAAGCGTTCCTGCTTGGATTCGAACATCGTAGACTGTAGCTTTACTTACTGAGCTATCTGTCCACCTGCACTGCAAAAATCAAAATCTTATCAAGTGTATTTTTCTCATTTCTAGTCAAAATATCTCATCGCACTTAAAATAAGACAATGACCTAAAGAATAACTTGCAGGTCAGATACAAAGAACTTATTTTTAGACAATAGATCTGGAAAATCTTATTTCAAGAAATATTATCAGGACAATTTTCACTTGTTCCATTGGCAGATTTTTTTTTTTTTTTTTTGCTTAATTCAACTTCCTCATGTGTAGAGTGGTTGATATATTCTATACATTAGCATTCATTAGGATTCATCCATTCACCCCAGCTCCACTACCTCGGCACTTCTGGCCCACCAAAATAAAAGAAAAACTAAACACCAGTCTGTAAACCAGTGGTCGAAGAAATGGTGATTATATTCACGTCTATGTATTTTACATTTTTATAGGATAGAAAATGAAAAAAAATACTACACTCACAACAGTTATACAGCAACAGTATGGATAACAGCCCAGGTGATCCCCTATGTTGTATGCTGTGCCCCTGGAGAGGGACACTGACTGACATGCTAATTCAGCATAATGAAAGGTCAGTGTGACAGCGACCCCCCCATCCTCCAGGGAACACCACATCAAGCAGTGAAGGCTACAGCTGTGTGTGGCTAACCCCCTTAGAAAAACACAGAAGCATTTGAAAGTGTACATATATATGTGTGTGTATGTGTGTGTGAGTGTGTGTGTCTGCCTGACACAAGTGCATCATCCCCAGAGTATGAGTAACAGAGGTGTGTTAGGGTTTTTAGGTGTGTTGTCATGTGTGCTAGGCTGCTTAAACAGCACATTGTGATTAACCTGCGGGTCAGTCTGCTGGTATTAAGGCCATCACTCCAAAGCTACATATCCATCACAGACTGGGGACCTGAATTTACAACATGAGCACCAGCCTGACAGGTTAAGACTGGGTTCAACTGGGCTAGAAGCCCCTGTTTTGGCTAACTTATAGCTCGTGGTGCTATTTGGTATTAGATTCATGGCTCTCTGCTCTGCAATACTTCAATACTTAAGACTGATGAATATCTCGGATCAATAAGCAAATAGGAAGCGTAAGGGCGGTATGGATCTTAATTCATTGGAATGTGAGACTGAGATGAGACTTGGTGTGAGCAGCTTCTGGATGTGGGTGTTCCATCAATCCAGTGACTGGACACCGGCCGACCCACTCCCATTTGAACAGAAGTCAAGGCCACGGAAGGTCTTTAAAACCTAATCACTGTTTACATCCCACTTAGTAGTTCCTGTTTGCTCCAATTACACAAAATGCATCAACATTGATCTGTAGAAACTGAGACTATAGCGACAAACACTGTCACAAACTTGGACAAATGTAACCAAAAAACTTTACAGAAACCAACCATAGACTTATATCCACTGAAAGGCCAAAAGGAAACATATAAAACAACAAAATACATGAAAAGGCAATGACCTTTTGGAAAAGTAAATTAAATGTATTTTCAGAATCCCCAGAAAAATCCTTCTACTGTCATAAAAAATATATATTTTTAAATGGGAGCCAACAAAATGAATCAAGAAGTGACCCTTACTGCATGAGGACACTGAATACCAAACAGCTCAAATCTGAGTGTTTGTCTATAAGATTGATTAAATCAACAAATCACAGCTGTCAGAGGAGCTGCAGGTGTCATGGTTAATAAATCAGTGCAGTCGAAGATTCACAACCAGGTTACAGTCTAATTCCTCATTGGAATTTACAGACTGCTCTGGCACAGACCTCAAACTGTGTCAAGGTCTTATGGAGTGGGAAATAGAGATAACAGATAACACTGACATAGATGAAGTATCTGCCCAAAAAGAACAGGTGTAGCCAAAAATGTCTTTTGTGTAAATGTTTTTAGGTTATCCATAACAAGATCTTTTATTTAAATATATAGTCGGGGAAATTCTTCAAAAAGGGGACATTTATGAATAAAAAGGAAAAATGAGCTACATTCCTTCTATAAGAAAACCATACTCTCTAACAATCTATAAAGTGGTAAGTTTCTTGAAACTTTCAATACATATCCTATAATTACAGATCAAATGTGTTTATGATCCTAGATTTGGATTATTAACACCTGAACAGTCTTATTAATACATAATAATATTCATAGTCTTATAAATTCTATTACCTACTAAGTAATGTTAAATGCAACCACCTCAATATAAATCCTGTTTTTTTTGTTGTATTTTTTTACTCGACATAATATATATCTAAATTTGCAGCAGAAGAAGAGCGCAACAATGCATTTTTACCTTTATATTCCCTGTATAAGACATAATCTCTGAAATTATGAGGAAAATGCCAGAAGATCTTATACCAAAGTGATGTGATGGAATGAGAACCACTAAGTAATGTAAACTATCAGTCAAGGTCATAAGACACTTATTTTGAACTGACTGTCACACCCAGCACCTATGAGTTTTTTTTTTTGGTTTTTTTTTGAAGGGTAAATGTGATGACGCCATACTACAGATGTGTGTAAACTCTGACCTTTACAAATTATTCAGTGAGTGAAACAGTCTGTGGATATATAGTGTTGATTCATTGGTATTTTAGTAGTCGTAAGTGTGTTCTGGTACATGACATCTCCCTGCTGTTAAGAATTTGCAATATCAAAACTATATATAATCCCTTTAAGATGTTAACTTAACCCCTAAAACCCCAGTGTTACTTTTGTGGCCGTTCCAAAAATATTTTTCTCTATATTTAACTTTTCTTGCGTGATTTCTAACCATTTATTATATTACCCTCTACATTTTGCTCTTTTTCATCAATGAACAACAGATATTTTCCTGTATTTAATCCACTGATCGTGTCAAAGTTCACAAAACTCTGATTAAAGTTGAGGGTTATTGAATCAGAAAGAGAGAAAACTGAAGAAAAAGGGACTTTTCCAGCAAAATATATCATTAACTGAACATGAACTAACCCTAATCCAATACGATTTATACAAGTAGAGAAAATTAACTTAATGGATATAAAAATCTTCATTTCGAGAGCCAAACAGCCCTCGCCCTACGACTCATCAAGAATTGGAAAAAAAGGAGGGAAAAAAAAAGAAAGAATTGGGACACCCCTACGCCTTCATGTGAACACGCAAAATTGAGGGGTAGGGGTAAAGGGGAGGAGCCAAGGGGTGAATTTGGATTGGGTCCAAATGTGTCCATGCGATGTCATTGGTCCAACTCCATGGGTTTTACCGGTGAATCAATGTTGTAGAAGATGACAGTGTTTCTATGGTAACTACAGAGCCTCTGAACGTCGAAATGGGTCATATCTGATGACCATGAAAAGACGACAAACTGTATTTTACGCCAATTATTTACATGTATTGGTCGGATAAGTGGATCAAAAGTTATTACACATTTTAAATCAGTAGATGGTTTTGGTCATCGGTGGCCGTTTAGGTCTTTATGGGTTCAACACTTACCAAGTTTTAAAAAGTCAAAAACAGAACATTTTAATTAAAATCTTCAGGTGACAAGTATTGGCTTTAATTTATTGGCTTCACATTCTAATATTGTACTCGTTGACCTTTAGTTTGCACATTTATTACACTGTGATATATTTTTAAAAAACTCACAAATTTGGTCTAAAAGTAGAATCCCCACCAACCAGGAGCTCCACTTTAATTTACACAGGGTGGGAAATTAATTACAGCTAAAGCAAACAGTGACAAGATCAAATCCCTGAACACGTGACCAGTGGCTACAGGGGGAATCTGTGCTTCCTCTCCCTCTGCTTGTTATGCTTATAATTAATTAGTTGCTTCTGACGATCGTCACAAATACATCTGGTGAAATTAATCTTTCTTTCTTTGTCTCTGTCCTCAAGGATATAGCAGATCTCTCTCAGGTAATTCCCCTCATGTGACCTTTCGTTACTGCACCGAAGAAAAGTTAACAAGAGTTCACTTGGTTCACATTAACAGCCACAGGACGATTTATGCCTCGGCGCTCGGTAACAATTACATTACTATCACTTCTATCTGAAAGCTCAGGAATCTCCATTTAATGTGGAGGGAAAGGCCTGACACTGACATTAAGCTCTTCACATCAAAGAAAATGACTAAATGGTTTTCTGAGGATTTTTCTCAGTGGGAAGCAGAGAGCAGGGGTTGATAAAGCATGGCAGAACTGTATCACAGACGGGAAGATTGCGATATCGACCTAATAATGTACAAAGAGCCCTTGATGTGCAATCTCTGTCGGCCCGCTCCTATCTCATTCTTTTTTGTGTCTCTTTCCCTTCAGACTACTCATGTTTCCAGCATCTTCCTTCAATTTTTAAGACCTGATTTTCCACCTCCCAGGGGTGTGCAGGAACTTCTAAAAGTACGCCCATTTATCCCAATCCAGAGGTTTATAAAAGAAAAAAAAAAAAAGAAGAAGACACACCTACGAGATGGTGGAGGTATCGAGAACCATGGAGTAAAAGGCAGCAGATTTGACTCTATGAGGAAATATGAAAGGTAAAGAGAAGTATGTGACTCAGCCAGCTCAGCAGGAGAGGAGAGGAAGGACGAGCAGGTGATAAATACAGCAGAGCGTCGTATCTGCACTCTGGAAAGCCTTATTTCTGCAGCATTCCACACACTGTAGAAACAATAAAGAGGCACAGTAGAGCCACAGAAAGTGCATAGTCATTCCAAACCTATACCTAATATTAACCATTGTGCAAAAGTCGCACATGAAGAAAAAAAGGAGAGCATTTTTTACTTGTCTTATTAAAAGGATGTTACTGTACGGGCCAGCACTGCATTCTGTCTAAGGCTAATTAGATACGCACTGTTGGCTAACAATTTACAATAAAGGAGAAGTTTTTGGAGCAGGAATTCAACTCCTGAAACCTCGTTGACCATTGGTTCAGTGGTGGATTTGAATGAAAGTCATGTTTTTAATATCATAGACAGTGTAGAGGAAGTGAACCTTTTGATACTATAACGGGTGGAGATGGAAGAGCATAAGGGTTGGAATCAACAAACATTAACATACTATCAAACGGTTTCACTGACTTTAATGTTAACACATCCAACTGTGTTTGCTAATTGTAATGTCAACTTTCCTTAATGTACAAACATTGTGTAATGTGTTAATGTACATGACATAGTACTAGGTAGTCTAATTAGCAGGCTAGCCAACTGACCATATAATGCAATAGTTAAATAATGCTAACATTAGCTGATGTAACAAAGTGAAAATGGTAGATTTCATGAACCGATTGCATACAAAAATTATTTACAGTTTTATTAGTGCGCCTAATTATTAACTACAACTACAGTACAAGTGTCTGAGGAAAAAGCATGTTTTATATCTGATTATAAATAATGTCTAGGTTGGACATGAGATTATATCAGTGGAGAGGTTTGATACTCAACACCACAAAAGATGGATCCACAGATTAATTGCGTTCAACAGCCAACACATACTAGCTGTTTAACATCAGACGTTACAGTACTTCTTACAATTAAAGAAAACAACTTGCATGTTTTTTGGTTTTTTATTACTTTTCATCATTTTAGTAAGGAGCACCTTGAAAGTTTTTTTTTTTTATTTTATTTCGTTGTACTAGTGTTGTACAATGGCAATAAAGCTATTCTATTCTATAACCTGGCAATGCCTAGAGAGCACATCATTGCATGGATGTTCAGTCACTAACAGTCTCTCAATGAAAACAATAACAAAAGCTAATCAATAACCCTCAAGAGTCCAGTAGTGTCCCAAATGTGTTGTTACTTAGGAGCGCACAAAAATGCTAATTGTCTCACAAACATGCTTATTATAATGGACATTAACAGCATTTTTATACAGGGGTATTTAAAAAATGGCCATGGCCTGGGTTTTGAAAAAGCAGCAAAAAAAAATAAATGTCACAAAAGACAAAATATAGTTCAAAGGTTGACAATACTCTGAAGTGAGGTGATGGAAAGCTCTCAACTAAAATGCTGATTTTGGTTCCATGAAGGCTTTAATTTATTGTGTTTATGGATGATTATGTTACATGTTGTCATGTTGTTTTGCATTAGGTTATTCTAGTGAAATAAACCCAAGTAGCCAAAGTAATATAAAATGCTAACTTAACATCAGATGACAACTTAATGGTAAGTAAGTTATTAATATTACATTACCACACACATTAGGTTGGTGCTTTGGATCAGCCACTAGTCGCACGCAAGGGGCAAAGACTTTGCCTCCAAAATGAAAACAATGTAGAAGTATTATCAAGTTGTAATAGTGCTTATGACCACTGGGGCTGGCTCTGAAACATATGTGATTTTTATAGACGTACACTCACTGTCTCTCTTAAAATACTAAGTCAAAATATAGGCCTACGTGTAGAGTTTTTTTTCCCATGAGTCTCAGTTTAATTGAACCATCTAATCAATGATCTGGTGGTCTATCTTTATTATTGCTTGAATAAGATCTCAGGTCTAATAGAAGGTTTCGGTGTCTGTAGTGCTCTGCTTTGTTTGTCAGGTCTGTCAGGTCCATATCTGACATTCAGTGTTTTGGCTTATTTATTTAAGGGGATCATATTTTGCTAAACCCACTTTTATTAGTCTTTGGTTCATTTATTTGTGTATTAATAGTTTGCATTTGAACCCTTTAAGTGCTGCGAAGCTATGTTTATATTCACTTTGGCTAAAGTTGTTTTGATTCCAACAATCTGTTTCAATTCCTTTGTAATTAGTTGCATTTATATTTAGTTAGGTCACAAAACTTGCACATATAAGGTCAAGACTTCTGTGAACATTTCTGTGTACAACATAATTATTTATCAGCAACAGCAGTTGTATTAAAAACTGAAAATATGTCCAAACTTTGAGCAGATCACCTCAAATGTTCAGTTGCTGGTTGTTGACTTCCCACAGTGCAGATGCTGACACAGTGGACAATGCCACTCCACTATAAATGAATGGATGTAAAACTAAAATATAATGCAACTTAAACATGATGATGCTCCAAACCAGTACATGAGGACCACCTTAAATCATAATCGACTACCCATGGACAAAAAAAACGTGTAATTCTCAACACGTCTATACTTTATGATGATCATCAGCGCTCAAGACTTCCATAAAAACACCTTAATAGCAAAATATGTAGAATTTTCTAAACCTTCTAATGATATGTAGAATGCCAGTGGACATCAAGGGGGTTAAAACAATATGCAGTGTGCAAATATACAGTAATATTAATTTTACTCAGTATAATTGAGTGGTTACCCTAGGACATACAGTATATAGTCATGTTGTTTTGTTTTATTACCAGGTGTTGAGAATTTGATATATAGTCAAATCAAAGCATATAACATACTGTGTGTTGTAGGATTGGATGAAGATTTGAAGCATATAATGTACTGACCGAACAGTCTAATGATGTGTTATTTAGTTATGCTTATTACTGTTGTCTACTACTGACTGGCAAAAGGAAGAGTTAATGAGCTTCGCCCACTCTCACACCAGTAGTCATCCAGAGGAAAGTTCAAAGCTTCATTCTCTCACACACATATGGACATAAACACAAGGATATACACACCAGAGATGTACAGAGTAGACAAGATATGGACTTAAAGCAGAGCTGGTAACTAGTGTGTGGAAGAGCACCTTGAAACATGTGGACAGAATCAATACTAGGATTTGAACATGGCCATACAATATGCATACACTTAAAACTGGTGTGTCTTACAAATGTGACTCTTAAAGGACACCAAAAAGAAGAAAGCAAGCTGCAACCCTATAGTCAGTTATGGGTGTTTCCATCTACAGCCAAGTACGAAGAGAACGTTTATGGGTGCTTCTACTGTATGAGCCTGGTCCTAAAAACAGGACATGGGGATAAAAATTCAAACCAGATGTAGATGAATGTTATGAAGCAAGTTTGGAAACTTTAGGTTTATTTTAAAAGGAAATACTGAGATAAAAGAGAAACTACATTTTGATATTATTTTTATACAAGATTCCAAATGTAACTGTAAATGTAAATTACATGCTACTAGTTTTTCTAATATCTTTTTCTTCTCTCACAGGTGCGTTTTAGGTTATGCAGGTTATCCAGTTATGCAAGGCAGTGTTTCACAAAAATTACGCTGTTGCAAAATCACTTGCAATTTATTTGTGTTTAGGGTTCCGCATGTAATGCGAGTGGACACGATGGGTTACGTGCAAAACCTGGATAGAACCACTAGAATCATCAAATTTAGCACAGTATCTTTAGATTTAGTGGCATATAAGACCATTTCAGCCATGTTTTCAAGATCAAATGCAGTAACACCTAGCTAGCTTTTCATGTTTCCATTTTTGGTCCCAATATTTCATCAAAATTTCATTAATTTTGGGATGGTTCAGAGTAAGAGTATAATTGATTTTGCATTTACCTGAGGTCATCATTAGGTACATCCTGGGGGGAAATATGTCTAAATTTGACTTTTCTTATCAGGTAAAACAAACCTGCAAAGTGCCAGATATTAAAATAAAGACAGTTTCATAGAAGCACCTATACACAAACACACTGGGGTGCAGATAAGGGAAGAAGGCATGACAAATTCATGGTGCCCAGCATTTGTGGGGGGCCCATAGAGCAGAGGAGGGGGCCCAGTGGATACAGGCTAGAAGTTATGAGGATTTCATGTAAGATCCGCTTTACAAAAGACGCCTTTTCAGTTTCAGTTTAATGCAAGCCCAAGTGACGTTATGTATTGACACCCCCCCACTCACTCTGACAGATCGACAATATACTGATTTTTAGCTTTTCTTGGGCCCCCAACTGTTAGTGGCGCCCCTGCAAACACCCATACTGTCCACCATATCTCATTAAATCCTGTTTTAACACATCAACTTATTCCGTAAAATACGCTGCCATGGTATAATCGGCTTATTTTTCCTGTGTTTTTTTAAGAAGTGTTGGTGCCTGTTGACTGAGTCCTGCTCAGGGTAGTACCGACCCATGTGGGCTGACAGGTTACCCTGCTGATGTCGGCCTTTTTTAGAGGTTAGAGCACGACAGGCCTAGAAAGATTCTCTCCATCCACCCGATGACATGAAATATCTGTCGTGACACCCTGTTGAGAGGGGGAGATTCCATAAAAAATTCTGCTGACACCTGCAAATGTCAACTTGTATTACACAGCAGACATCAGCAAAGTCCTTTTCACAGGATAGACTTTCAGTGTCACCTGATTTGTGTGCTCTACTTATTTCCTCTTTCCATTTTCTTCTTCATTTGCCTCAGATTGTGATATTAAGAGGCTTAACACCTATCATTTATGGGGACGGAAAACATTAAAACATTAAAGATGCAAGCAGCTATGATCGGGCTACCAAGTCACAGTAGGTGAATGGTTGGGTTGTGGTTATGTAAATGTCTCCAGCAAAGTAAATATTCATGTAGTTATATGCTGATAGAATTTAAAAAAGGACCTTCTAATTGATTTAAATAGTCATTGCTGGACAGAAAGCAGCCATAAATACATTTTAGTCGTCTTAACTGTTGTAGCTTCATACTAGTTCGTTTATTCATATGCATCTATATCCGTATAAGGTAAACAAAAAATATAAGAATGCATTATATTTCTAGATTTCAGTATCGTGATGTACTTCTATCTTAATACTTTTGCATTCTAACCTAAAATCCAATATTTAAGTTGCAGAGTGAGACACAGTCAGTCCTTTGTTACCATAGTTACCATTTTTCATTATTTTCTTTGACTAGACATGTGTCAAAAAGTGGATTCAAACTGCCAAAAAGCTTGTTATAACTTTCAGAAAAGTACAGTAATGTATCGTGCCGTGCCAATGTGGAATTCGCAGCCTAAGAATGTTGTACTGACGGAGGGTAAAGATCAGTTTTTAGATTTTGCTAAAACAGTAATATATGGAATGTGAGATTATGTAGTTGTTGAGGATGTGATTTCAGTTGCTTTTCAGGTTACTTTTCAAATATGTTTTCTTTTTGTTTTGTTTATTGCTGGTGTCTAAGTGTGTTTTCTGTTCATGTAAATTGTGATTTTTTTTTTGCCCTTTTTTGTTTTTTTGGACCACTGGGAGAATAGCAGCAGCTTTGTTACAGTTACAAGTGGCTCGAAATAAAGAGTAACTCACTCAAGAGAAAAAAAATATTTATCAAACATATATCAATCTTACTTTTTTCCTCCCTGATGAATGTGAATAACGCAATTTTAGTCATGTTTTTAACATTAGCATCACAAAGATCTTGAACTGACTTTTTCTTCTAATTAAGACCCTTTTTACCCCTAAGTATCCTAAAAAAATGAATTTCTATAAACCTGTACACTGCCACTTCCTGTTGGTTTCTCCTTTGTTTGAGAAATGAGGACATTGGCCTTCCATCCTCACTCTATTACCTGTCATTTGTGGGACATGGGTCAACCACAGCTATCAATAGTACTGACAACTGGGCTTTCAACAACACCACCACGGACTAAAAACAGGAGACTGATCTCACGCCATTTGTCATGGCATTTGGTGTGCTATACGTATACATTTTTGACATTTCATGTGTTATTCAATGCCATTTGATCGCGTGTCAATTTATGCCAAGATCTCTGGGTCACATAACCCTAACCCTCAGTGTGTGGTATTTGGTGTGGCATGAACGTACACGTGGAAAGCTTATAGTGCATACAGATAACCGGCCAATTAAAAGTGGGGTGTATATTTGCATGAGTCATGATATCACATTGAAAAACTGATGCTACACTCACTCTTTCCCAGGATCTAGTGAACTAGGAGTACTAAAATAAAAAGAGGAAATAACACATCTTAAATAGAAGAGAAATAACATAGAATACATAATAAACTAGAAAAGTACTCGGAGAGCACAGACCTCCGCCAAGCGTGGAGCTGACAACTAATATATGTATTTAACTAGTGTGTTGACCCGTGGGGATCCACAGGTTCCAGCTGTTGTCGTTT
>JAPTYQ010000016.1:19322606-19338614 GCA_029814465.1 Ostorhinchus cyanosoma | reverse complement strand
ACTCCTTTGGTTTAGTCTCTATAACCAATAGTATAGTCAGTATAGCATGAGTGACGACATGATTGAACCCCAACTAATAGTATTTTATAAAGTTGGGGAAAAAAATCATTAGACCACCCTTGTTTTCTTCAATTTCTTGTTCATTTTAATGCCTGCTACCTCTAAAGGTGCACTTGTTTGGACAAATATAATGATAACAACAAAAATAGCTCATAGTAGTTTAATCTCAGAGCTGGTATCTATAATTTTCCATGGTTGTCTTGATAACCAAAATCATTTCAGTTCTTATATCAATATCTATGGCCTTGCACAGACAAAAACAGTGTTTTTAGGCATTCCACATTTTCTTTTCTGCATGATGCACACAGGAGTTAGCACTTGATTGCATAACCATTGTTTTTGATGACTTTTGATGGTCTAATAATTTTTTCAACGACTGTAGACGTGGACTTTCAAACAAATATATTTGTTTCTTGTGATTACAAACCTTTGGAGAAACCCAGTTTCTGAGTGACAGTCCGTGCAATTTTGGATGTGGTGGCATCACTGTAGAGGTAGACCTCTTCCACGCTGTGCCAATCCACATGGGTCCGGCTCAGCTTCAGACTGTGGATAGCTGTGGGGGGAGGGGCAGCGAGAGAGGAGTGAGTGAACGAATGGACAGAAGAGAAAGATGGAAAGGGAAGTTTGTAAAAGAGAGGGCAGGGTCAGGAAAAGGCAAAGGGGAAATGTTCACCAATACAAAGGATTGGAAATACAAATTCCAGGGTGCAGAGGGAGAGAGATTAAACACATCAGAACTACACCACATTATAGACATCTTGAAGGCAAAACAAATAAGCCAATAGCTGGGAATTGATCAATTTAAACAGCTCAATCAAATGCAGTCTGGAGCATTGATCTGCAGTAGGTAAGAAAAACACATTGAACTATCACACAGTATGATTCCCACCACCAGTATTTCAGCTCTTGCTTGTCCGTCCTGCTTCTGTACCAACATCGAGATTAACACAAGATATTTATAACCTTGTGATGTAATAAAAAATACATTTATTTTGACATTTGTGGCAGGTTTTTGGGTTGTAATGCAGTGACAGGACCAAGTAAGAGCAGAGCTATGGCTAGAGAGGAGATGCCGTTTGTTACAGGAGCTGAGAACGATAAATGAAACTGGTTGACTTGAGAGAGTTCGTGTCGTCAATGCAGTGTGTCCTTAGATGTCTTTTGTCATCAAGTTCATCAGGATGAGATTGGTGGAAGACTTTGGCGTTGGTCCAGTGCACAGTCATAGTTCTTTGTACTGCTCTGAACCACTCTGGGGATTAAACCTCTTACAAGGTGAGGCATTTGGAGCAATGTATCTGGTTGAGTTTATATAATTTTTTCTGGCTTGAAACTGGTAACAACAGGGTTAGAGACAATGTAAAATCAAACAGTAAAGTGATGTAAGTATAAACTGTACTTTAGTGCTTTACTGAATGTGGCTTTCACGGTCATAATAAGAGAGAAAAAATGAGCCTGGACTCAATTCATTCAGCGCAGAAGTTCAGGTATCTTTCTGATTCACTAAATAATTTGATTAAAAAAATTATGAACTATTAGAACCTAAGGGCCAGATTTACTAAACAGAGTAAATTACTGTGAGAATTTAAATGGCAAGTTCTACAGCTGAGCTACTAGCAAATGCAACATTCATTTTGATACAGATGAGGGAAGTCTTTTAAGGACAATGCAAATGAGCACAGGTCCAAATGACACATGGCCTTTTGAAGGTGTGCCTATGCACCATTGCGAAAATATAAATAGATGGCCTTGCCTAAACTGATAAACAAAAAAAGCCACATTTAGGAGTTAAAATAGCACTAAATTCAGACTATTATGATGGAAAGTAGTTATGAAGCATGAAAAAAATCTCAATGCTGGTAAATTACAGGGTTAAGAGTCATAGCTTTGTGTTTTAGCCACATGCTTTAACACTTAAAGTAGAAAAAGTACCCTTTTAAATGAACTCTAATAAATGCACTTTAGTGTCATACTCCTTTTGTTATAATCCAAACTAAGGAAAAGTTTCATGAAAAAAGTGGAAGCAGATGGCTAAGCTGAATGTATTTTATGTTACATTGTTGTTTGCACATGAAGGACAGCATTGAGCATTACAACAATGCTGTTGGACTTGAAGAGACTCTCGGCCATGTAGGGAAATTATCTGCCTCTGCACACTTCCTATTTGAGACCTGACGCCCGGGGCAATTCCGGTGCAAATGTGGCCTGTGAAATCTGGCTACAGAAGACACTGTAAACTGAAAGGAACAAGGGATTTAAAAAAAAAAAAAAAAAAAGGGCTGCAAGGGGATTTTGTGAAGCGAGCATTGCGTGACCTCTTCTAGTTGGAGATAGGAGGTTGTCTTTTGATGTACGGCAGCAAATTTAGAATGATGTGCCTTGACAGTTGATGTTTTGATCCGCTGGCATTAGGAACTGACCTTTCTATCATAAACTTTCAGTTCCTAGCACCTTTCACAGGCATGTGAAGCACAAAACAGGTTAAAATGTGCTATTTAGCATAAAACTGACACCTGCAATCGTAGTAAATCATGTTGTGTGTCTTTTTTTGTGATCTGAAAGGTGCCCACGCATTTCCAAAGGGATCTTTTGAGAGTGTGATTTTAGAAGAGGGTGACAGTTCTTGAAAGTAAAAAAGAGGGTTTGAACTGAGAATGGTGTTAGTAAATCTGGCCGTATTAGTCCGGTCTCTCATCAGGTAGTTAAGACGGGCCTCTGTAGCCCAGGTGGGTCATTGCTTCATTGGCCGGTGGACAGAGAGAAGCTTAGTGTTGCCTGCACCTCCACTGACCTTTTTCCCACTCTGAGGACAACCAGTGTGAAAATGGAGAAGGCTGAGCTAAAAGCAGAGAATAAGCAGAGTCTGGGAGAAAAGTTTGAGACACAGAATTTTACCGTTGGGAGTCGAGGCCACTAATCAAATTTGGAGATATTTTAGGAGGTTTTTTTGCTTCAGCCAGATAAAACAAATATTCTAACATAGACTACAAAACCTGGGATAACGGTTGTGTTTATTCAGATTCTTCTCTCATACATTTCCATTTATCTTTGCAGATCCTCAAATGAACCCCGCAAAAGAAACATGACTAAACTCGACAACAACACTGAACACATCTACACCACCGTATTGCGGCAAAGAGGGAACAATAATGCACCTTTCACATCCAGTCTGGCTGCATCTCAAACAGTATAAAGTGGCCCCTTCTCCTCATCTAACTCATGCACTTAAAACCACAATGAAGGACACACGGTTATACAGATTATTGATTCATACATGGGTGTAGCCACTTCAGACTGCTGAGTTTGATTTGTAGCCAAATGCACTGTAAAACAGGAGGCATGTAAGACCTTAGCAATATGTCCTGCTGAAACATTACAGTAAGATGGAGTGATGTTAAAGGGTTATAAAAGGACACTTCCTGTTTTACAATGAAAAAGTCTGAATTGTGAAAGGGGGGAACAAAGAGGGGATTAAAAGTGTGGAAAAGAAGTCGGAAAGTAACCGAGAAAGGTTAGAGTTTATTGGGTGAGTTCTCTACTGCCGTGGAGAATTACTAGAGGAAACAAGATAAGGGAAAAGTGGAAGAGTGTCATGAAGAATAGAAGGATAGGACAGGGCTGGATATGCTGTTAAGTGACAGAGAAACATGGAAACTGTGAGTGGGTAAATTTGGGAAACAGAGAAAAATCATAGGAGTGAGAGGGAAGGGATGGGCAGATGAAAAAGAAAGGTCTCTGCATGTTAAACGTAAGCTCGCTGATTTGGTTTGGAGCCATGATATTTGTTTTTAATTACATCATTGCGATTAAATCCTATGCTTGGCTGAGACAGAGAATACTCCCTTGCAAAATCCTAAAGCTCTATTCCACATTTCATAGTCTGCCCCACACTATCTAAGCTACATTATCATTATCAGTATCCTCACCATTTGAGTGAGATGGAATTTGCACGAATATCCTGGAAACTCACAAACAGCACTGATTTTTTTTTTTTCAATGAATGTGACACTGTCTTGCAGCCATATGTCACAAAAGAGCGCAACTTTATTACACCAAAACCTTTAGAAAACAAGTCCATGATTTTACTTTGTTAGGGACAATTTTATGGATGTTTATTGTAGCATAAATATGTCTTTTTTAGTTCATGTGAGTGTAATTTTTACATTACAACAATTTTAAAATAAAAAGGATTTAGATTCATTATCTTAAACGCATGTCAACTTACTTAGCTATAATTAAGAATTACCATTCCATAGAATCCGACAGACTATATCTTGACCTTTTTAAGACTTTTAAAGATTAATCTGAGATTTTTTTAACACCAATCAAGGTCTTAAATTTCTTAAAACTGAGTGCTACAAAACTTAACAATTTGAATTTCTTAAAGTTCATTTTCAAATATAAAACAGAAGCACAACAATCATTACTCAAACATGATTTCATATTTTGTGAAAACCAGCATCTCTTACACTTGTAATAGTGATGCAACCCCAAGAAAAATAACATCACTTTATATGTAAATTTTATTGCATCTGAAAGTGAGTCGTAGCGGTAGAGTTTTAAGATTTTTGAAAGTCACATGATCTGGTAGGAATCTTCAAATAGAGACAATCTATGATGTGAACTTGGAGCTGACATGAAGAGACCCATATGTATGTTATATATTAGCACAACATAAGAATCCAAGTGTGCTGTGATACTATCTAGCAGCACAATATTGGTCCTGTGAAAAGAGGACCCCGAACCCTCACTGTTAAGCATTTCGATGAGGGTCAATACACCCAGAACTAGGACAGTGATGGACATCTAAGAGGGCGACTGTGCACAATATGCTGGAGTCTATTGCAAAGAACCACAATGGCGCCTCTGTTCAGCTCATCACTTGTGCTCGGCTCTCAACAGAGAGCTTTGTTCATTGGCCTGAGAGCAGGAACTGGTGACAGTGGTTCATTAATGACACTGGCATACTGCTAGAAGGGAAAAAGAGTGTAGCGAGAAAGGCATGAGATAGAAGAGGGAATGGGTTGGATGGAGAGAAATGGGTGGCTCTTTTGAGGACCAGCTCGTTCATTCTAAATCCACTAGTTTGAGGAGCCTTAAGTAAACCATCTGTCTACTCATTATCCAAGACAGGAGACAAGAGACACTCAAACAGCAACAGCAATAGAACCAAACTGAGAGGAAGATGTTCTAGCAACTAGGTCCAGTTATGGCTGCAATGGAGATCTGGGACTGCAGCCAAATGGATTACAAACCATTGCTAACTGAGCCTAGGGCTAGGTCTAATTACTAGTTTTCAAAGGTCTGAACCACAAAAGAAAGGAAAATCATGTTCCACCAAGCTCTAATATCTACAAGGAGGGAAGGTAACTAGCAAGCTAGCAAGAGTAAATACAGCAGAAATAAAAAGACTTTTACCTTGGCAGCGTTTGCGCTTGTGACATGTAGTTCTAGCACTCGTCTGATATCCACTCCATTTGAACAGAAAAGGTAGGTAGAAAGGGGGCAAGTGGGAGAGAACTGACAACCAACAGAGAGTAAGTAATGGCTGTTACCCTGGTGTCAGTCTTACAGGCTACCTCTGTCATCGTATTGCTACAGGACAGTCTATCAAGTAGTGCTGCTTTCAGAAATATTATCTGGTGGCTGCAGGTCGATATGGACAGAGATGGATGATGCCTTAATAAAAGATTGAGGAAGCCAGTCTACAAGCCTGAAGTTCAAACTGCAGCACTGCTTGATAAATGCCCAGGGATGATGGAGGTAGCATGATAATTACATAATTCCATGGTCCTTAATATGAAGCCCAGGCTAAACATGTTATTAAGTGAACCTCTATTACTTTAGTCTTAAAGATTTTGTGTCAAAATGAAATACCATGGTACTCCTGAAAGATGCAACAGCTATTAGAAGGATTAAAAACATTTGGTAAAAATAATTCAATGAAACAAGTGACCAAAATAAAGAAAAAGATGACATTTCAACAAAACATTTGGGCTTGTGTCCAACAGACGGCATTTCCAAAACACTAAAGTGACCCTATTTTTGCACTGTCTGTGTTCATTTTCTTTTTTTTTTCCAAGTTTAGCACTGACAGGGCTAAACATCCTTGGCACAAAAACACACTCAGCATGCAGCTGTTTTTCCTCTGCTTTCAGGCTTTGAGTTGCAACTACTTCAACTTCTGGAACACGATGCACTAATCAATGTCACTTCTCCATCACCAACCAATCAAATTCAAGGGGGTGTGGGAGTTGCGATATCAACGGTGGCAACATTGAAGAAGGAGAAACTGTCCTGGCTTCACTAAAAAAACAAGTTATTCATGATCCAACACTAAAGTCACACATCTGTTGGGACCTTATGCGAGTGTCTTTCATCACAATTGTATTTCACACTAGTTCCTTGCACTGCCATGTAATGTAACTTAAATTTGCTGAGATAAGGCAATAAACCCAGAGAGATGCTAATAGGAGTGGCTAATATAACTGTAAATCTCTGAAAACGTCAAGGGGACTTTTTAAGTAGGCCCTATTTTACTAAAAAAAGACCTTGGGTTTAGAGATGAGCATATTTCCCCCTGAAAAAGGATCCACAATTACATATCATGACCAAAACATTTCAGTCATCATAGCCTGCAGCTATCTAGTAATGAGGTAATAAAGCAATTTGTAAGGTTTGGACGACTGTCAATGTAAACTAGCATCACAAGTGTTCAGGTCATGCACGGAAAAAAGCTGCATGTGGGCGCTACTCTTATTACGCTGGGAATATTTACAATTTTTTTAAAATATATATATGCTATTTGGTGGTGACATACTGCAACATTATACTGAAAAAAATCCATATACTGTATTTTATATTAAATCATTGGATCCTGTTTAAGTGGGAGTCATGCTCTGACATTTAAAGTGCGTTCAAGGCATTTGTTAGTCAAATCAGCCAAGTCCACAAGTCTCAAATCTGTCTATATCACTCAGTCTGTGATAACACAGACTGCCAATCTGACTTGCAAATGTCAGCAGTGTCTCCCTCAGCAGAGGTGAACGCTGAGAGGCCCAGACCTGCTGAGTGCATATGTTCATTTCCTGTATAAGCTAAATCCATTTGGGAATCCCAACACTGATGGACTTATCCACAAATGGGTGTTTTCTAAGGCTTGAGTGTCTTTTCTTTAAAGTCATGTTAAAAAAAAAAAAAAAAACATCAGTGTGGCAGCTTGACATTTATGGCTAAATGATTATAGAAGAACATATTATTGGTTGTTGGACCATTATTACTCAGTTTCAGAGGAGCCCCCCAGCCTGTTGTGAGACTTTTAATCAATGTGCAGCTGTACATGAGTGAACTGCACAGAAATAACTTTTTGGGTCAGGCCTGCTTCAAATAGCATAAATACTGTGCTTCTATCTTGCCAGACCTGGACACACCCTATGGTTCAACTACAGTATAGCCTAACTGCTCTGTACTCAGGCTAATGATACAATCTAGCACATACAGCAGGTGACATGTAGCATAAGACAAGTCACATAAAGACATATATCACATCTGATTTCATCAGGGCTTTAAGAAGATTAATAATTCATCTGTAACCCACTGCATTTAGAAGTTAAGATTGCAATAAGAAATGTAATGGAGAAAAGTAAATCCATCTGTCTTATAAATCCATTGAACGTAAAGCCCTGTGGGCACATTTCAGTTTCTATAGTCCTTCTCTGGAGTCAAGCGTTCACCTTTTCTGACACTACAGAAAACATATTGTGCTCTCCCTCCACATGAGGATGCCCACATTTCTATGTTATGCCTGCAGAACATTCTGTTATGTCTCCTGTGCCTTCTCCTTCGCTAACCTTTAATCTCAGTTCGGAAGGCACAAGGAGAATGAAGTGAGGAGAAAGAAACAGATAAGAGAATGTATGCACTGCAGCACTGAAGAGTCAGCTCGCTTTATAATCCCCTTTATCAATCTTAATGCTGCTCAAAGAAACCTAGTTATAGCCGTTATTAGTTTGAAGATAAAATACTGAGTAGGCTTATTGTATGAAAGGCCCACAACAAGATGAATTAACACCATCTAGGCTATCATTTACTTGACTATATCTCTCTGCTCTATATAATATAGGAGTGTAAAACCACGTGGCAGCAGAAGCAAGAGGAATGTTTCCATTTCCATGCATTGATGAAAGTTGTATATATATGCATAAATGGCATAAGGGTGAGGTTTTCACCGTGGACGACTACCAACCTATATCTTGCTGAAGATAACTGTGCAGCAAATTATGCAAAACACAAAGGCCACGAAGCATCACAAACTCTGTGAACCACTGCGACATTTCATAGACATTGCTGCAGATATTCTGATTATGTCCACTCTATCCTCGTGTGAATTTTTTACATGCCTGTATGCAGACAGTACAGTTCACTTACTGTCAGTGTGTTGCATGTACACAAACACGTGCAGACAAGGCACGATGTTCTGTTTTTTCTCAGAACTTGTTGTAAATATTTCAGTTTAAAACACATTCCAGAAACTAACAGCATGACCAGCTAGGGTCACCATAAAGGTAGGATGGTGTTTTGAGATGTTAGATATGGTCTAGTGTATTAGTAAGCAGGATATCAAAATTATGAGAGAAGTTACACCTAGTTCGTTATCATCATCACAATACATGGCACGGTGTAAAAGGTTATGAAATCAAAAAGAGGTGTGTCTTATTTGTCCAGTGTAATAATAATAATGTTTGATTTGGAAGCACTGAGTCTCTTGTATAGTGCTTCTTTCATTTAATACTTCAACCATTATGAAAAGAAAATATATTCTTTAGACATTACTTCCATGTCAAGTGACCCAACAACTTCAAATTGTAGTAACCGGACAAATGAAACATGTCTTTTAAACAGACATTTTGGAGTTGATGTTACAGTTCAGTTAGGTCACTGGCCACTGTGTAGTCATGTTCTATGTCAGAATAACAATGAGATGCCCTTGATTTTTAAAGAATAATTTCATCCGAAGCATCATTTGAAGCAGAAAGTAACCATTAGAAAAACTGGACTGAGACTGTGTATTCCAGAAAACGGGTTCATCAAACTTGAACTCCGCACTGACATGGAAAATAATAAAATGGCATCTTGACATTTTATGTCATGAAGTTGTCACTCTAAATCCATGGTAAATTAATAGCATTCCACAGGACAAATAAAACACCTCTTCTTTTTCCAATATATGACTACAAGATTGTTTCTAGTAACTGCAACTTAAAGTGTTTAAAGTGTTTTGCTTCTGTATATTAGATACTTAAAACATACAAAAGCTGCATGGGTTAAAGACTTGCAAAACCTATTCAAGGTCAACAGTGAATAGTTATGGCATAATGATTTGCATACACCCATTCAAAGTTTCAGTATATACAGATAATTACTTATGACTTGACTCCGGTGACTGATTTATGAGGATTCTGACTTATCACACATATCTTCAGTACCTCCGTGATGCTTTTATACATGTTAAACACATTTCCTCTTAGTTTTTACAATGCAGTCTCCACATTTTATCACCCCTCGCTATCTCTTTTTTTTTCTCTCCATTTCTCTCTATTTATCTGCCACATTCACACACCCACACATTCATCACCAGTGAAGGTCCTGTGGTTCTGGCTGCCTTAAGGAGACCACTGAATCAAAGGGGCTCTTTCTTATTCCCTTTCACAGCTAAAGCCTGTTACGTTTTGGTCTGAGCCAGCCCTGAAAACAGGACGGGCCGGAACGTACGAGCTGCACCTGCTTTATTCTGGAGTGATAAGACAAAACCTCCACCCGTGAATGGAAACACCTGCCAATACTAGTTTTTAAGTATTTTAAATAGTTACAGCTTATGGGAGCATTTCAATCTCTGCTAAATTCTAATGACATTGCGTTTGTAATTTTTCACAAGAAAATGACATGAATGATAACAACAAAAAATAGTATAGGGTGAGAAATTCACTAGAAAGCCAGCGACGCTTTCAGGTAGGCTAAAAAGGCCAAACCCCAAACCATATCCTGTTTGACCCCATTTTTATTTCCTCTTATGTTAATTACCAAAAAACCAGACCTACAGCATTGCACTGCTCACTTCTAAAGCTTATCAATTACATCATTATTTCATCCCCGTGTTCCTCCCCGGCTCTCACCATCTTTACTGTCAACGGTCCTGACCACCAAATCCGTCTCAAAGGTGTCCTGCATCTGTTGTCCTCGAAAATGGTTCAGATGTTCCTGCTCGATGAGGTCACTTTCCTCTTCTTCTAAAGGGAGCCACGTTCCATCGATGAACCACTGGCCCCTCATCACTGGAATATGGTCCTGTTCTATAAGCAAAAAACAGCACTAATTCAGCAACAGATATATAATAATAGCGGTTATACTTTATTTGGACCAGAGTTTACAAAGTAATTACAACATGTCAACTGCTTATTATTAGATATTCAACAATTCAGCTGTTTTGCTTTGTTTGTCGATGAATCATGACATATGGTCTTTCCTTAAAATAGTGACATGAGCCCAAATAAAGAACCATTGGATGAGCAAATGTGTGAGAGTAGTGGTGGATGAATCATGGGCAAAACAAGACTGTATTTTCATTATGGGATTATTCATGTGTTCAACTTTTGGACACGGGATGCTACTGTGGTAAAGGTTAAATTTTTTCCAATTTTGTACAATATGAAAAAGTTGACATTTACAAAGAGCTGAGCCAAGTTACTAAGCAAACGCCAGCTGCACTCACAAATGTCTGTCAGTCACGAGAGAGTAAATTTGAGGTCAATAAGCTCTGACAGCTCATCTTTTCTCATTTCTCAATCATTTCGTTTCATATATTGGTTTCTCGTGTCATCATGTCAGGACACAGGTGGCGATAAATAAAACTGCAAACTGTCCAACTATCACCAATAAGCGCGAGTCATTTCTTGTATATTGGTAGTTTGATTTCAATCATACAACCTAGATACTTTATCAATGGTATTTGTGCTAATGACTGTGCACACCTGGGGTTGAACTGCAAAACACAGAACATACTTTGGTTCAACTCTGCATATCATTCAAAACATAGGTCCATTAACTGTCCTGCCATAATTCTAATACTAATACTAACAGCCAAACAGAGAGTTAGAAAAAAATACTTACAAACAACATTTTGACTAATTTGGCTGAGATATCAACACATATAATCCTGCAGTGACTAGAATTAAACCGTAACGCTTTGTGTAAGTAATTCAGAATAAAAAAAAAAAGTTTTGAAAATAACAGGATCGTACTACTCAATGTATTAAAGCTGCAGAATTGTGTGATGTTTAACTGGCAGATACTGCAACTATTAAAACTAAAATATTTTTCCTATGATACTATGCACATATTGATGTCTATTTTGATTTTTTAACAATTCTGGCCCAAACAACATTAAATATTGAACATGTTGTTACAAATATTCCTCCAAATAAAGTGTTACTGAATAATGTAACTTTCAGTGTATTATAAAAATGAAAATAAAGTTACATTTGTAGAAATGATGTTACTACACTCGATGAAAATGTCTTTTAGATAGCATAACCTGATTTCACTGAACTTAACTCCCAGAAGAACAAGTCCCAGTGGTATATGGATACAGGCCGGTTTTGATTACAGTCCTGACTGACATAATTAACTTCTCTATGTGTGAGTAAGGGCATAGGAGCAGATAAGAATCAAGGCACACTTCATGAGAGACAGACCATGTGATTAACTCGTGCACAAAATAAAAACACGCTAGCTGGTTTCTATTTACAGTGACTACAAAACCACAGAGCTGAGGATGAGATAGAGAGACAAGAATAATGAGAGTGAGCCTCACAGAAGACACCGTGAGTTCATTTGTTAAGGTGGTTCACATCTGGTCAGAGAAGATAAGAGTGTGCACTTGACATAACATGTTCCATTGGACCTTTTTAACCTTGTTTATTAACTCTGTCATTACTAATATACAGCAATTGCTAATACTTGCAAACCCAATTTTCACATGCCCTACTTTGCCTTTCTACATCTCTTTTTTTCTCTGCCTTGTACTCTTTTCATGTCTTCTTTTTACCTAAAAATGCAGCACATTGTTCTTATAAAACAACAACATCATATTGTGTTGAAAACGCACAGCAGGTCTGGGAGGCATACAAAGGCCCTAAACCTACAGCATTCAGGAATGTTCAGAAGAATGACTGCTTCTCTAAATGTCACTTGGCATTAACCTTCAAAAGAACCAGTTTACATGTGAACCCTTTCATGGGGGGTCAGTTTTCCAAGCCTCGACACTGACTGGATTCATTTGTTCCCTGGCTTTTCCTGGAAAGATCCATGAATTAGTTGGTGCAAATCAGCTGAGCAGAGTAGAATAACTTCCTGGGTGTTTTGAGGTTTTTTTTAAAGACCAGGCTAGGTAATAACACAGGCAGCAAAAAGAGAAATGTACAAGAGTCAGCAAATAACTATATTAAGAGAATAACCAGCTGCAAGGCTTCATCTATAAAAGGGAACTGTGTCATATCATACAATAACAGAAACGTACATTTTTTATGCCCTAACGTAAAAGTCTACTTCTGCCATGGTGATAAAAAAAAAAAGGTCCTGTTTGTCCAAATTAATGAGGAAGTTTCCAACAAATGGTGTTGGCAACTCAAAATACAGACAAATCTTCACATAATGTGTTCAATTACTCAGTATTTTTGTAATTTATTCCACCTTTTGTCACAAAGAAAAATCTTCGTTATAAAAAATAACTAACATTTTAAAGTCCTCCAGCTCTTCATCAGACCATCTTTGAATGAACACAAATTCAGTCACACCAATGACACGATGAATATATTACACCTGATAAACATCAGCTGCTGCTACTGGTGAAATGTCACCTTACCAGCTGATATTATTTAAAAAGGCTGATGTCCAGATGTTACATCTGTAAAAATGAATGACTTCACGTCTAAAAGTAATAACATATGAATATGACAGTATACTATACTTCACAAAATAATTGACTATGAGCTTTTTCTGCTGTAACATATATCAACCATTAAAAATCCACTGTATGACAGTCTGCCTAAGGGTAGATAGTGGCTGAGACAGAATATAACATGAATGCTTTAACTTTGTCCGTAATTCAGAAATAATGTGTTAAGGCACAGTAACCACTATGAAGAAATAAAAAGATTACATTCAATTCTAAATGAGTCCTTTCTCCTGGGTACTGCTGTTTGTTTTCTGCCCTCTGCACTCCATGTCTATGTTGGCTGACAGTCACTAGACTGAAAGAAAATTTATAGTCTGAACTGTATCAAATCATAAGTAACATAATTCCAGTGCCATATGCGAACATATGAGCAGCTGAGGACAACATATATTGAAGCACTTCCGTATGATGGTCAAGTGATGCATGAATGATTGGTACCTGATAATGTAAACAGACTGGTCTGTCTCATCAACAGGCTGGATGAAAAACAATAAGCTCAATAATTTCACTGAAATGAAAAAGAGTCCATATTCTGAATTCTCTGCAGTAGACTACGTATATTTCCATGTTTTTCCTTACTTGTTGGACTACTTTAGAACTTGGTTAGCATTTGGACCCCTTTTTTGTGGCTTATTGTTTTTAATGATTGTATTAAATATGTTTGTTACACTTTATAGCAGGTGGCATCCAGCATTAAGGTGAGGAACAGAGTTAACATGACCTTGATATTAATCCCAAAACGAACAAAAACAAATGAGGAACTTCAATGTTTTTGCCCTATGGCAGAGGATGTGGGTGCATTCACTTGGTGATGATCAACTTCAGAGCTCGATGTAACTAAATTCAAACAATTAAGATTTAAACTCTCTTAATTTAGTGATGAAGTCATTATTTATGATGATGATGATGATATTCACCTCAACACACTGATGGAAAAAGGATGTATTACAAAGGACTACCCAGAGACACAGATGATGTTGTGGTTCAGTCTGACTGTTTGTGGATGACTGTGGGTCATCAGTTTGTGTATACCAGCCATTACACTGCAGAATCTAAGGTACATACCATTCACATCAATGAAATTAGTGGCTAGTGGTAGGAAACATCTGTGCTCTAAGAGACTCCATAGGGTCATCAGTAACAAATGTGATTATGACAGAGGTTGTTTTAGTGGTACTTACGTTTCCAGTAAACAGGGTAGCATTCCCTATCTTTAATATCCACTTCATAAAGCCCTCCCCGCACACACACAGGCTCTACGTTGATTTCAATGCTGTCAAGGTCCCTCTCCTCTGTGGACACGGTGGATGTGTCCAGTGACCCCCGGCCCTCATGCACGCTGCTGGTCCTGGTCTCCACCGGCACCGGTACAGCTCCGTTCAGCCCTCTGCTCTCCACGCCATTATTAGCGCAGTCTCCCTCCACATCGCTGACCTGGGACCCCCCCACCGCCGATGCACCGGGGTTCAGCTCACAATATTTACGATACATGAGTTCAATATGCAGAGAGTCATGTCCAACAAAGGGCTTCCAAGTTTTCTTGTCCTCCTTGTAGAACCACCTCACCTCCTCGGGGCCGAGCTCCGTGACCACCTCGTTAAAGCGGTGTCTGGAGCTGTTGGACCTCGACCTCTTCCTCCTCCCGAACAGCGGACCCACATTGATCCCGTCATTGTCGCTATACTCCAGAGAGCCACTGTCGAGGTAGGCAGCCGGGGAGTTCAGGTCCAGCAGGAGCCGGTCCTGGCTGTTGTGGTGTTTGGAGTGGAGCAGCGGCAGGTGTCCGTCCAGCCCCGACTGGACAGAGGACATCCCCGCCTGCACCGCTTCGTCCATGGGACTCATCGTGTGATAGCACGGAAACACATCGCTTCCTAAATCCCACTCCTGGTTGTTATTGGTGGTATCGAGGTTGACATGAGGAGCTTTAACGCTACTGTCGCTGCTCAAAGATGAGCTCAATGTGGATGTTTTGGCTGAAATGTTAAAACTGCTCATAACTACCTGAGCCAACCAGACTCACTACCTCATCGTGTGTCACTTCACCTAAATACACCAAACTACTTTAATATCACAAACGTCATGCTATTCAGTATCAAAAACTCCACAGAATTATAGAACTCCAGACAACCTTCATTTCCTTGTGTTCTGACGTTGACGCTACATCAGCCTTTTAGCTTTTTAGCTAGCTAGCAACTGGATGTAGAGCTAGCTACAGCTAGCTAAAGAAGCCGGTAAGAGAACCGACTCCACGGCTAGCTCATTAGCATCTCCGCAACGTTACGCTACCACCGGAAAACCTGTTCACCTTTTTCCTACTCTTTAGACTAAATTAAAACTGAGCAAAATCAACCTCAACTTTCCTGTGACGGAGTCGCTTTAGTCCAGGTTGAGAGAAGAAACTTGTCCCGTCACAATAGTTTTTAGTGTTTCGTGGTCCCTGTGGAATTACGGATTCATTCGTTGTCCAAACAAATCTTGCACAGACACAGTGGACCGGAGTGCGCGTGTGGACGGGTTGACAGCTGACGCATAGATCACAGGACTCAGTCGTGACCGCGCACGTAGAAAGTACGCGAATATGACGTAAGGCGTTCAGGTTGGGAAATGCAGTCAGCCTGCGACGCACAAGATGGAGACAAACACCAACATATGGAATAAAAAAGAATATTCAAAAATGACCCGTGTCGAAAGAACGCAAGAGGAAAATAATTAAGAGCTGTATCAAATTAAATCAATTAAAAACAAAATCAACACATATTATTTAGGCACTATATATGCCACTTTTACTCTAATATGTATGTATGTATGTATGTATGTATGTTTGTATGAGAGCGACAGAGCTCACAGAATTTTCTTTGGGATTAATAAAGTACATATCTATCTATCTATCTATCTATCTATCTATCTATCTATCTATCTATCTATCTATC
>JAPTYQ010000016.1:19270919-19281371 GCA_029814465.1 Ostorhinchus cyanosoma | reverse complement strand
CACCTTTATACCAGAATAATGTCTGTGAAAACGAAATGGTGGATCATTTGGTTCCACCTTTATCACAGCTCTGTAACTCCTCTGGAGGTAGTAACAGAGCTGTGGTAGAGGTGGAATCATTATTCCAGAACGCTATGTAAAAGGAACACTTTTCGTTTCGCAGTCAAGGTGTAATATTTTGATGTATTGCGTGTATGACCCCCACGCTGGGAGAATTTAAAAATGAGCGTGGGCCATGTACAGTAAACAAACATATCAACGCAACCAGAAAGATGTCGAACTGGGAGACGCCGAGATCCACGAGCTGTTGTCACTTCGGGCAGAGGACTCTATCCATGCTAACAGTTATCGAACAGTGAAAGACTGGCCGACTCTGGAGAGGTTAGCAACACCGCTATGCTCGGGGTATTTCTGACATGCAAGTTATTCATCACAGTATACGCTGCGCTGCGTCACTTCCCCTTTGATTCCGGAATGCAGCACCGCTGTGTAAAAGTCCAGCCCGTCTCACCTCTGTTACTAAGGTGGGATCATCACCTTGCCTTTTTTCTGGGATCTTTGTGTAAAAGTGGCTAATGCCTACCTTCTGCTCTTCTACAGCAGGAACAGTGAGCAACAGAATTGTCGACAAACAGGTACACAGCAATACTCAGACTCCAACACAAAGTCCATGTAAGCACCCTGTAGAGACGTCACATTGTAAAGTACCATAACACAGCCAGTGAAGTGCTATATATACATATTTCTTATAAAAACAACAATCTACAGCAGCCTCTAAATCCAGAACCCAGCCACAAGAATAAAATGTTAGCATTGTATGTTACTGTTAGTCTTGCATATTCAGACCTACCTCCATATTTCCTTAGTATTGTGCCAGTGCTGTAGAAAGGTACTCTAGATAGGTACTCTAGTGCTAAAATTTACCTGGGTGATTTTAGCAAATTTTTGGGCATTGCTGAGTGTAAGATGCTGTGACAGTACACTTGTAAAATGTTCTTGGGAGAAAACATGTGCATATGAGGAGGTACATTGTGGCATTAAAATGACAAAATCCCTACAAACCAAAACACCACACAAAAAGCCATTTACCTTCAACAAAACTTGCCTTTTTCAGGGTGTAGTTGCAGTGACAGTGTGATGGAAATATCATCCCTATTCCAACTGGGTTCTTCCAGAAAGCCAGGAAATGTTTTTATAAGTCTGGTCAAATGTAATGCCAATGATACAAGGATTAAAATAAAAGCTTGACATTGGCAATTTGTAATATATATAATAAAACACACCCTTTTTTTCAACCCTTATCAATTGATATTTTTGTCTTCCCAACCACTTCAGCTACTACTTCCATGTTGAAGAAAAAATAGTGACTTCTACATTGAGACATATCTGCTCCTTGCAAAACCCTACAATGGTCACATTTTACTCTGGTGACCGGGTTGATTAGAAAATACAGCAGTTGGAAGTATTAGATAATCCTGGGCAGAATGAGGGCAAATACACTAAAAACTTTAAAGGGTTGTAACTTTACAATTTTTAACTACCACAGAACAGTTTACTGAAATATAGCCTTCAGTTCTGTGTTTTTATTTCATTTCTGCCTAATGGTCATTTGGGGGAGGGAAAGGATTTATCTTGGATCCGCACATGCTCTTCGGCAGATGTGGGAAGATAGAGTACAGCTAACATGTTTTGAATTTGTCTCCAGCCAGCTCCGCAGCCAAAACACTCAGGTGTAGCCCCGTTCGGAGACCACAGTCATATAAAAGCCCAGAAGTAGCTGACATGTTCCCCCTCCTCTGCCTGTCCTGCTGTGCCTAAAAACCTTGAAGTGTCTGGATATCACTGCCAGAGATGAAAATGTCCAACTCTGCTGCTGGTTAGACCCAAAAATCACTTGTTTTAGTATTATATTTTACTTAGGAGGTAAGTGCTGGTATATTACCTTTGTAACTTTTTTAATATTCACCCTTTTTATGGAGATTTCATGAGCTCTAGGAGAGGCCAAAATGCAGGTATTAGGCTGCATATGATAACAGACTCTAAACTACCTGAGGTCAAACATGAAATGTAACACTAAACCTGAAAGATGTTTGCTTTCAAGTGAAGATTAATTCATGAATTTTGGCCTTAAACTGAACCCAAACTTCCACAAAATGTTGCATAGATAGGGTACTGTTTAAGGGATGATTGTAAAAAGCGTATATTTGTGACATCTGTGCTTGTGGTACAATAGTGTTTCCGATGAAAATAGGCATAGATGCATGCGCTTGTGTGTGGCAGAGGCCCTGAGCGAGGGCCACAGGGGCTGGAATGTAAAGGCTGCACTGGGGGCCTCTGTGGTGCTAATGGATTAACAGGCCAGCTTGGCATGCTAATGGAGATTGTCTGTGATGTAATGAGCTTCTAATTAGGTCACCTCTGAGCTTGACCCTCTTGTAATGAGGGGGGTAGAAGGGAGAGGAGGGGCAGGGACTGGTGATAGCACCCTGACCTGCAGGTGTGAACCGGCCTGGGCTGTAAACAGGGTTGGACATTCCTGGCATTCTCAGCACAGCATCCCCTCCCGAAACTCCCCTCCTCCTGCCTGCCAATAACCCTTCTCTAGCGCTCTGGGTGGATACACACACAGAGAAACAATTGGAGCCACATTTCATGCTCCAAGGTGCTCCCCGGTTTGGCTCAAAGAAAAAAAAAGTACCCTCGGGTTCAGCTATTCTTTGATTGTCGGACACAATTTTTCTTTATGATATCCCTTTCACATTGGGGTGTCGCAGCGCTGTGCTGTGACCTGGATTCAAATGCTAAAGGGATCTGCAGGAGGGGAACTATCTAATTAAAACTGTAAGATTATAATCTTCTAGTCTCATTGTGGTGTATCGTTCCTGTCTGGCTGGGATGCTCGTCAGTTCCTAAACTTCTTCCTTGAAGCGGTCACTTTCTGTTTCTGTGACTTGGCACAAAGTGGCGCACTGATACCACCCCAAAGCCTTTCTCTAGCAGAACAAAACACTTTTTTATTGTCACAGGGGAGAATAAGTCAAATTTTGGCACAAGTGAAGAGATAGAAAGACCAGTCTATCTACAATCATTAGAAAGTGCCATGTGAAAGGATTCTCAGCTACTTTTATTGCACCGTTCATAGACATTGTGTTATGTACTGCTTGACTAGTTTAACTGGGTTTCAGTGTGGTCTTATACATGATGTTTATTTTTCTTTCATTTTCTTTTTATTGAATGAAGCTGAATTAAAATCCCAATCACACGTATCACTACCGAGCATTTGGTTCTACTTACGGTTATGGAAGTATTTGATCTGTGAATATGTTTGCACCCCAATAGGCTTATGCACATGTATAGACACATGGTTGTCAGGATGGTCTCTGGGTTTCTGGTGGGTTTATGTGCTGCATATGGGGCAGACAGTTGTTTGGTTGTAGATTTTAGAGCTCTACATCACTGTGGTATGAGCAAAACTTGGCTTAATATTCAGATACCTGAAGCCACTGACCAATCAAATCCAGCTGTCTTCTTTGAATACCTGAAGATTTTCTGTCTGTTCACTTCAATAGTGAATACATCGCTATGGAGATGATCTGAACTCATTTTCATTTGTCATGACTTAATTTCCTCAGAGGCAATAAAATATGTTACACAAACTCAGGTTGCTAGCCAAGCAACATTAATACTAAATGAACCATGATGCAATGGTGTCTGTAATTGCATGATGTCTGTATTTTACAATATTGTGTATTGTAGAGATTTCCATAAAAACAGTGCATTTTGGCTGATACTAATCTGACTAATGTTTCTGTAGCCGAAGTGATTTGCAGAAATACTTTGGTGCTACATCTAAGTCTTCTACTAGTAGGAAAAAGCCAGCATGTGCTTATGTTTAGAGTGACTAAAGAACTAATGGTGTTAAGATGTAGGTTTTGCTGCTCTCTGAGGGACAGATAGAATCAGAATGGGTCATCAGTCCTGCAGGATGGTGGGCAGTGTGCATGGAGCTGGAGGGGAACTGCTATGATGAATGGCCTATAGGAGCTTATCGCTGTGTTTGTACTGTAGGACTTATCAGATGCTGAAGGTCTTTTCACTCACTTGTTTGGAGTCCCGGTTTGCCTCAGAGGCAAAACCAAACAAAAGTGTGTGTTGCTGTTCATACTCTGTGGTGAATGATTAATTGAAAATGAATCAGTGATGACTTCAAGGAGGATATGAACATTGCAGGACTTAATAAAGAACTTAAGAAAGAAATTAGAGGCTGAATGTAAAGATGTCATCTGGGACTGTTGTTACCCAAGTAGCTTATTTAGCCCATGTAATCGTATTAAAGGTCATGTAGGGGCTGGAGCACATTCCACTATACATTGGGGTAAAACAGAAGCAACAGGCTTCGAGTCCGTTTCTGCTTTCCAAGGAAGATTAGAAGATAAGTAAATGTTTGGGTTTTTTTCCCCATCTTATAATTTTCATTCTTAAACCTTTTCCAATTGTGTTTTTGTCTGCTTGTCTGTGTGTTATTTCAACTTGCAACGGTGCTTGTTATGATTTCCTCAACTGGACCTCTGAGGGCAGGGAGGTGCAGAGACAGGAACCCCAAAGTAGTAAGTGGACGCTGTCTTTATCAGTCCCTTGTTCCCTCTCTTCTTTTAGTGGCCTAGACTCATTAAGCCATCTATAAATGGTCCGCTCTTAATGAGGAGGCTTTTATAGGGTTCTCCCAGAGCCTCCAGGGGATAATCAGACTAGAGTAGGAAGTCGTCTGTCTTGATAGCCTGCCCCTTTTCTCAGCGGTGGTCTGGCCAGGCCTCTATCCCCACACCAGTATATTCTCCCATCTTCCTCCATTCCGGTTTCTCCCTGTCATTCCTTTACCTCTTTTCCACTCTCTCTGAGTTGCTGTCCCTCAATCTGCTCATTTCACAATATGATAAATATCAGCTGGAGTCCGAGCTGCTTGTGGCTCTTTTAATTGCCTCCTTCCTCCCCTTCGGCCTAGCCGGCTGCGGCCCTTTTACGAGGCCCAGGCCCCGGACCCACCGACTGCTGCTCACCCTTTCAAGGGTCATCCTTCCCTCCTGATCCATGTTCCTCTATCTCCTGAGGCACAGAGACTCATCTTGTCTCCATTCTCCATTGTAATACCAATAGAACAGTGCTGCTATGTCATGCTGGGAGAGATCAAGGAGAGATGATAATTATCTCTGCCAAGGAGGCAATGAAATCACTCCTGTTGGGCTGTCAGCAGAATTCCGCTACATCTACATTTGATGAAACTTGTTTTTTATATCCATAAAATGGTATGGACTGTGTTGAACATTGGAGACCTTAGGCGAACCCTGTTTAGACATGGTTATGAAATGTGTTTTCAGTGAACTTCCCCTTCAGGGTTTTGTGTTTCAAAGGTGTTCAGCTGATCACTTGGGTTCGGATTTCTTAAGCTAGCTAAAAAGAACTGGTTCAGTAACTAATGCACATGTAACCTTTGAGTGTTGCTATTCATCAGTGGTCTTCTTTGTTTTTTGGTCTGTTGTTACCAAAACTACCATGACCTTCTGCATTTAGGAAGTGTTTTCCAGTTAAATCCCCATCTTTGATACAGCATGTATTAGCATTTATGCTACAACACGCATGTGGACAAATAATAGACAGAGCACAAAGATGGATGACAAAATGATGCTTTGTGCCGATATAGAAAAATGAAGCAAAAATTGGACAGGTACAGGAGTTGCCATGTTGCTTGTGTGAAACAATTTGAAGCCATAGAGGGGATGTGACAAATGACCACCAACCGACTGATTGGTTTGTGTTTTGACTCTGAATCTTGACAGTCATTGGACATTACAGTTTTCACTTGCCCATTTTTACTGTTGGACCTCACCGCAGGGTTTTGTCATCAGCTCGTCATCCGTCCGTAACTGCAAAAACGATGGCGTGGACTGAAGGCTGAGGGTTTTGGAATGCGGGCACGTTATGTTTATATATTTGAATAATTTATTAGAGACAAACTGATCAGAAACACAGGTAAGCCTCATGAAATCAACATACATCAGAAATCACATTTAGGAAAAATGTTTAATTTTCAGTTTGGCCTATCACCTAACATGCCCGAGGCTGATCTAGGGTCAGTGAAAAGGGGAAGATTGAGATGTTTTGGTTCCACTTTTGGAGAGCTGTCATTGCGTCCATTTTTTTATACAGTCAGTTGGTCTAATGCGTCCCAGACCACCTCAGCAAGTAGTTTAAGCGATCCAATTACAAAGTGTCTTGGTGGTCTTTTACACTTGTATTTGGCACCAACTATTTGTGATCTGATCACCTGGGATGTATTTTAAAACCTAGTGTTAAACAGGAGCTGATGATTTAAGACTAAGACATGCTAGTGTATTAACATTGAGTTAAACTTACACCTGACAAAAGGAGGCCAACAGATCAGAAATTGTAGTTTAATAACGTTGCAGAACATGAAGAATTGACATGTTTTGAGAAATGTCTTTGCAATAAACTGGCTAAAAGTTGCTGTATTTATACTGCGTTGACATTTCCTGCCATTATTTCCAGTACAATGTAAGTTAGTTAAACTCAGTGAGCATTAAAAGAAAAAAAACTCTCATGATGAAGTTGAGGTATTATTTATACTGTGAAAAACAAGGACTAGCAGGATCAGAAACAGCTTCTTTCACTAAAATAGCCTTAAATAAAGCAAAACCTTTCAGATTATTTACATGCAGCACTTATATATATATATATATCAACATTGTTTTACCATTATTATCATTTATTTATCATAGTGTGAGTTAGCTTATCTTCAAGCAATATTTTAAAATAAGAATTATGAGCAAAAATTCACCCATTAAAAAAGTCATGAAGTAAAGTAGAACAAGGTATGCCGCTCCTCACCTCAAAGTGATTACTCTGACTCAGTTTAATAACTTGGTGTCAGCGTAGACATTTAGCAGCTCCAGATCTCAACTATAAAGCTTCCGTTACATTTCTCTCAATAAATTGTGCTTGTACAGCTTTAAACTTGTGGCTCTGGTACTCACAGGACAACAGTGTTTACTTAGTTGCTTAAGTAGATAATGAAGATTCATTTAATGTGTTGCCTTTGGTGATTAAAAGTGTATTCATCAATGTCATGTCAGGCGGTGCTCGAATGAGGGTGAAAGCCTATCCCTGAACAGATGTTTACCACAAAGGTCAGAGAGCATGCTGTGTTTACATCAGCGGCTTTAGGACGGACATGTTTAGAATTGGAAATGCTGCTGTAGGCAACGACTTTAATCAAATTACTTTTTTCCCCTTCCTCCTTCTCTCCCCTTCACTCTTAAGAACTTTCTTTTTGTCTTTCAAGATTCAAAACAGCCTAGCATCACTGAGCATATGTCACTTCCTACCTTAGGGTGAGTGTGGCCTCTCCACTTCCTCCCTTATTCATTCCAGAGGAGGGCTCTGAAACACTGCTCCAATCTGAGCTCCTATGAAGGCCTTGTTTCAGGCCTTGGGGCTCTCTAAAAGGCATGCAGTTTGTGATTTGGAATAAGATATGTAAATCTGCTCTAGCCTTTAGTATGTTTCTGAGAGAAAAGTTTCTCAGCAGCTGCTTTTTGTAACTGTGTCTAAAGTCATGCCTTTTAATTCTTGGCATGAGATACAAAGAGGGGCTGAGAGAAGAGAAGGGAGAGGCATGGCTTATGGGAAATGGAATGATAGCTCAGACCAAAACAAATTGTTTCTGGTTTCACTTGGGCCCGACCCTATTATCAGGCTGAGTGTCAGATCAGACAACTGCTGCAACAGAGACAGTCCAGATGGAAGAGGGGAAAAAAACACAGACTGACGATAGTTTGCACTTGTGTAGGCGCTGTTTTACATTTTAGATTGAAAAAAAAATTGTACTGTGCCTGTGTGGGTGAACATGTGTGTGTTTGTGTGTGGGTAGCGTGAAGGGCCAGTAGGTTGAAGGTCAGGTCTAAGGCCATGGTTCTTGTTGGAAGGGGGGACAGGCAGTTAATTCTGAGTTGCGGACTTGAGGGAAAAGTGAAATTCCCTCTCAGATCCTAATGATGTTTTCTTTTGGAGTGAAAAATCTAAACATGCCCATTGCTCAGTAATGTGACCCAGTGTGGGGTCGCAGTCTGGTCACTGCAGGAAAGGCTTGTGTTTCAATTAGTGACGCTTAAAACAACACGTTTGCAGGATGCCACTAATAACAGTGTGCACACAGAGAGAAAAAATGATATTCTAGAGGACATCAAAATGTAGATTAGTTAAAAATTATTAGTGCACAAAGATGCTGCAGTAACAGGTCTGTGCATGAGGTATGATTTATCTGTAGCTGCTAATGAAAAATACCAGTTTAGGAGGTATTTCCTATTTTCATGGCTCTGCTTGTAATTATGCAAATGTTTGTTTACACATATATGCTTGTTGTTGGTAACCTGCACTAACAAAAGGTTGTCAATGCTTTGCCTGAATTATCATTGCAATAAATGAAGCATGTGTTGGTGTCTGTTTAGTGTTGGGAGCTGGTCATTTGTTGACATTAGCTAAGTCCATTTCTAAACGACATCCATGAACACCACATGCACTAATTTGTATGTAGAAAACTCAAATTGCTTTTCCATGAAAATACTTCCACACATTTCTTTATAAATAAAGCCAGCCAACATCTACAACACAGACAAAAACTTCAAATAAGAACATCAAATGTGCAAGTTGCAAGTTTAGACCTACAGTTATATAAACATACACAAACCTTACATTTTTAACCTTTGACCTGTTAAACCCGGGGTCATTTGTTTCTGGTCAGAATCATTTCGATGTAGCACAAAACAATGGATTAGCTGATAGCAGAAGTTTACAAGTTATGATCAGAAAACAGCAAAGCAAGATGAAATTTGTAATCACGGTGTCAGAATGCGACCTTTATTTTTGCTCGTCTTTGACTCGTTCAGTGAGTTTTATCCATAAAGGAATATCAGTTGTGCTGATGGATCTGCTTAGCGTTAGCTTAGCGCTGCACCGTTTGTCAACTTGGTATTGAAATTACCGATGACGTAAACTGGTGTCTGTTTACTTGTTTTTGGTATTGGTTCATGGAAGTGCTTGTTTGACTTGTGTTCTGTTTTCTGACACTTGGTTTTGTCGACCTTTTAACTGACATTCTTCTGGTTACGCGGTGTTAATTACGGATTTGTTTTCATCTGTTAGCAAGATAACGCCTAAAGTTATGGAAGGATTTTGATGAAATTTTCAGGAAATGTCGATACTGGCACAAGGAACAAATGATTAAATCTTGATGGTGATCCGGGCTGGGGGGGGGGCGTTGTATATGCAAGTGTTATCAGACTGATCTCATGAAATCGCGTTGCATGTCACGCCAGTTCTTATGGCATTTTGCTTGCTATACGTACGCATTTTCATCCTTTCGCGTGTTATTTAACGCCATTTGCTCTCATGTCAATGTACGCCAAGATCTCCAGTTTACATATCCATAACTGCTAACCCTAATCGCGTTGTATTTGACTTGGTGTGAACATACATTCGGAAAGCTTATAATACAGACAGATAACACACCACTTTTAACTGGCGTGCAAGAGTATAAATAAAACCGTAAAAAGCTAAACAAATAAAAACAAAACAAAAAAAAATAACCGTTAACATAGGTAGGCCTCTAAGTATTAACAGTTTTTATTCCAGTGTTGAACTCTGAGTTATGACCTCAAACACCTCAACATCCATTTCCATTAGTAAAAGTACGAAATACCTCCTCATCTGGCATTTTTCAATGAGGGCAGATGAATTATCCTTCACAGACGGGCCGTGAAAAATGCAACAGTGCCTGTTTCCAAGTTCAGCGTCTGACACTTCATTCCAGTTTGTCTGGTGCGGGTGAAAAAAGTAGCTGTGTTTACGGGGATGGGTGGGGCACGCAAGCAATAAGTCAGCAGCCACCAGCCAATGATGAAAATTTATAGCATTTTCATTGGGTGGTGAGCGGCTGTGTGGGATCTCTGTCCAAAGAACCCCTGTGGTTGTAATTAAGTGATACTTAAGCAAGGATAGGAACCACTTGAGATTTTTTCTTCTCCTCTGTCTCACTCTTTGTCCCTCCCCTCTCCTGTTTTACTCCTGTAATTGCATCATTGCACCGTGATGCCTTCCCTTCTCTTCCCTTCCCTTCTCTAGTGACACCTCTACCTCTGACTCACGGTGATACCTACGTGGTGTTATTATGGCTACCGAGCAGAGCGTTTGGGTGAGGCCCGCTCTTTGTTGTTGACAGGATAGCGGTGATTAACGTGCCTTCTTCTGACCCCAGCTGCAGCCTGCTCCCACAGCCCTCCCTCTTCGGTCCCTGCTGCTCCCGATGCCTGAACCTATTTGGCCCCTAGAGACAGCCTCCGACGCTCTCTAAGCTTCCAATGTTTGCGCACACATGTGTAC
>JAPTYQ010000016.1:19214858-19235518 GCA_029814465.1 Ostorhinchus cyanosoma | reverse complement strand
TTCTCATAATTCATGCATGAAAGGGTTATTGTGCTTCTATAACTTTTATGTATACTAACCCTTGTGTTGTACTCCCAAATACACTTAAAATGCCAAGTATGTGTTAATACAGTTGAGGAAAAAGTTTTTGACCGCCCTTGTTTTCTTCAATTCCATGTTCATTTTAATGTCTGGTACAAATAAAGGTACATTTGTGTGGACAAATATAATGATAACAACAAAAATAGCTCATTGTCGTTTAATTTCAGAGCTGATATCTAGGTTTTCTTGATAATAACCAAAATCCCTTCAGTTCTTACATCAATGTCTCTGTCATTGTACTGACAAAAACAGTGATTTTATTCATTATCTGTTTTCTTTTCTTTCTGTTTTAGTCACATGATACACACAAGAGTTAGGACTGGATTGCATAGCTATTGTTTTTGATGGTCTAATAATTTTTTTTGCAACTGTATGTCTTATTTTAAATGAAACACACTACTGTTCCCTGTTAGCATAAGCACATCTACAAAAAAATATACATTATATCAGCATATATTTGATAAAATTAAGTAAGGGACACGGTGAATGAATGGGTTAAACTGTTAGTCCATTCATTTCAACAGCGAGTCACGGGGCTACGCTGATAAAGAAAATGAATAAACTTGTGCAATATCAGATCATTGTTGTTCCTCCCAGTCGTTATAGTGTGAAACCAAAAACACTTGAAAGTCTGACCAGAAATAAATTGTGCATGACAAAAAAAAATCCTCATAAAACAGACAAAACACAAATGGTATTAGTAATAGTCTTAAAATGAAACAATCCCAGCTGGAGTTTCAGTATCAAGAGTCATGCAGAAGGTATGCACCAAAAGGTGAGCAATATTAAGCAGCCTAAGACGCAAAGCACATCAAAACCACACATGTACAATGCACTTACACACCAAGCCAATTATCTGCAGCTTTTGAACCTACTTTTTTTTTTTTTTTTTCTTCTTCTCCTGGGGATTTATCCTACAGCCCCAGCAGTCAAGAGCTAAACAGGACAAAAGGCTGATTAAGAAGATAAATACTAACGAACAAAAACAGTCAAACTGGCTAATGTTTAAATATATGTCGCTATTCTAACATGATATTTGAGTAACACTGATTAATCCATGTCAACACAGGCTTATGATTAAAGTTTTCTCAGGGTTTTTAATGAACCAAATAACGTGAGGATGCAAAAGGGTATAAACATTTAACCCTTTCATGTATAGTTTTAGATTATGTTCAAATGTGAGAAAACTGCATTTAAAAAAATTATATTTCATAGTTTTCACACAATATATCAGTAAATACATGTTTATTTGCTTAAAAAATTAAACGCATTGTGTCCAGCTTAGTAGACATTTTTGCAACTCCATGAAAACGCATTGTTTTTTTCATGCCTAAAGAGGAATAAAAACACTCTGGAGAAGAGAAAAAAAAAACTTGATTAAGGTTCTCATAATTCATGCATGAAAGGGTTAATCCAGTAGATTTACTCTAAACCAGTAAGAAAAGAGCACCTATGTATCTAGAAGAAGGGGTAAACAAACTCTTCTTTATCCCCTAATCTGTCCAACAATCTCTGAATAAATGTCACCATAGATTAAGTCAGAAAAAGACCTATTTCTTGGAGGAAAAAAATCCCTCAGTTAATTAAGTCATGGCTGTATTTATTTGGCTCTGGGGGAGTAGGCACGTGAATGTTTTTGGGAATTTCAATCTGTTGAAAAATTAAACGTGCATGACTATTTCTAAAGTATGTATTGTTCATATTGGGTTTGTTATTTGTGCAATTGCTGAGTAACTGAATAAAGATTTGAACATTTTTTTAATACCAGAAGTGAACCAGGGAGGTAAAATAATAACAGTGAAAAATGACATGATGAAAATGTTTACATCTACACAGTATTCTTCAGAAAAATAAGTAAAATTTTAATAACAATATTATGCCTTGGTTTAACTTAAAACACGTGCATTACAATTTACAGATCAGAGTGGATCTACAAAAGAACTAAACATTTAGTAACAGGCAGAATATTGGTAAAATTACACATACATCTCCTAAGGGATTTCATGTTGTTTATATTTTTTCATGTTATTCAGTTTTTTGTGAAAAGATACTATATGAATGTAAACACTTTTATGTAATTTTACTTTTTTTTTTTTTTTTTACACTAAAACATCCTTATTTCTAGGTTATTACTCCACCCCCCAAAGGGAAGGCGAGGGTATTAGTTTTAGTTGTTTTTTGTTTTTCTGTTTGTTTGTTTGTCAGTAACTTTACCCAAAAACCACTGGACCAATTTTCATGAAATTTTCAGGAAAGGTGTGGGGTGGTCCAGAATAGATCCCATTAAATTCTGGTGAATGTAGGTCAAAGGTCAATGTCACCAAAAATGTGTTTTCACAATGATAAGAGATAGGGCAAATCAGGTAAAACATATTCGAGGGGCGGGGCGTGCTGTGCCTGGCACCACTTGTTTTTCTTGAAAAACCTGATGTATACAATTAGATACATGCAATACACAAATAATCCACCAGGGGGAGGAATTAATTCACCAGAGGCTTTTCCAGTGACACTACAAGACTGTTATTAATGAGGAAAGAGGTAGAACTTTGACAGTTTTGAAAAGGAATTACCATTTTTTTAGACATGTTTGTGTGATGGTTATATGACCAAGTTGAATATCTTAAATTTACACATTTTATGATTGTAATTTTATCTGCGTTCTTATTTGTATTTTATCATCTTATTTGTATTTTTATTGTCTTTTGTGAAGCACTGCTTGCTCGCTTCCTTATATTATGTTTTTGTTTGTTCAAAAAATAATATTTGAGCATTGAGACCGGATGTATCAAATATGACACAAAATTGAAACTCATACATGGAAATTGATATTTGAAAAAATAAAATAAAATAAATTGGGTTGTTCAGAAGGACCGATAATAGCTCCAGTTTCAAATAAGTGGAATTTTCTGTCAATGATTGAACAGTTAAGGCTTTACGGGGTTAATTTTGACACCCATGACTGTAAATATCTTCAGTGTGATATTTGCATTTCACAAACTCACACCACGGGCCGGATTTGACCCTTTAACCGGCTGGTTTTGGCTCATGGGGCCTTATGTTTGACACCCCTGGTTTAAGACTATGCAGGTACAAGCTTTTTTTTTTTTTTTTTTTTTTTTAATTAGGAACCTATGATGTTCCCCGGCAGCATGACAATAGTTAACCATCCCGTCTGGAAGCCCGCATTGACATGTAGATCCACAGTATTGATCATTAGAGCCGTGGGCTGTTATTCACAGTCAATTACAAAGTTTCACATCATGAAAATAGTGCGCGCAATGAGCTCTTTCTTTATTTAAAATAGCGGAGGAGAGAAGGGGGGGGGTTATCCAAGGTGTTTGAGACAGATGAGGGAGGTGGGGGTCAGGAAGGGAGGAGGAGGAGGAGGAGGAGGAGGAGGAAGCTGGGAGGGTAAATTGGGCGGACACATAAAAACTGCAAGGGGCCATAGATGCTGGATCATTTGGAAAAGTCTGTCCGTCCTCTGCGCACCGCCCGCACCAACTGTACCGGAGACAAAAAAAAGGAAGCCCCGCTGTAGAGACTCCGAGCACCGGCCTTCTCTCCGACTCATCCGTGTCCCCTTGTCTTTCCTAGAGGTGTCGTTAAGGGATTAATGAGGCTCAAACGCACCAAACCTCTCCTTTAAGGCTCGTCCTGTGCGTTTTTCGGCTTTACGCCTGGAACTGCCATCGCACCTTCCCCTTTCATATTCATTTCATTCGTGGATACCTGTACCTCTACTGATGGTAAGCGCACACCCACGGACACTGACAAGTTTTTAGGCATTAACACAGACTGATATTCCAGTGAGAAATCTAAAAGCTGTTGGAGTTGGATGAGGTTGGATGACTTGTGGTTTTGGTGTCTGGTGTTTGTGCGCGTTTGACAGACCTCGATAAGGGAGACTTGTACTGTATTCCCGGTAGAAGTAAGAAAAGAATCCAGGAAAGTTAACCATTAAAAATCATATTGAGTTACCACAATAGCAAACGATCTGAAGTGGACTGAATTTAAGGTGGATTTTGGAGTGAAAAGCCTGGCATTTGTGCTGCAGCTCGTAGCAGGTAACATCTTTTTTTTTTTTTTTAGGACGGAGAGTTAAACACTGACAAACCTTGTGATTGGAAGTCAATTCACCCCAAAAAAGTCTGTCTGTGCTTCTTCTATAGTAACAAAACATTACAAAAAATTTAATATTTCTGCGTATTTTTTTTTTTTTTTTAGTTTATTCCCAACTTGAGCGCACATTTTGCCTGATTGGACACCTGCGTCTGCGTTATTTCAGTCCAATGTGCGACATCTTTTTAGGATCCCTTTCACAATCTATAAATATAATTAAAATTTCTTCTATAAGCAAGTGTTTATGATCAATTTCTCCTTAACATGTATGTCTTCTTGAATGATTCTCGCGAAACGGGGCCAAGGGGAACCATTGCGCAAAAAAACGCACGCATTAAAAAGTCCACAACAACTCCAGCTGCTGTGAAACGGGCTTAATAATAATCATGGAACAAGATTGTAAATACAGTTTTTTCTTGTGAATGTTTGTTTGAATTAAAAAGTGAAACTGTGTCAATTAAGTCGGTAACACTGCAGCAGGAAAAAAAAAAACAAAAAAACATTTGCGGCCTGCGGGCGCATGGCGTCCTTGGCACACACTCCATTAGTTTTCTACTGAGATTTTTCTGTCACCGTGCAGAGAAACGGACTCGAATGCAATTATTTATTTCTTCGTTTATGTTTATATTAGTAGCACAAAATAAAAATAAGTGCAGCAGGTTCATACATTGTCAACATGGGCGTCTGATTAAAAAACAAAACAAAAAACAGTAAAAAAGTTTCTGTTGATGTTACTTTTGTTTCGTTTTCCGTGTTTTTATGACATCATTGAACGCATCTGGAAATTAGGGGAGAGCTCATGACATACAGTAGGTAAAAACGGAAGTGGAACCATGGCCAAAGACATAATCTGTAAAATAACTCATTGATTCTGTGTTGTTCTGCCTTGTCAAACCAAACCATTAACCTGCTTTCAGTGATCTCATTGACTGTGAATGTTCTTCCTGCTGAGTTGCACCGCCACCATTCTCCAGTCAATAAGAAAGAGCATTACACTGAGTTTTATGGGTATCCTCACTTATTTTGTAAACTTAATTCAGCTTTAGGTTGGAGCTGCTACGGGAATCTCCAACTATTATCATGTAGTTTCGTCAGGTTGTGATAGTGTTGGACTCGTCTGCCTCTTGCAGGTTCTAACATCAGGATGTGAATGAAGTGTATCGGCAACAAAACATTTAAAATGTACCATATTTACCTCCAGTATAGATGTGTTCTTAAAGTGATTTCTAAACTGATTCTCTCAGGCTGTTGGCTGGAACCTGCCGCCCTCCTCCTCCTCCTCCTCTTCTTCCCTCCCTTCACTTTGCTCCGTCCTGTCTTCCCTCCCACCATCACTGTCAAATTCCTCAGGAAACACATCTGAAGAGCCATGTGCATAGTCTGATCACATTATCTCTGGTCAGAGAGAGAGAGAGCGAGAGAGAGGGGAGGCCAAGGGGGATCCAGCAAAAGCCAAGGCCAGTTAGTGACTGCTCGGGCCTAATTGCAGCCCCGGGTCTGCATTTGTTGCAAAATATGTCTCTCAGTCAGTTGAGAGTCTTGTGAAAACATTTTATGAGCTACACATTTTGATTTTTCTCTATTTAGAGCACTCCAGATGCTTGTTAATGTGGTGTAAATCTATGAAAAATGATGGATTATGCATTTAAAAAGCAGTGTTTTTTTTTTTTCTAATCATAACTGGTGAGAACAGGCCAAGCATGACTGCAATGACTTTTTCCAAAGATGAAAGTTACTCCCAGTCTGTCTTACATCTTCTTTCATCATCATCGCACCACTTTGAGTGTGTGTCTGTTTTAGCCTGCAGCTTTGTCAGTGGCTGGTTACAGTTACAAGATGTTCTGTATGGTCAGTGTTTTTGAGTGCTATGAATCCCTGTAATCATGGGAGAGGCCCTCTCTGTACAATGAACGTTTGTTGTCAGAGATGTGCACACACACACTCAGACATTCACACACACTCGCACACACAGACACACACGTTATCCCCCCCACCCCATGGGTAATAGAGCTGATCATGTTCTGAACCCTCCTCTCTTTGCCACAGTTCTCACGAACATGCAAGCGGTGGCACTCATGCGCACGAACAGACACAAACATGCTCTCACGCACACGCCTTGCCACCGTTTAGCTCATGGACACACACACACGGCACATCGGCCTCTCTCTTCTTCGCACACACTGGATCTAGTGTCATGACCGAGAAAGAGGGGGTCAAACGGAGGTCAGAGTCTAATACTGTTAGGGGAAAAAGATCCTTGATTGCGTGTACGGTGAGCCACGCAGGGGCTGAGATCGCCACGCAGATACCGACCCAGACAGTTATGTTCTTTCGCAGAAAAACTGTACGTTACACTACACACACTGCGTTCCTGTTAATTTGCATCCTCTGTCTGTAGTAATGCTTGGGTTCTCTCCAGTGGAACAGGCTCCAAATGATGACCCAAGAGTTGTGGAGCTGAAATGTCTGCTGTGGGCTGATGTTGTGGTCACTCTGTCAAAAAAAAAAAAAAAAAAATACACGCAATTTTATTAGAGTGATTCAGCTCTATTTAGCACACTTGAATGGCTGAATTGTTAGAGACACGCTGCTGTGCTTGTTAAATGTTACAGCTAAAGGAAAAAATATGTTTCCTCAGATTTTAACTCCAGAAGCTACGTTTAAGACCTCCTAACGTAACCAACGGTGATCAGGCCTTTCCACATGAAAATGAAGCAAAATGGCAGATTTTGAGAATGGTTTCAAGAGTCATGGTGCAAATTTTGGTGTATCTAATCGAAATCTAATACAGGGCTTATTTTGGAAATTTTTCTCTCAGGCCAATATTGGGCAATTTCAAAAACATCAACTTTTCACTGTTGTAACAGCTGCACCATTTAATGAAAACTCAGTTCTTCCTGAACGCGTCATCACGAAGGTCTTTAATTGACACAGACTGAAAATGAACATGATTGGTTTCTCTCTCCAAGGGTGAGTTTGTACAATTACAATGGCTAGAAATGGCAAAAACAGAGTCAAAGTTGCATATTTGACCCAAAATGGAGCGCTTCCTGTTGAGCGCATGGGTCCAAGGGGCATTTTTTTCTTAACTGTGGACTACATGTGCCAACAAAATATGGCTCATTCACACAAATCTGAATGTTTTCATGTGAGTAGGATTGGCAAAACCTATGCCCAAGATTTTTTTTTTCCTCCTCCAATGCTGTCTTTGAGTTTAACCCCTCAAAATGTGATTAAATTGTTAGTAGAATATTCCCTACAGGTATTGGAACATGATCACATCTTTTGATCTTGTGGTTACATCAACCTTCAAGGCCCAGCTCAGCTCAAAAACACACTCCAGCGCTTAATGTCTGACTCTTGTGGCGGACTGGAAGCTGTCCTACTGATGACAGTGGTGCTAAAGAGCGCAAGGCCTGTCATCAGCGTCACTACAACCTGTGTGATCCCTCAAGTGCCGAAGGGGGGGGGGGTTACTAAGAGATGAAGCCCCCTTTTGAGATGTTGAAGTTCCCTGTCTGAAATGGATGATCTCAGTTTGCTCAGAGGGATAAAGGTTGAGCGAGTTCACTTGGAGACAAGTTCCTGTTAAGCAAACAACCCACTTGTTTTGGATATAGATTTTAGCACTCATGATCAAAGTGGTGTTATCAGCTTTGTGGTGTGTGTGTGTGAACATGAGAGGAGGGTTGCAGCCTTTTTTCCAGCTGCAGTCGACACGTAACTAATGGTTTTTACCCTTTGATTTCGTGCTCACTTCTATATTGATGTTCGGTTTATTTTGTCTGAGGTGAGTGTACTGCATTAGGGATCTGCTGTCTGTGTCGTGCCACATACCTCCTTACATTCCAGTTACAGTAAATAGCTAGCTTAACCCATGAGCCAAAATGATAAGCCTTAAAGAGACACTCTCTCACACGTATACACAAGCTGACACAGATATACACACATTCCCTCCACTACTCTTTAAGTAAATAACAACCTCAAGTGTTTGTTCAGTGTATAATCCTCCTGGGTCTTTTTTTATCTGTATCTTTCAGGAACAGGGTCACTCCAACGTTCTCCTGCAGCCTCCCAACACCACCTAACATTTCCTGGAAGAACGTGTCCATTGCCCGCTCCCAACAAACATGGACTGTTTTCCCATGCTTTATTTTCTGTCGGTAAGTAAACAGACCGTGGCATTTCAATTTGCGGCATGTGACACATGGCGGCATCTTGCGATTTTTCCTCCCTTTCCCTGTCCCTGTCCGAGACACTGATTTATGCACCATTCATGCAGATTTGAGAGCCTCTCTAGTGGGTTGGGTGAAGCACTTTTACGTGTTTTTTAGTGGCTTTGCGGAGGGACCAGATTGAGTTAGAAATTCGCTCTGACCCCAGGACCGCGTCCTTTTATTTGTGTAATCATAGTAGAGAGGGGAGGCAGGGAGGAAGGGAGGGAGGGGGGAGGACAGGACAGGAATGGCCCTCAGATTCCATTCAGAAAAGTCAGGTACTTGAAGCAGATGTTTACCTTAAGAGGATGTCGCCAGAGATAAACTACAAGTGGTCAGGTACTGCTATGTCATAAACAAGCCACACTGAGCTATTACAACCAATTAGAGCATGTCCTTATTCTGTACATTTAGAGAAAACAACTGGTAAAACACATGACAAAAGGTCAAATGCAGTCCTTTCTTAATTTAGTTAAACTCCAGGAGGCTTTCATTTACATTTCAGGCAACAAATCATCAATTTCTATCTTCCCCGTCACTGCTGTTATAATATTTTATCCCTTTATACCATCTGCTGCTCCCTTCAGAGACATCATGATTCCTGGTAATCGAATGCTGATGGTCATTTTAATATGCCAAGTCCTGCTGGGAGAAAGCAACCATGCTAGTCTGATACCTGAAGAAGGGAAAAAGAAAGTTCCGGGCCTACAGGGTCGTTCGGCCGCTCAGAGCCATGAACTGCTGCGCGACTTTGAGGCCACGCTGCTGCACATGTTCGGCCTCAAGAAGCGGCCGAGGCCCAGCCGATCGGCCACCATACCTCGCTACCTGCTGGACCTCTATCGGCTGCAGTCAGGGGAGGCTGAGGAGGCCGGAGGGCATGACATTGCTTTCGAGTATCCGGAGAGGTCGACGAGCCGAGCCAACACTGTGAGGGGCTTCCATCATGAAGGTAAGCAAAGAAACGTAAAAGGGCAAAAATATGTCGAATGAAGCAAAAATGAGTCTTGTGAATTAGCATTTTGGTTTGATACGTGATAGAATGCAGCTAAATGTCCCACTTGTATCTTCGGTGCTCACATTATAAGAACAATCTGCGACAGGTTCAATATTTCCAATAAGATATGAGTTGTCAAGAATAAACCAATTAATTTAGCAGGTGCCACTAAACAGGCACATACTAATTTGAGTTTAGCTGATGATGATCTTGGACGTCATCAGAAACATCAAAATGTCTGCAAGTTGTTAATGAGATGCAGACTTTATTAGGGACATGACGCTCATCCACTGTGTCATCTGCCTTTACAGTCTTTTCCTTATGATTTAAGTCTTGATCAGTCTTTCCCGCTTCTACCATTATTTATGCTATTGTAAGCGTATGAAATCAAATTATATTTTGGAAGCTTAGTTCTAGAAATTGGACTTGTGCTTCAAAACCATACATGTGGTTTTAGTTTTAGAAGGTCATTTTGCTGAAAGAAATGTTTAAGTATCATAAACTTTCATCGCTCATTTTCTACAAAAAAACACCCCAAAAGCCAATGGAAAAAATACAATTGGATTTTTGTTGATTAAACCGGGACATTGTTAACCTCTGGGTCTGGGCTACAAAAATATGTCGTCCTTGCAGCACTCTGGCATCAAGTAGTAGAAAGGAAACACAGGGATGGAAACAATACAGAGAAATATTATGCAGTAATCAGTGCTGTTCTCAAATGGCACATCAATAATTGTAGTAGTAATGCATTTCATTTTGCATGGGTGAGGACTGCTAAAAACATTTCCTACATCCCTTGAAACATGATTGTAAGGCCGCTCCACCCATCTCACCATAACCAAGGAATCTAAGGATGTGGTCACCAAACACTGTCGAAAGAGGGGCAAAAAAAATTCTGCTAGACAAGCTCTCAAGAGCCTCATTTGACAAAACCCTGCGTGTTTGGTTAGCAGCTGAAGGAAAAGCATACCTTCATATTACTGACTTACACTTCTCACCCCACCCAACAGAACACAGCTTAAAAAAGCCATAGTCTCCTTGGCCTGGAATTGCGCTCCTTTCTTATGTCTCCCGGTTTTATATGGAGGGTTCTTTTAGAAGGACCTTCCTCAACGTGCAATTATCTTTAATTCTACTCTGCAGCCTTCTAAATAAAGCCCCTACTGCCAACAATGTGGGTGCTCGGAGCAGACGATGCAGCAGCTCTCTGGAGAGATGGAAAAACAGTCTCAGAGGCTGGTGCGATAGAAGGACTGGGGGAGCAACCAAGGGTTTTTAGCTGAATCTGAACGGTAGAAACTCCAGTTAGCCTTTAGGTTGACTGATCGACTAAACATATCGGAGGAATGTTTTTTTCTGAATTGGCACGGAGAGAAGGTGGGCTCGGCTGTAGCGGAGTTAGCGAGCGAGGAAGTGATCGAGTATCGTGGTGAACTGAGAAAACCGGGGAGCTTTAGGGCTAGAGAACATGTCCGCCCTCAGGGGGAGGAGTGAGGAAGGAGGGATGAGTCAGCCTTAATGGGGCTTGTCAAACACACTGCTAGTGGTAGCATACGCCAACACACAGTCGAACAGGGCAGAGTACCAAGGCTAGTCAGGAAGAAAGAGACCCGCCGCTGGAGGAGGAACTTCTGCCTGTGATGCAATGTGTGTGTATGTGTTTCTACTGCAGTCTACAGGCATTTATCCTCCTTCTCCTTCGCTAAACTATGCTAATAATATGTTCCGAAGCCTTTTAAGTAGGAGTGCTCGCTTTCATGTAAGCACCATTGTGCCATAGTGTGATTCAGTTGACTGATTTATTCAAAACACAGCGAGGTACTACAGACCGTAACAGATGGACAGTTAAGTGAGGAGAAATGTTGCAAGGTAAATCATGCAGCCATCCATCTTGTTTAAAAAAAAAAAAAAAGCAGTTCCTGTTTTCAAAGGCAGGTGAAATCCCCTTGGTTTTCATTTATTCTAACTCCCACTTGTGCGTTAAAGTGCAAAGCAGACGGTGCAAACTTCATAAGACGGCATTAGCGCACACATTAAAATCTTGAACAAACCTCTGAGAATTTAAAAACACAGAATTCCCTCCTAAGACCCCCTTTCCCATGGGCTTCAGATAAATGAGATTCTACTGTACTGTCTGACTCCTTAATGATTATTCATGATGAAAATGATAAATGTCTTAAGTGAACAAACTGCAGAGCTAATCAAAAACACAGCAGGTTTTAATAATGAGAACCACCTGGGTAAGATTAGGGCCTGGGTGTGAAATAACAGGGGTGGATTGAGCAGGAAAATAGTAGACACAACATTCCTTTCCCCAACAATGGTGATCTTGCCAGAAATCTGCAGACTGAGCGTGGAACAGGGAGCCTCCACTGTGTTTATACTGTAGCTGTGGTACGTTAATCACCACCCTCCTTGTAATGCATGTTTCAGCAAAGGGCTGCGAAAAAAGTCAATGAGAGAAGTGCGGGATAATCCTTATAGATAGATAAGGAAGTGTGGATGATGTATATTTATATTCCTCAATACCCCAAAGGCTTTGAAAAATGTCCATGTACTGTACAATCTTTTGTGTCAATTAAGCCGTGTTACACAGTGTGTTTATGTGGTTTGCACAGTTTAAAGGAGATAACATACCAGTCTTTCCTAAAAGTTCAGTAGAGGTGTATTTTTGAAGGATTGGTAGCATCCACTATGTACCCAGGCACCATTTACACTTGGACTGTGCTTTAGCCTCATGTTACACGTAGAAAGTAGATCATATCCCCTCTCATTTTACAGTTCTTATATTATAACCCTAAACCCAACCTTTCAAACTCCACGTCAATGTCATGGGCTTTATCTTTGGCTTGTGGTTATATTTGAGCCAAATTTTGAATTTATGTACTTTATGTTTTAGCCACATTTAGACACACAAACTAGAAAATCTTGCCTTTAAAATAAGGTTTAACACATGTACTTTGGTCTTTATAGAATTCTTACAACCCAAAAATGTGGCTGGTAAAAGGTTGTTGTTGTATTGACAACAAATGTCTTAAATTTGTCATCTTTTGGTTTTTACTTTTCAGAGCACATGGAGAGGGTACATGAGCTGGATGATGGAGAAACCACGCCCCTTCGCTTCCTGTTCAACCTCAGCAGCATTCCAGAGGACGAGCTGCTCTCTTCTGCCGAACTGAGGCTGTACCGTCAGCAGATAGAAGAGGCCGTCACCGACGACCCGGGCCTTCACCGGATAAACGTGTACGAGGTACTGAAACCCCCGCGGCCCGGGCAGCAGCTCATCACGCAGCTCCTGGATACGCGGCTCGTGCGCCACAACACGTCCCGCTGGGAGAGCTTTGATGTCAGCCCAGCCGTGCTGCGTTGGACACGAGAGCGCCTTCCCAACTACGGGCTGGCGGTGGAGGTTCTGCAGCTCAACCAAGCGCCGCGTCATCAGGGCAAACACGTCCGCATCAGTCGCTCGCTTCACCAGGACCCCAGCGAGGACTGGGAGCAGCTACGGCCCCTCTTGGTTACCTTTGGCCACGATGGGAAGGGTCACCCTCTGACCCGCCGGACCAAGCGTAGCCCCAAGCAACGGGGCCGCAAGCGCAACCGCAACTGCCGGCGCCACGCACTGTATGTGGACTTCAGCGACGTAGGCTGGAATGACTGGATAGTGGCCCCCCCTGGTTACCAGGCCTATTACTGCCACGGGGAATGTCCTTTCCCTCTGGCCGATCATCTGAACTCTACCAACCACGCCATTGTTCAGACACTGGTGAACTCTGTGAACAACAACATTCCCAAGGCTTGCTGCGTGCCAACAGAGCTCAGCGCGATCTCTATGCTCTACCTAGATGAACACGACAAGGTGGTCCTAAAAAACTACCAGGAAATGGTAGTGGAGGGCTGCGGCTGCCGCTAACACAAAAAACTAACCTGGACTTGGACTGGTGACTTGGAAAAAAAAAAAAAAGAAAAAAAAAGAAGAAAAACAAACAAAAAAACAAGAAGCAACATGGACGCTAAAACACATCAGAAGGTCTTTACTCCCAAAAATGTTCACTTGGACCCTTATTTATAACTTTTATGTTGAGGTGTATGTTTGTCTCACTTTTGTTTGTTTCTTTGACAATATGATCATATATTTTGACAAAATATATATATTTATATCTACATATTAAAAATAAATTGAGTCCTTATTTTAAACATAAAAAGCTGTACAACTTTTCATAATGTACATTAGATTGTATAAGTTTTTTTATTGAGAAAATAGTAAAAACAATCTAAAAAGTAAACTTTATTTACTGGTAATATTTATTGCTTTCGTATTCTATACATTTTGGAGAAAAATAAAAGTGTGATTGCTTCCAATAATACATTCAAGCAAACCACAAGATGCACCCATTGTGTACTTGTGTAAATTACAGCACTGTGTGAATTTATCACAGCACTAACTGTTGAATTAGTTGAAAACATCCGAATTATAAACTGACTTTCAAATGGTGGTTTTAAAAAGCCCCTTAAATAAGGTCAGTAACTTTTGTAAAAGGAAAAAAAAATCTGTAATAAATAATAGCTATTACAAGGGTTGTTAAAATGTTGTCGGTAAATTACACTTTTTCACAAGAGTTTGGATTTTGCTGAGGGCTGGGGGGCCACAAATGATCAATAATTCAACTGTTACGATGATGATTTTAAAGCCTGATTTTGGGCTTGGATGAATTCTACACAGGACATATGAACAGAGGAAAAACATTCAAAAGAAATATATCAGCAATGGTCAGTAAAAGATGAAAACACTGACACTTTTTTTTGGTTTTTTAACTCCTTTAAAACTAAATAAAACCAAAAGACAAACATGTACTGACCTAATGACAATTGTTGCAATATAAAATTATGTTGCAATGATTAGAATGCCTTTGTCATTATACATATGTACAACGAAATTATTAAGAGATAACTCTCCTGTGGCGTGTAGTGTAAAACAGTTTAAAAGAAAAGAATAAATATATAGAATAAGTACAAGCATGTCAACCGACCAAGAAAGAAGAAACAGTAGAGATACATATATATTAGTATTTAATCTCCCAGCCCTACACATCCTAATGGGTATAAATGTTTTCACAGCAGTTTTTAGTTAAAAAGAGGGGGAAAATGTTTTGTCCCCAAAATAAATAAAAAAAATAATCAAAAGGTTTATTTTCTGGCTTTAAACCAGTTTTCTGTGATTCATAGAAGCTCAACTAGTGGACATGATCTCCCTGCGGTGCTGCATTTACTCTGTTTTTAGCTTATTTTCTCTGACAGTCGCTGCTCCAGAAGTGGTATGCCATTTCAAAGATAGGAGGCCTTTGGGCCTTATTGTTCTCAAATTACACTTTTATGTCAATTAGGCTCGCAATGTGGTGGTTGGACACTCGCTAATTCATTTGCAGACTGGGGCGGGTTGTCGAGCCTGACTGTGGGAGAGTGATTCTATTGTTCTTGACGTCCCCACATCGGGGGCATGGCTGTGGCCGATGCGTCCTGCCTCCTGATGCAAGGCGGCTGAGTCCTCAGAAGAATCAAAGGTTAGACGCTCTGTCTCCTGCCTTTGTCTTCGGCGGCTCATGCCGGCAGAGCAAAGACGCCTGTCTCCAACCTGTGCCCCATCACACAATAGACTTCTACATCACTTATTTACAAGCTGACGGCTGCCCCAAATTATATGATAATGTTTAGAGAGAGTGACTCCTTTGAACTGCTGGGGGACGTTGGCTGTGCATTGTTTCACAGAGTGCCCCGTACACCCTCATGTCTACAGGATGGACTTTAATCTATTTATTTAATCTAAAGAATTACCCCAGTTAATGTTAAAAACAATGTGGAGCGCTTGCATTTACATTTAGTCCTGAATCATTAATAAAAAAGAATATATTTTTCTATTATTTATGTTAAGAAATAACTTTATTGATCCCACTGTGGGGAAATTGCAGTGTTTACATTAAGCAAAAATACAGAGAACAAAGCGCAACATTTTAAATGGGAACATAAGAGTATGTGCTATTTAAAAAAAACTAACAAAAAAAACAGGATGGCATTAAGTCTTTTCACCTAATGAAAAGTCAGGCTTCTTCATGTTTTAAGAGCACACGGCAAATACAAAAGAAAAGTTCAAGAATGTTAAGAAAAAAAGCCAGTTTCTGGGAGGCTTATCTTTTTCTAAAGAGAGAAATAATCTTGTCAAGCACGTTGTTCATTAGACAAGTAATCTGATTTTAAGAATATGCATCCAAATTTGTCTTATTAAGACAATTCTGGTTAATATTAAGCTGGATGGCACCAGTCAAAACCTAAAATGGTGGTTGTATAAATACCTCAACAAAGGAACATTGTTTTCCTTATTTTAAGAGTGAAACCACTCGCACAACTCTTCAATTTAGCAATATTAAGTCTGTTTTAAAATATACTGACTTTTGTGGTTACTCTTCAATTTTAGTTTGAAAAAATCTAGCCAAGTAAGACGTTCTTAGCCCACTAAATTAGATTTTGCTTTTTGTTAGATATTTTGGTTCTATTTTGGCTTCTTTCTAGTAGTTCTGTGCTTGCGGTGCATGTGCAGGCCCTCAGGCCGTCCAGTGGCTGCTGGGCTTCTCTTTGATGCCTGCATATCAGCAAAGCCTTGACAAAAAAAGAGAGAAGTAAAGGGGGAGAAGATGAAGAAGAATTTCGTTTTGAAGTGGCTGAAGGCAGAGAAGACGGGACTGAAGGTGGGAGGTACATGCATTTGTGCTCTGAAAGGGTGGCTTTTTTTCCTGCAGTTTGAGAGAGAAATTACAACTTTTCAACTGATCTCCCCCCTGAAGTTGAGATAACATCAGTTGTGGTAATTGTCTGTTTGTTCATTATCCCACTGCCCTGCACAAAGAGAGGAAGCATGTTTATGAAAAGGTCTGGACAAGGACGTATGTATAAGCACAGCAGACCCTTCTGCACAGTTATTGAACTCAACAGCATCTACTTTGAGTTCAACAGAGGTGGCAAAAGCACACAGTATATTTACACACAAGTCGAATGGATTCATAAGTGAAACGTATGGGCTCTGAAATGCAAAGTATGAAAGTAGCCCTTATAAATTCTAATCTATTTCTGTGCAAAAGCGAACTGAACCTCAATTTTAATATAATGGATTATTTTCTGGTTTCTTTAATCATCTATGGCAGTAGAATATGTTTGACTTGCAGAACAAAGAAGACAAAACACTTACTTTCACCTTTTTCTGACATTTCATAGCACAAATAATACATTAAAAAATGCATTTCTAAAATCTAAGAAAGGGAAAGTAATGGAATTAACTTCACTTTAGTATACAAATCAATCAGCAACACCTCGTTACATTTGCAAGTTGACAAATGTTTTTGTCCCTTTTTATTTAAATGTGCCTTGTTGTTGAGGTGCAGAATGATGAAGTACAGGACAGATATTTTCACTAAAATGTTAGAAGAAAAAGAAATTTTGCAAAATAATTAGTCAAGAAAAGTACAGATACTTGAAAACTCTACTTTAATACTGGGAGCACACTTGTTTAAAAAATAAAACACACTTAAAAACTCAAACATACAAACAAATTAGCATAAAATACATATAGTACAAACATTTCCACTACAGCTCCGCTATATAGATAATAATGGAATAAGTTATCAAACACCGTATACATTTTTAATTAAATATTCAATACGTATATAAAATCTGCATGTGTTTATGTGACGTTTGTGTTGCAATCTGTGTTGTGAGAGAAGTTTTTTGCTTTTTGATGTTCGCTACATGCATTATTTCTGCTGTAGAGGAGCACGAGAGGCTTTTACCACAGAAATGAATATGGGCTTTTCACAGAAACACAAATGCATTAACATTCGTTTCCAGGTCGTCATGGATGTAGCCAACACAGACAGCTGCTAGATGAGAAACGGAAGTAGCTAGCTTCACATAAGCAAATGCGACTCATACATATTAAACAATTAAGGGAGCAAATAATTTAAATACTAATTTAAAACAGCATTTTTTGGCTCACAAACAATAGTGTTTTATTTTTCATGCAATTGTTACATAAGCAAAGAATTCTAACAATTATGTTCAAGAAATTTAAATGCATCTTCAATTGGTATCAAAATACAAACGTTTAGGTGCGATTTGACATTTATATAGGGCTAAAATTATATAAGGTATAATGTGGCTGTTATTATGGATATAGACCGTGTAGTTAGCTTAGAAAAGGAGTTTGTTAATACCTGAAATCAACACAAACTTCACTGAAGTACTTGTAAACCACGCATATTGAAGATTTACACGAGTAAGGAATAATTCAAACGTGTTCAGTGTTTTTAACTTTGGGCTAGCGACACTAATGTTTATTTGGCATTAATGTTGGACTTAATGTATATTAAGTGGAATGTGGCAACAGAGACAAATGTTAGCTTAGAAGAGTTTACTAAGAACAGGTTCCAAAGTACAAAACAGACTAATATACATGCAAGTTTCCATAATAATGGTACATTTTTGACCTGTAATGACTTCATTTAAAGATAAATGAATAAATAAATAAATAAAATCCCCCAGTTGTTAGCCTACAGTAGACGGAAAACAACTCATACTTTGTGTGAAAATATTACCATCATGTAATTAAACTGCCATTTAAATGGTTACAATGTTGACAGTTTTTCAAGATTTGATAGTTTTGATCAGGACTGATGTTGATCAAAATATATGACCAGAAAAAGTAGAAAAAAAAAATTAATCTATACCGTATTTATTGCACTTTTTTTTCAACTTTTTTTTTGTTTTGGTGTGTATTTTTCATAAATAACAACAGTGACTTCAAGTAATCAAAGTAGCATTCAAAGGGTTAAATGATTGAATGTTTGGTCATTTTGATCAAGTTGTTTAAGAGATTTAAGCAAAAAAAAAAAAAAAAGCAGAAAAAATATTAATTTGTAATTTGCAGTTTTTTTGGAAGCGGACTTTTTTGTCCTGTATGACTCGAGAAGATAGTAAATTATACTGACGCCTGAGGGTTAAACCTTTAAATATCAACATTTTACTGTTATATAATTACACAAGGTGACAATACGGTTGGGATTAGCTCTAAATACAGTAACCGAGTATTTGTATCTTACTTTACTTAGCATGTCTGAAAGAAACAAAATTTTATAGCGTCATGTCGCGATCATCAGCCATGTGACGCTAACAAAATGTAGGAAACAGATAAATGTGTGTGTGTCAGTATGTGTGAGCGAGGGCAGGTTAGGGGTGGGGGGGTCAATTACAGAATGAGTCATTAAAAAACACATTGTGGGCTTTTGTCATTCCTCTGTGACGTGCCACTCAGTCTCCTGTAAGAGCTTGTTCTCACGCACTTACAGGTGAGTTTTTATGCAGCGGCTCTATTGACACTGCTCGACTAATTGACTGGTGAACTCTTCAAAAAGCTTTTTATTTGGACGTTCTGCCGTAAAAGCCGAGTGTTTATAGAGAGTAAACCTCCCCGCAGGAACAAAGGAAGATGATCCTCGCTTGTGGTGTCTTGTGTGAGCGAGTGCACCGTCGCTGAAATCTGGCCTTTTAGTCGATGTTTCCGAGCTACATGTGTGGCGTATGTGAGGCAGGTTTTCAGGTAAATCACGTGACTGTAATTCCGATAATTGCCCGTAAATGGGTTTGACAAAAAAACATGTACGTATGGAAGTTACTGTGGATAATAACCTTATTTTAGATCCAATCCAACTTTATTTATAAAGCACAATGGACCAAAGTGCTGTACAGAAGACTGAAAGCACAGTAAAAAGACATGAATAAAAACATTAAGAAACAATAAAAACATCAAATCCAATAAATTAAATGATGAACTTTTACAGCAGAATAGAAAAGTATAAGTACATACTGCACTCAAAAAGTTCCATTTTGGGCATCTTTATACTAATATTCTACAGCAGCTGAATACTTTAGAATTTTGGTGGAAATATGATGAAATATATAGTTATTTTGACACTTTATATGTCTTTATGTTTTTTTTTTTTGTTTTTTTTTATTCTCCAATATATGAAGTTCTTTTAATAACTATTTACTCTGTTAGAATAACTGTCTCCTCCAGAACAGACCATTTTTAACATATGAAACCAGCTTTCTTATATTGTAGTGTCGGAGAGCGTCCGCCTCTCTTTAACCTCTTCCTCTTACTGTTCCTTTAGAAAAGTTGCACAAACTTTTTTTTTTTTTATATATATATATGTGCAGCTGATGTATGACAAAGAACCAAATACATAACATGAATGTGATTTTACCAAATTAACCAGACCTATTTCAGTTACTCTGACTTGTGTTTTGTTTCCAGTCCAGCTACTTTCCCAGCATAAACTCCCAGAGAAACCAATAATTTGAGATCTTTTTGCATTGGCTTTTGACCAGACTTACGCTTTATGGATCGCACAATAACATAAATCACAACTGTAAATGTACACTAAGCTCACGATGGACAAAACATTTGAGTATGGGGGATGTGGGGGACGGGGAAACTATGCTTAATGTCTGGATTTATAATTTTATTCGAAGTAAAAACTCTCTTCCGAGCCCCTTGCGGAGTACTTCAGTTCTTCAAGCTTGAGATGTACCATAACACTTTCCACCCGTTTAGTGAGTAACTGTGGTTTGACAGAGGAAACTGAGCTTGAACAATGTTGAATTTGCTTTTTGGAACCTGTAGGGTCCCTCATGGCCTTATCTGGTTCTTTTGATGCATCTGTTTTTTTCCTGTGATTGGAGACCTCACAGATGCAACACACCTGAGTTCAGGATCTCATGAATCAGACCTACATCATTCCTTCTGTGTCTCTCGATGGGCCGACATTACTCATTTGTTTTGTTGTTTTATTTTGCGTTTCACCTACATACACTCACCATGTCCGCAGATGTTGCATACATACTCTTGTACTGACAGACACAGTTTGAAGTTGTCCCTTTAATTTAATCAAATCAAACATTTACCATAAAATACAGACTCTCCCTGTTCCATCACACACTTTTGAGCCTGGTTGTGACATGAAACCTGATTACACACCAGTCTGACTTATTCTTAATGTTGTGCAAATTGCTACCAAAGTGTAATCCATTACAGATTACTTGTTGCTGGGCCTGTTTACATGCGAGTTTTTATTCCTGTTTAATTCAGAATAAAGGTTAATTCCGCTTTAAGATGACCATGTAAACACCTAATTCCAGTT
>JAPTYQ010000016.1:19186093-19202494 GCA_029814465.1 Ostorhinchus cyanosoma | reverse complement strand
TCCATGGTAACTACAGAGCCTCTGAATGTCCAAATGGGTCATATCTGATGACCATGAAAATATGACAAACTGCATTTTACACCAATTATTTATATGGATCGACAGGATTAGTGGATCAACAAATATTAAACAGTTCATATAAAATGTTTTTGATCGCTGGTGGATGTTGAGAGTCTTTATGGGTTAATTCACTCTGACTCATTCTTCTACTGCCATCCTCCTTATTCTTTCCACCTGTTTCTTCACATATTACATGACCCTGATGATGGAGAAACATATTGTACATACATAACTATAGATACTGACTTGTTCCATCTGGACAAAAATATGATAATGAACGTTGTACTCCAGCTCTGCATTTAAACCTTACATAATCTTTATTATTTCGAGCCAAATATCCTGAAGCTTTAAATGTTAATAAATGAGAGTTGGCATGAGACTGATTAACCTTTTGGATTTCATTTATTATGAGTCAAAAAGTGCTGCTTTAACATCTTTAAATGTACTCCATGTGTGTAACATTGGTGTGTGATGAGCTGTAGGAAAAAGAAAAAAAGACAGTGGACGCTTGTTGAAAAGGCTTTTATCACCAAAGCATCTCCTAAATATGTAGTCACATCCTTAAACATGTGACTGACTTGAAAATATATCTTATCACTGCTCATTGTTTGGCATTTCTCTGACGATCCAACATCCGGAGGCTCATTCTTTGGTCCCCAATGGAATCTGGGGTTGAGTCCAGGGGGGTGATGGGGGCACATTGTCTGCACCCTCTGGTGGCAGGATGAAATAGCACAAGTCTCCTTTGTATTAGTGTGCATCTGTGTGAGTTTGTGAGTCTATGTGTTAATCTGAAGACGGTTAAAGACGGCGCTTTCTCAGGTGAGAGCACAATGCTGTATGTTTGTGTGGGGAGGCCACCCAGCATCACTCGCATATCCCGACAAAGATAGGAGAGCCGGCTTACAATTAGAGGTATTCGCAATAGCCAAAAGCAACATTGTTGATTTGAGTGAAGAGCGGGGCCCTCACTGTGTCCTGAACCACCTGGAGATGGAGGAGGGCGGAGGCGAGTGGAAAGTAGAGAGAAGAATAACAGCATTAGTGTCAGAAAGAAAATGTCACCACAAGAGCACACTGTCAACATGTAATAGTAAAGTATTATAACTTCAATGCAGCCGGCGCTTTTGAAAACATTGATGGATTTTCACATAAATGTAGAAGCATTGTTTCAGTCACTGTTGTATCTGTGTGTATTTGCACGTTCAAGCTAGTGTAAAGAGAAAATAAGCCAGCACTTTCCCCAGATTTAGGCCTAAGCTTGAACAAACTCTGACACTCCCTCCTTTGCGGGTGATTGTCAAGAGGCTGTTTGTTGCTCTTGGCATGAACATACACAACTGTGTACATTTAGCCATGGATGTCGGGGCATTCAAGAGTGAGATCATTAACATATGGTCAGAGCAGTTAAGGCCTGAAGTCGTGAGCCCAGGGGGACGGCCCAGCTGTGGAAGTCAATGCTGATCATTTAGTTCAGATATTATTACCTCTCTCTTCATGGAAAAAGTGGTTTCACTAAGTACTTGGACCAGAAACACTGGTGGTGAAAGACAAACAAACAAATGAGGCAGCATGCATTCGTAATATTAGTGTGCAAAAAAAAAAAAAAAATTCAGGCACTGCAACAACTTTTACAAAACAACCCTATCTTTAGAGTAAAATACTGCTATTGCTTTACAAACCAGATATGTATTATATTAAAAATCCAATAAATACGTTTCATATCAACGTTTCTAGATGCATGTGTATTAATGTTTTAGTGTTTCAGGTTTTCATGGATGTTTTGGTATAAATATTCCATTTTATTTGTTTTCATCCAGTGAGACTTAAACACAGATACATAAAATTGACCTGCTTCGGAACTAAAAATGCGTTTCATAGCAAGATCGATCCCCAATGAAGGAAATGGAGCAAAACAATTGAAGGATCTCTTATTTCTGGGCATAAATGAAATTTCTCAATTAATAAGATCCTATACTAATATCTGAACACTGATGGAACCTGTTCTCATTCCCAGGGTATTGAAAAAAAAATAGTATTTGGTCAAATCGCTGGTGTTTCAGATGTATGCGTGAGGTGGCGTAGGTTTGTGATGGATGGAGTTTACGATTCACTCTATTTAGCCCACCTACTGCAGTTACACACACAGACCAAACACTCCCACTGTCCTGTTGACAACAGTTTTGACCTGGACCAGTATTATGCATTTTGAGTTTGACGCTCTGGTTATAAAAACAAAGTAAAACTAGTTTCAAATCCATGTAAAAGATTCAGTAGTTAAAACCCAGCTCTAACCACTGTACTGTGATTTTTTTTTTAAGTTTTAAGTGAGTCTTCAGTAGTTCAGCTGTATCGTATACTCATGTTTGCTTCTGAATAATTTTGTATTTTCCATCAGTTTTAGAACGTGGAAGTATCGACAATATGTAACACTATTCACTAAACTCTTTTTAGTTAGGTTTTTTTTTTTTTTTTGGACTGAAATTGCTTTTAATCTCTGTGGTGTTAGTGTATGATAACATGTAACAGTTGTGATCTTGAATGTTGCTTGGATTGATGAATGCTGAAGAAAATGTGTACAAGCCAATGAGCTTTAACAAGGGGGGGATGTTCCAGGACGGGGTGGAGAGTGTTCCATGAAATGTATTGTCACATTAGCTCACAGTTCGTCTCATGTTAAACGAGTGACAACGAAGACGAGCAGATCCAAGTAGGAGTTAGCATGATGGCTAGCGCACAGCATCCTACACTTAGCATCCAGCCACCACAGCCTGCCGATTTTTCCATGGCGCACGAGTGGACAAAATGGATCCAGAGATTTGAGAGATTCCGACAGGCAAGTAATCTGTCCACAAACTGTGAGGAAAACCAGGTGAACACTTTAATTTATTGTATACAAGACGAAGCAGATGACGTTTTAAGAGGGCTAAACCTGAGTGATGCAGACCAGCGTGTATATGCAAACGTTAGAGATAGCTTCCAGAATCTCTTCACTGTCAAAAAAACCCCGAAACATTGTGTACGAGTGTGCACACTTTAATATGTGCAAACAAGAAGCAAATAAGACTATTGATGCTTTTGTTACAGCCTTACAGAGCACTGTACTTATGGACCACTGCATGATTAACTAATAAGAGACAGGATAGTAGTGAGGCTAGCCAACACTAGACTTTCTGAATGTATGCAAATGGAGAAAGATTTGTACCTGGAAAGAGTCATAAATATGACCAGACAATCAGAAGAGATTAAAAAGCAACAAAAAACACTGAGAGATGATGCCAACAATGTGATGGAGATGGATGTATGCTCTGTGGACAGAGTTTTTAAATGCAGGCAACTAAAGGACAAGCCCATGGTGGTACTAATAATGGTACTAAGCCATGTTTCAACAGCAAGAGTAAAAATCCATAGGCTCAGGCAAGACTGTGCAATGTATTGAGGAAGAGGAGGAGAAACGTTTCTTCCTGAGCTCTGTCACGTCTGAAAACTCTGCATGGATTGCTGATACAGAGGTGACAGACAAAATACTCACATTCAAACTTGACACTGGAGCAGACGAAACTGCTGTGTCACAGGCTAACCTCAACTGGATATTCCCCAGCGCACAAAAGCCTGTTCTCCAGAAACCAGAGAAACCCATGTTAGGTCAAGGAAGGACCCTGCTAGAGGTGTTGGGCTTCATCAGACAGCAGCTTAAGTATGGAGCCAAGCAGACCATGGAAATTTGTGCACACCTTTGCTTGGACTGCCAGCCATTGGCCTAATCATGCAGGTCAAGAGCATGACCATGGACAGTCTCAAGACAACCTCCTCCATATTGTGTAGTGGTTTAGGCAATGTGAAAAGGGCATACCACACAAAACTGAAACCAAATGCTGTGCCATTCTCCCTAAAAACCCCCCGGGGAATCCCCCTACCATTGGTGGGAAAAGTGAAAGAAGAGCTTCAATGCATGGAAAAGTTAGGCGTCATTAGCTGTGTGTATGTGTGTGTGTGGGGGGGTGGCGGCAACAGAGTGGTGTTCTGGCATGGTGGTCATACCCAAGAAAAACAGTCCAAGACTACGCCTATGTGTGGACTTAAGCCTGAATGAGTATGTGTGCCGTGAACAGTACATCCTACCATCTGTGGAGCAGAACCTCGGGATGATTGTGGGAGAAAATGTGTTCAGCAAATTGGACGCTAACATGGGGTTCTGGCAGATTCCACTAACTGAGGAATCAGCTAAGTACACCACATTCATAGCACCCTTTGTTCAGTTTCATTTTAACTGTCTGCCCTTCGGCATCAACTCTGCACCTGAATGCTTCTAGAGTGTGATGACTGAAGTCACAGAGGGCTTGGAGGGTGTGGTCTGCCACACCAATGACATGCTGGTGTGGGGACGTGACCAAATCGACCGTGACGGTCCTGTCCATACCATGTTACAATGAGTGGAAAAAGCAGGCATCACCCTGAATGTGGAAACGCGTGAAGTCTCTAAGAGCAAAGTGATCTTCTTGGGTCACATCATCTCAGCGTCTGGCATCAGCCCGACCCAAGCAAGCACGCTCCATGATCTACTCTCCAAAAAGAACTGTTGGATATGTGGCATGGAACAGGAGATGGAGTTTAAAGGACTGAAGAATGCACTGACCTCGGCTCCCATACTGGCCTTACATGATCCAAACTGAGACATTTAAGTATCAGTGATGCCTCATCATATGGCTTCGGAGGCGTTCTTATGATGGGAGGAGGACTGACAGCCTGTGTTTTATGCATTGCAGTTACTCTCTCCAATTGAACAACGCTACGTGCAGGTGGAAAAGGAGGCTCTGGTCCTTACAAGGACGTGTAAGTGGTTCCTAAATTTCCTCTTACTTACTATACCTACCATAAACCCCTTCTTTCTCTACTTGGGGCACAAGCTTTGGATATCTTGCCACCGAGGATTCAGCTCTTCAGAATGAGGCTAATGTGCTACTCATATTCAATAGTGCATCTACCAGGAAAGTCACTCTACACAGTGGATGCACTGTCACACTCACCAGGGAAAGCAGAAATTACTCCAGATGAGCAAGAGCTGATGGGAAGCACCAACATATATGTGGACTGTATCACTGAAAACCTACCTGTCAGTTTATCACATACGGAAAATCTTAGAGAGCAGCTTAAAGGCGGAGGGTATCTGTTCACATGTTATGCACATTGTATGGAAGGTTGGCCAATGCATGCAAAACAGGAACTAGTGCTACAAACCTACCGGCCAGAGCGAGCTACAGTTACAATAAAGGACGGTTTGTTGCTAAAAGACAAGACTCTTTATATCATCAGCAATGTGGAATAACATGCTAGCCCAACTTCATGAAGGACACCAAGGTGTAGTAAAATGTAAAGCACATGCTCGCCAATCTGTGTGGTGGCCAGGACTCAGCTAACAGCTGACTGACATGGTACTAAACTGCAGAACATGCCTGCAAGAGCGACACAATCACAGTGAGCCACTCATTCCGTCAGACTGTCCCCATCGACCACGGCAGAAGTTCGAGGTGGAAGTGAGACTTACATACTGACTATTATTTTTCAAGGTATGTTGAGATTGGCTTCTTATCTCACACAAGATCTGTTGATGTCATCACACATCTAAAATCAATCTTTGCTCACCATGGCATCGCTGAAGTCATGATGTCAGATAACGGACCACTGTTCTCTGGACAAGCTTTCGTTTCTTTTGTGGCCTTATATGGTTCCAAGCAAGTTACCAGCAGCCCATGGTTCCCACAAAGTAATGGAGAAGCTGAACAGGCTTTCCAGACGGTGAAAAATTCATTGAAAAAGGCAGCTGATCCCTACCTGGCTCTACCAGCTTACAGGGCCACACCTCTCCAGAATGGCTACAGCCCAGCTGAACTCCTTATGGGCCGACGTCTGCACACCACAGTGTCAACTCTTCCCTCTAAGCTGGACCCTACGCTGCCTGACAGCAGCACACTGGCTCAGACGGAAAAGGAGAAGAGGATGTTAGATGCTGCAAATTACAACAGGCATCACCGTGCAAGAACTCTCAGAGGTCTGATATCAGGAGAACGTGCTTGGGTCACTGACACTAGATCGTCTGGAACTGTGATCGTAAATCACTCCACTCCAAGATCTTATCTGGTGGATTTACCTCAGGGGTGGTGAGACGTTACCGCCTACACCTGATCCCTTTACAGACACCTACACAGGACAAGTCTCCATCACAACAAGTGACAGAGCCAGTTCCAGAGCAGGCTCCCATGCCACCTGCTGTGGCAACTCCAGTCTCATCTACAGAGACTCCCACTCTCAGAACTAGGTCTGGGAGAGCTGTTGTTAAACTTTCTAGGCTTGACCTGTGAAATGATGAAAAGGGAAATTCCAGTGTTGGTATACGTTCATGTTATGATATATTAGTTAGGTGAAACATATGATGGAAGTTATTGAGCTTAGTTTGAGCATTAAAATTTCAGGAAACTGTAGCTTCAAAAGACAGTACATGTTTCAGTTTATATTTGATGATATTTAAATGCCTAACAATATTTCCCTGCAGCCCCCCCCCCAAAAAAAAGACAACAACATACTGTTATATTTTGTTCTTTTACAAAGGTGAGATGTGGTGTTAGTGTATGATAATACGTAACAGTTGTGACCTTGAATGTTGCTTGGAGTGATGAATGCTGGGAAAAATGTGTACGGACCAATGAGCTTTATCAAGGGGGGGATATTGCAGAATGGGGTGGAGAGTGTTCAATAAAGCATATTGTCACGTTTGCGCACAGTTTGCCTCACATGCATCTTTATGAGATAACATGACAATCTCCTAACATATGTTGCTGTTTGATATAAAAGTATATTCATACACGTCTATTTTTATCAGGATATGTTTAACCTAGCTAGCAACATTAGCTGCTAACTAGTGGCTAGCAAGTGCAAGTATATCTTAGTTACTGTCAACACAGCTTTATACAATTTTAGCACAAATCATTTGTCAATATGCCAGTGGCTATGATATGTTTTTAATAGTTAGATGCCATATATAATTATGAATATATCCATGATTTGCTGAAATTAACAATTTACACTCGGGTCTGGGTTGATTTGAAAACATATTTTCATAATTATTAATTGCTGTTTCTTGTTTGCATATGTTTTTGGAGTTTATTTGAATATATCGCTTCTATCTGATGCAAAAATCATCCATGCACCATTCTGTAAGTTACTTACCTTCTCTAAGTCATTGACCTGTAAAGACTGAATGCACAACAACTGCGAAAACTTTCAATTAAACATTTCAGCCAGTAATAAAAAATGAGGGAAAGAATCACACCAAACAAACAGACCTGTCGCCTTGGTAACAGACAAGGCCCCCGCTGAGGTGGTGCATATGGACTCTCCACACCGAGTTTAAGAATGGGCTGTTAAAAAAAGGACCACTTGTGGAATGAGAGGGAACGATTGCATCATTTGACAGCTAGTTTAGAGGAAGAAAAACAGTCTTTCATTTTCATTTAGTGTCCTGCAAAAAATATGGGGCACAGGTAGAAGGAAAAAGGCATCGTAACGAAGACCAGGCTGTCTCCGAGGATGGCCTGCTCTTCTGGAAACAGTGTGGACGATGTACACAGTGCACATGTTGCCTGGGGTTCATACAAGCTCCTGCCACATGTTAGCCCACATGTTTTGCACATACCTGCTCAGTATTCAGGATATTTTAATGACTTGTACCATAAGGTGAAACAGGCAGATGAAGGCTGTTGGTGTGGTAGTTTACTCTAAAAGTGACGGATTGAAAACACGACGACAGTATCAAAACTCAAAGGGATGCAGATGTTAAAGACAGACATATGAGTAACTGACTCTTGACTGGTCAACACATGGTGCATGTGTGTGTTACTGTGTGTTTGTGTGAGGCTCGCGGCCACAGTTGTGCCCGGAAAGGCTTGGAGCACAACCAGTCATTAGGAAGTCAGGCCGTCTGGAGTGCATTATGGGCTGGGTACTGTAAGTCTTACAAGCACAGGCTGCTATCAAATCAGGGATGAGGACGAGAAGCAAGGAATGAGCAGAGAATGGAAAAATGATCATACCTGTGTCAACGGATAAACACAAATGCCTTTAATCGGTTCCTTTTGCTGTGAGTGGGATGGCAGTATGGGTTGTATTGGTTTCAGGGTTTGATAAAATGCATGTGAAGAAAAAGAAGAAAAGGAACAGGAGAATGTAATGGATGGAAAGTTAAATTAAAGTTAAGAAAGTCAAGGACAAACTGGAATTACAGTCCTGTGGTTGCATGCCACTGAAAACCTCAAAGTGTCAATTTACTGTACGTTCATGGATGTCCAGATTCATATAATATATTCATATAGTACGGTGTATATGGTGTTTTTTTTTTTTGGGAGGGGGGGGGGCTTAAGTTCTCTCTATATTTACATGCAGACTGAGTGAATCATTCTGAGTGAAAACCAGGACATTTGCAGTTTCAGTTTTGCAGTTTCTAGTGAACAGAAATGTGATCCACCATCAAAATCTCATCAGTTCATCATTGAGTCCATGTGCAAGTTTTTGCCAAAATAAATTTCAAGAACTAGTTGGATGAACGGTAGAATGGCCAACCAGAAAACATGCCTTTAAGTCTGGCTATGCAAATAAGAAGAGTAAAAAACCTGAATGGCTCAAAACTTAGAAAGACTAACACTTCTACAACAAACAATGTCTGTCTTATTACACTAAACATATGATATTTCAAGTTTGAGTGAAGGCCATAAATTTGCAAAGATTAAGTGAAAAGTTTTTGCTGACCAAATGTCATACTTGCTGTTACCTCACTTTTGTCCATTCTTATGAATGCAATGTATCAAATTCAGTGCAAGTCCTTTTTTCATTTGGCTATAACTGTCAGTATGTGGGAGGATGATGTCCGAGCAGTGGACCCACTGGGTGACATTACAGACCTTTCTCTATAGATGACTTTCGTATTTCAGGCCTTATCACACCCTTTTTCTTAATCAAAACCAAGTTGATTTTTAAGCCTTGATCGAAGCATCATCCCAACCTGCAGATAGTTAGCCAGTCCTGACCACTGCTCTCCACAATTTGATCAAAATGATGCTTACATTTGCTCTGATTAAGTTTAACCAAGCGACATGATTCACACCAGACATAGAAAGCGACGTTAAAAACAAAGAGAAAGCAGTGGGAAAAAAAGGCATGGAGATGAATAGATGTGAAGAAATTAAATTCGAGACAGATTAGCTGGCATGCAAAGAGTAAAAAGCACAGTAAGTCTGAACTATCTAGAATATAAATCTAAACATAAAATCATATCCAGTTGTAGCTAACTTTAACTTTTGTCGTGCATTATGGTACAGATTGCATAGGACTGCCCTCTAGTATTTGTTCGGTCAGTGTTTTTTCTACAGGGCTCTGGGCAGACGCACTGGGATGCATGATTCTAGTGCAGCCCTCTGACAGTTTGCCATTGCATACCACATGGATTAAATAACTATCTGGCCACTCTTTTGGAATAGTAACTGATGTTTTGATTACAAAGAAGCAGCAATTACAGGAGGCTGAGAGTGAAATGTTCTGGTAACTTGTGCAGATGTCAGGTAATGGCTTTGGTAAAGATCTCCCTCTGGAATAGGCAGGTGCACTAGAAGACTAGTGCAGATCTGTAGATTCACAGATCTTAAGTAAAGTTAAGTAACACTAATTCCACACTGTGAAAATTCCTTCGCAAGCTTATGAGTGCAGTAAGGCGTCTGCATTCATAGGCTCATTAAAGTAAAAGTATGTATTACCATGAAAATGTGAGTCATTAGGGCTGTCATTATAGAATTTATGTTTTATTGTATTAACTGATGCATTGATGTGTGTTATATTTCACTGCTGTTGATGTTTATGCCCCTTATATCATGTAGTGTCGACTGTTTAATCTACGGCAATGCATCATGTTCTACAAGATCATTATACAGAATGTTTTCACCATCACTGGTCTGGTGACAACCATGAATCACCAAAAAGTCAACTTTTCATGAGCTCAGAAAAACAAGACCTGTTTTCAGTTTTGTGGCATTTTCCAGGGAATCCAAAAGGAGTTTATTTAGCTGAAGAAGGAGGACAAATAAAAAGGAACAGTTTATCCCTTGGTTTATCAAAAACATTCAAAATTGTGGTTTTGGTGGTTTTCACTGGACAGGAAAGGGATGACAAAGTGTAATCTGAAAGGGACGAAAGTCTGTCAGACCAATGTAGTGGATTATAAAGCAACATTTCTCTTTGGGATGGAAATGTACTATCTACCTACCTACGCTATAAGAGTATTTGCAGATACTTATGCTATATAACTTCAACTATTTTATTATTGACATTAAAAGCACATTACCTTTGGGTCTATTTGGGACCCTGCTTTAGTAATACAGTAAAATAGTCCAATTAAAAACTAACCATAAAGTATTGGTGTTAAAAACACAAAGAGCATGTTTGGCCTAAGGAAGTATATGCATAGTAGGAGTCAAGCTAGTCACCTGTGCCTCATGAGCCTTGTAACATGTAAGGTTTTCTAAACAATTTTGTCATATTTCTCACTTTTCAACTCCTTTCTTCGCCTTTTATTCCCTCCCATTTAGTGCAAATTGAGGAGTCGAGGAGAAAAAACAAAGGAAGCAGAGACAACGCTTCAAGCATTTAACAAAATAAGATCCTCACCGGGAGTCGTTGCTTTTAATAAACCTAGGTTAAACATGAACAGCAGTATCATCTGTCTGTTAAATAAAGGCATAAAGAGACAAGTAGCATGTAGCAGTGGATGGCCCATAGGGGGCGCAGGGGTACTGCCGCAACTTAAAATGACTTGAGGAGGATTTTAATATCTATTATAGCAAAAATGATTGTGGAAAACATGCAGAAATGATAGCAATCCTCACGTTTCCTGTAGTCTATGTCAACATTTAATAAAGCTGTTTTATTCCGTTAATTTATTTGGGAATATGTTCACTTCTTGGTCAAAAGAGCTGCACTCTGATTGGACGATTAAAGAATTGGCTCAGATCCAGTTGGATTTGCTTTTATTTTGATGTTCCTATGTGACTGGATGATTTTCATTGGGTTGTCAAATTGCCTTAATTGAGATACAGACACTTTCAGGACTCCGAATGAACATAAAGTAGGTGATTAACATGTTCCACATGTCACGAGGTTATAGGTAACAAGGTTTGGTCCAGTTTATGTTACACCTCAGTTTAGTGACTTGTACACAAGGATTGTACTTTAACATAGTATGTATGAGGTGTGGCCCTTGGATATTCAGCTTCATATGTAATGTAGGGTCTTCTTGTAACTGGTCAGTGGTTGAGAGGATGGGTTATGAGGAGGGTTTTTTTGGGACTTTTGTTTTATTATTATTATTATTGTTTTTGTTTATGACAAAACTGCTGTGTTCGTATTCTTTTGCATCCACCCAAGAGTAGATGCCAAAGCTATCTGGGATTTTTTTTTTTCTTTTAACATTTACTTTATTTTCATTTAATGTAATTTTAAATCAAATTCTAGCTCCTTCCATTATTTGCATAATCATGGTTGTTATAGATACATCTTAACTCTTTCAGCGAACCTTCTCAATCTACAATCACTGCTCCTCGAGTTGCATTTTAGGGATTGAAGCGTCCTCTAAGATGCCACACTGAGATCAATATCCAGGTAATAAGAGCAATAAGGCACAAATACAGAAATGAATGGTCCTTCTGGTGTTCTCTACTACATTAATTACATTACTAGATTTTATTCTACCACTAGTCTTCGGTGTGGTGACCTTTCGCACCGATACTGAACACAGTGTATTGAGCAGGAATGAGTGAAATCCTCAGTGTTTGCTGGAACATTTGGTTTACGTTTACATGGGAATTCAAAAGAGGGAAACAATATTTATGAAATCATGGTTTATGGCTAAAACCACAACTTATAAAACAGGATTCACTTCATAACAATAACACAATCTATACTGTAGTCATGTTCACCCAGCTCTAAAAGTACAACACCACAGCTGGAGAGTCAAAGTTCACACACATGGCCATCCCACCAGGAAAAAACTTTTCCACATTCTCAATGTTTTGTGCCTTTATCCACTGCTCGGTCCACAGTGAAAATAGTGCTGGTTTTTGCACCAGAAAAAAATAATAATGAGTCATCTTTGTGCATCATTCAACCTCAAAAATGCAAACAGATTTTGTTGCTTGGTGAGTTTGGTGAGGAGGCGGTTTGGGCTAGAATCTGAGGAGAGTTCAGTTTTTTCACAGGAGTAAGAAACTGTCAAACTGTATTCAAACGACACAAAAGGCTGTTGCTTTATAAAGTCAATTTTGTACATTTTTACATTTTTATATTCCCTCAATACTTCCAACCAGAGTCTGATACTTCAGATGTTTCTGCTGTAGCCATGCAGAACAGGAGGCTACCATTTAAGGCATCGTCTTTGACATCCTGACTCCAACCTGATCTTCTGGTTTTTGATTTAACTGCCGAAGAGGAAAAGAATTGCCTGGCAAGAGACTGGCCTTCATGTTACAGCAGTCGACATATTGAAACACCTGTTTTGATTTATTGTGTTTGGGTAGTTGGCAGTGGATGGATTCCAGCTCTGAGCTTCTTGGACATGAACTGCCAAAAAAGACCCACAGAGCTCCGTCTTAAAAACTTATACAACACACACATGCATGGGCAAATAAATATCCAGTGTGCACACAAACACACACACATTTGCACACTCTCCTCCTTACAAGTTTTACAAATGACTTGGTTGAAAGATCAATCATGAGAGCAGACTTTCTGGAAGTCTGCATTAATGCCTTTCGTTTCTGAGCCTCCCCCCGCTGTGCACAGGTGCACTGGCACACAACAAGAAACAAGAGCATGATGGGAGGGAGGGAACAGCACAGCAGAGGGAAGAACGGTGGAAAAGAGAGGACCATACGTCAGCCTGCCCCGAGATCACCTTTGACAGGGTCCCACCTGCCAGAGAGCACCCACACCGAGCCCCTTCTGACCCCCAACCCGAGTGCGTTAAACTCCAAAGCAAATTCACTGCACAGCCTTTTGGTCCGGTGCCAGAGTTCTTCTCTCAGCCGGCCCTGCATCTTTGGTCTACAGACTAGAGTTAAAGAGGAGCAAATAGATATGCCATCTGGCAGTTGTCTGGCTTTAGCTGTCTGTGGGACATATGATGGATTCTATCGGGAGAAGATGCCAAAACACAAAATGGCCGAGGTCAGTCAGTTTAGGAAATCCCATAAGTGGAAGAGGGCTGCAGAGCTTTGTTATATTTGGAGAGACTTCCTCTAGTGGATTTGGATGCTGCACAGGTCAGTATTTTACTTCAGCTTAGAATTATAAGATGTGTACAATTCAGAGTTATAGCACTGGAACCTACATGAGGTTTTAGTTTCGTTTAGACGTTCAGTTCAGTTTTCGCTGAATTTTCTAAGAGCATTACGTGAGATTTTGAAGATTTCTAGTTAATTTTACTGTTAGTTTTATATGAACAGCTTTATTTAAAGTTAGTTAAATGTCCCATATTATTCAAAGCTACTGGGAGCTATTAACATGACTTGGCCCACAGCAATTATCAAATCAGTGTCTTGAAGTTACCATCCCCTGGGTCTGAACCTAAATGGATGACAAAATAATTCATAGAAAAGACATTCTATTGAAGGATCACTCACCGCATATCACACAACACGACGGAAATGACAGAAGAAGATAAAGCAGGTAGAAAAGAGAAACTAGACCTCAAACTGAAAGTGTCATGTTTTGAAATGCTCACACATTCTACACTTTAATGTATTTTTTTTTACAGTATAACTTATTTATGCTGTCCCCTTATATTAGTGATATAAAGCTCAGTTAGATCTGCTTCTATACTTTTACAGCCTGGACTTTTTCACTTTTATTGCAGTTGAAGCAGTACTTCTACCTTACCCAAGTCTTATAATACGAGTATCTGTGTTTCAGCTGCAGTACAAGTGTATTACATACTTTCTTAACATCTGATAGTCTGCACTCACACCTAGATTTTTTTAAAAACTGGCTTTTTTTATTTCAGTGAATTTAATTATTTCACTGATATGGTTTTCGTTTGGTCTTCTAATCATAGTCGAATCTCCTGCCTTTTCTGCTTCGTTATACTGAAACTAAGAAAGAGCACAATGGAGACGGCGCTATCTTTTGATTGTTTTTAGAGGGCAGCTGGTATGACTCCTCCCCCCTCTAGCGGTTCTTGGTTTTCGTCACACTGACGCATGTGTACACTCTCATAATTAGATGGTTGGGGGACCCAGACAAGCATTCACCAGGGCTAGACGGGGTTCTTCCCTTTCCTGTGTGTCACAGTATGACATCACAGTCTGGGTGCCAGGACACCCTATCATTGGTATGATCAGGCAGGACATGATGTGTTTGGGGAGTGACTGGGTCCTGGTCCACCGCACAGACCAGGATTTGGAGGAAGTCGTCCATGTGCCAAGGAAGCGTGGGTTGTGCCACTTCAATCCAGGAATTCTTATCATGTTGATTTTTCAAAAGGGATGCACCGCAGTGTGGTTTAGTCTGCAGCTGGGACAACAAAGTGATGAATGGAGCAGCTAGTGAGGAAGGAATATGCCCACACACTCACCTCCTCCCTTTCATTCTCCTGCTACACCCTAAATCAAATCACACACACATACTATACTTGCACACCGGTCTCAAATCCTATGGCAGCCATCCGGGTGGAGAAATTTGCGAGCTGTGGGGCTCTGCAGAGCCACTCTCCAGGGCCGTGGTCATAAAACAAAAGCACTTGTAACATGAAAGAATTCCTGCAATTTACAAGAGGAAGTGGAACATCTGAGAGACTATGTTTGAATTCTCAGTGTGCTCTTCTGGGCGAAGTGTCAAAGCTGGGGTGGCTGCTCCTGGCTGATGTTCCCCCTTCCACAAAAACCTCCAAACCTCCCCCCAATCCATCAGCCTTTTGCACTTATATTAATGCTAAATGTACTTCTAGTTGCCCATTACACGGCCATGTCTCAGTGACCAGCGAGACCTCGGTAAAAAAAAAAAGTCGGTGCTGAGTGCAGGCACCCACCGCGCACTGCTCAGGGGCCGTCAAGGGCTTCACTTTGAACCTGGCAGCTCCAGGGAACATTCCTGCCTTGAAAGGTTTATTTGGTTATCTCTCCAAATGTCCTGAGGTGAAATATACTGTTAAGTAAACTTAGCTGATACAAACCAGTTGTAGGCATGCAATAGTAAACAGATTTTAACCGGTTGTTGCCTGCGTCGGAGCAGTGTGCTGTACACTGTCTGCCTCCGCCGTGCAATGTCAGAAACAGCAGAAGAATGTAGGATGGACTTTAGCCTCAAGGCAGCCTGAGGTCTGAACTTTTATAGTGTCTCTGGTTTTGGGTCTTATTATAGTCTGAGACTCATTTTACCTTAATGGTAAAAGATGATTGTTATTAGGGATCTAAGCACTGAGACTGTTGGAACCCTATTCTGTAAAACTATGCAGATGCAGAAAGATGAAATTACAACATTACATTTTCACTTCATACCGGCATCCACTGGGCCCCCTCCACTCCTCTACAAGCCCCCCAAACACACTGGGCCCCATGAATTTGTCATGTTTACCCCTCTTATCGGCACCCCAGATAATAAACACTTCTGTCCATCCCTATAGTTTATTAGTTATTACTGTACTTTACTTTCATTTATGTGTTTTGTCTTACTTTTGTCCTTGTGTTTTTACTCCCATTTATGTCACTGTTGAATCTGGTGCTTCATTTTTACCTCTTTCCATTAATAACTGAATAGAAATCAAAGTTATCTTCAGAAAAAAATATTCTTGCAAGCTACAAGGGGGCCATGGAACATGCATGAATGTTTTTTTGATGAATATCCCATTTACTATGTATTGACCATTTATGCGCTTTCACATTATCGAACTGCATGTGATTTATAAAACCCAGTTTTAAAGGCATCCATGGATCTTTCATTTAGTGACAAACTAGTGTGAAGTGATTGTGAAGAACATCATTCACACATATATTTCATGTTTGTATACTTTCTTTTACTTTGCATAGCATTGTATCATTATAGAAGAACACTGTAACTTTGCCAAATGACATCTGCACCATATTACACCTTTGTGAACTTTTGATTCAGTATAGAAAACTCAAGTATTGTGAATTTACTTCTTGGGGGTGCTCAGAATATTTCAGACTTTATATTTGTAGTAGTAGTAGTAGTAGTAGTAGTAGTAGTAGTAGTAGTAGTAGTAGTATATGGTCCTGAAAGGTATGATATTCA
>JAPTYQ010000016.1:19160940-19175432 GCA_029814465.1 Ostorhinchus cyanosoma | reverse complement strand
ATATCTCACTGAAAAGTTACTCTTTCGGTGATTATGTCTTATTTTAAGTGTGATGAGATATTTGGACTAGAAATGAGGAAAAATACACTTGGTAAGATTTTAATTATTTCCAGTGTAATCCCTTCAGGAAATACACCATGCCAAAGTTCTTCATTTAATGATAGATTTATTCATCTGAGCTTATCACTGGTAAATCCACCGTTGAACTAAGCAACACACAGAAGTGCACAATAAAACACACATACACACCCACTGAAATTAATATATGCGACACAGTATAACATAAATAAACGTAGCTCGCTGGCTGCACAAAACCAAGTGGGGGGGGGGTGAAAATGGGCAAAGATAAAATTCTTCAGGGAAATGAACAATGCAAAATCTTATTGAAGTAATTTCAATTTTATCTCACGAGCCGAGTAAAACCTCCCATCATGGTCTTCATGGTCTCATAATACTGCGACAACTGAATGTGTCCCCGTACGACACAGACCGTGAACAAAGTTTCTATCAATTATTTTAAAAAATCACAAAAATAATATATTAGATGAATAAAACGTGAACGATTACATAAATGGAACATCGATGCCTTTTTACTGATGTCTTCAGGTCTCAGATAGAAGGTTTCTTTGGTAAATCAAAAGGTTTATAAACGGGAACATTTGTACCAAGAGCAGTGTGTTTAAGAAGCAGATGTGATAGAAATGATCTGTGAACGTGGTAATGTGATGGCGAGCTGTTTTTAGTGTGATTTTGTCAGTGTTTAGTGTTGAATCAAAGAAAATGTTCTACTGTGACGAAAATGAATTGAATTGAATTGAAAGTTGCTTGTGAAATGTGTAAATATGTGCTTCACTGTCCCATTTCATGTGAGTAGTAAAACAACTAAAGTGTCACACTGGACATTTTGACGATACCTGTACATTTTTACATACAAACATAGTTTTAGGAACTGTTTCTAACAAGTAGTGTTTTTATGACCCCGCCCCCAAAAGGACAGGCAAGGGGTACTGTTTTTGGTTCGGTTTGTTTGTGTCTTTGTTTCTTTGTTAAAACTCTAGCAGCAAAACTATTGGTTGAATTCATACCAAATTGGGTTTATAGATTATCAGTATCTTTACATTTTGGGAAAAGAAGGTCAAAATTCACATTTTTTATGAATTTTTTAAATGTTTTTTCCCCCCATTTACATATAATGGGTAAAATTACCAATGTCTGTGGCAGCAAAACTATTGGTTGAAATCAAACCAAATTGGGTTTATAGATTACAACTGACCCAGAATAGATCTGATTAAAATTTAGGTAAAGAAGGTCAATTTTTTAAATCAATTTTTAACTCTTTTTTCTTCTCCCATTTACTTAGAACTGGCTAAATTTCAAATGCCTATAAAAACATCAATTTACTTCAAACTTGCACATATATATAGAGGCAATTGATATGCTGACATCAGCACACGCATAGACATGATGACATCAGCTGGATCGATGCCGAAATAAGCTACAATTCGTGCAAAGGGGCGGGGTTTGTTGTGCCTGGCACCACTAATATCATCATCGGTGTCGTCTGTATTAAACTAGTCGATCTCATCATTCTCTCAAGGAAAACACCAACCTTCATCCACAACTAACCAAAGGAAGAGTGATATTTGGGATCGTCAATGATTCATAAGAACAAATCTGTGTCAGCTGTGTCTGCCCCACCCCCCCAACAGTGTGTGATGGTTTGGAGTAGGACCCAGGGCAACTATGAACTCAAAAAATAGTTCCATCTGCTCAAAGTGCAGAGGCGGAACTGGGTGACCCCCATCAAAAGTTAATTAGTGCTAATTAGTTCTAGTGGAACCCAGTTAATTAGTGCTTTTAAAAACTTCTCATTAAAACATGAACAGAAAACAATGATATGAATTCCTTTGGAACACAGTGACAACATCATGAAAAAATGTGGAATTATAGAATGAAGGACAGTTATTATGGACCTCGACTCTGATGAGCAGATCCAGGTCCTGTGAGAGGTGCATGAGGAAGACCCAAAGGCATCAAAAGACAAAGAACGGATCATATTACAGATTCAGGATTCAGATTACAGAATCAGATCACTCACATTCACAACAGAACACAACGACTCCAGCTTTGAACCCACTCCTATTACACCTTTATTCATTCATTCATTCATTACTCAAGAACATATTTGATCTTGTAAATATGTAAATAATATCACATTTTCATTCTCATTTTTCTCTTCATATTTAATTTTTCACTCATTTGTTGTTTTTCTACCTGTCTTTTCTCTGTACTTACTTGTATGTTGCTGCTGTAAACTGTGAAATTTCCCTTATCTTATCTTATCTTATCTTATCTTATCTTATCTTATCTTATCTTATCTTATCTTATCTTATCTTATCTTATCGCATCTTAGATAAATCATAGATGTATGGTTATATATATATATATGCTTATATGAGTATTCTGTGCTTTTACGGTTGCAGCAGAAGTTCCTAACAGATACAATATTGACTTGAGTTCATTTGAATTGAATGGAAGTCCAAAGACATGCACTGACAGGTTAACTGCATAATCTAAATTACCCAGAGGTGTGAATGTGAGAGTCATTGTTTGTCTCTATATATATATATATCAGTCCTGTGATGTACTGACTACATGGATGTACCCCACCTTCGCCCAGAAGTAGCTGAAATAATGTCCAGTGAAGATAAAGTGGGTTCAGAAAATGAATGAATGACGAATCCTTGAGACGTGGTCAAACGTTTACTGTTTACAGTCTAACAAAATTAAAGTTAAAAACGTTGAGCAAGTGACTTAACTGCAATAATCTCTTGAATAATCTGCACTTGTCATTTATGATTTCATAGTTTTCTGCAGCGTTTCTGTTATTTTATTCCGTTTTTTTTTTTTCAGAATAAGACCATGTCCATGTCCGTCCGTCTCTTGCACAAGGTCACTTTGTCAACATTCAGTCTTTTACGTCGTTCTTCTGGTTGAACCGCTGTTTAATCTGGCAAAGGAAGTGATATTAATCATTATCAAAACACTTGTTGCTACTCTGCCAAAGAGTTTGAAGCCAGCCTGCTGCGGCGGTACAACAGTGAACTGGATCTGACTTGTGGGGTTGACAGATGGGCTCTGTCCCTTCGTCTTTACTTCTCTTTGATCTTTGCTGTCTGACTGTCAGTCTGCACTACCTCCAGCTGTTGCACACCGACTGAAGCCAGACGACACACGACACTAGCAGAGATACCAGGTGCCGGGACGCCCTCAGACTGGCACCTCAGAAACTCCACAGGGTCTATCCTATAGGACCTTAGCTCCAGGAGATCAGAGTGACAGACTCAGGGCTTTCTTTTAAATGGCTTTTGAAAATTGTGGTCACACTGGGTTCTGTTGACCTCATACTGTCCTGTTTGTGAGGAGTCATGACGGAGATCAGAGATGTTGAAAGTGCTTTTCTCTCCGACTATGCTGTGTTAAGGCAGGTTTTAATGGTCACTGTGTGAATGTGTTGGATACATTTAAGCACTTTTGGTTGATGATTGTCAGTCTAAGACCAGGGTTTCTAACGTTTTTATCTTCTCTGAGCTACTGTTACACAATAAAAGAGCTGGAGTGCTTCTCATGTTTAGTTAACACTTATTCACATCGTTAATTTCCATATGGAACAAGTGAATATGCCAGTTTTGCATATAACACCATCAAAACTGTTACAGAGCACACAATGTATCATAACCCACTAATGCATGTTTGTCTTCTGCAGGGAACAAGAGTTTCACAGCTTTACTTAAAGGGAGAGTACGACTTTCATCACCTATTTTTCATCAGATCTGTAAAAAATTAGCCTAAGTATTACAAATCCAATTAGTCTTTCCATGATTACTCACCTAAATCTCTTCCCTCACAGTGAACAGTGTTGGATTGTTTTTGTTGGCGTACACTTTGAAATTCTTAACTGTGAAAGAAGGTGATTGATCACGGAAAGACGAACGATTTTGTGATACTTAGGCCATGACTCGGGTTTTTTACGTTTAATGAAAAATTGGTGTTGGAAGTCATAAAAAACTCAAAATAAACTAGAAAAGCACCCCCCCCCCTCCCCCATTGAATTCACATTAATATTATCTATATTGTGGAGTTTTATATGCATGTGTTGAAATTGGCCCAATGTCGCAATGATAAAGAATCCTTTAAAAAATTCCTGGATCCAGACACTGATCTGGATCACCACCAAAATGTTATCATTTGTTCCTTGTGCCAATATCAGCATTCCCTGAAAGTTTCATCAAAATCCTTCCACAACTTTTTGAGTTATCTTGATAACAGACAGACAGACAGACAAACAAACAAACAAACAAACAAACAGACAAACCCCGATGAAAGCATAACCTCCTTGGTGGAGAAAAAAAAAAAAAAACACTGTCCAATGCAAAGGACATTCTATAAAAAAAATTAAAACATATCTGAAAAAACTGTTGGATCATACTGTTTCAGATCAAGACACTTATTTAATGTAAAAAAAAAAATGTAATTAAAAAAGAAGAAGAAAAAAACCCAAAACTTTTACTTTCCTGAGTCTCAGGAGGTTAAATTAAAGTATGTGTGTGTTATATTCCTAAATATTATTTATATATTTATTTTCAATACTTCAAATGTGCTAATATGGAACAAAAATCAAACAACACCTATACACAACTTTTTTTTGCTGTCAAAACTTGGCAAATAGTACAACTCCTTAAGCATATAAATTCAGCATAATTTTATCTGATAAGATCTGATAAGAAATGATAAGATTTATCGCGTCAATGTGTTGAATAGTTTCCGTGAGTGATAATCCCGGCGCCGCATGGATTCAAGCAGAGAACTGTATGCAGGAGTGTATCCACTGAGCTTCACTCTGATGGAGTTATTTAAATGCTCATCTGTCACTCTGGTTCTGAACTTTGATTTAATGACATTCATGCCAGAAAAGGCAGATTCGTACAGATATGTCAGCCCAAACAAAGCAATCATTTTCAGCAGGAATTGGTGAGGTTTTTGTAATTGTCTTGCTCTATCAAACTCCAGAAATGCTGTGGACGCTGCTGGGATTTTAGCTGCACACCATTTTGGAGGTTTATGACCTCCATCTCCATCTCCACAGGATCAACACTGAAAAGTTCAGCCATCTGTCCTGAAAACGCACTGCTGTCCACATCCAGGAAGGGGTAGAAAAGTAAATGTCACACAAGGCTCCGGTTTCTTAAAGTCACAGAATCTGTCAGAAAACTCCTGTTCCAGTCTGGACAACAAATCACAATATCTGTGGACCTGAAACCACTTTTTCTGACGCGAGATGGTTTTTCAGCATCTTTGCAACAAAGGGGAAGTGGTGAAATATTTAGTTCTTCATTTGCTGGAAGTAAAATGAGAGTTTACAGGATTGATCATGCACTGGAAAAAAAATAAAATCTTACCAAGTGTATTTTTCCTCATTTCTAGTCAAAATATCTCATCACATTTAAAATAAGAGTAACTTTTCAATGAGATATAAGAACTTATTTTCAGACAATAGATCTGGAAAATCTTATTTTAACAAATCTTACCAAGATAATTTTCACTTGTTCCATTGGCAGTTTTTTTTTTTTGCTTAATTCAAGCAAAAATATTTTGTATGAATTTTTTTAAAGTTGTTTGTAGAGGGGCATTTTTTTCTAGTGTGTCATGTAGTTTTTTATCTTTACCTCGCAACTGCTGGTTTGTGTTGTTCACATCCACCAGGAAAACCAGATCCAACATCCACTCTGTAACATACACTGCAAAAATCAAAGTCTTATCAAGTGTATTTTTCTCATTTCTAGTCCGAATATCTCATCACACTTAAATTAAGACATAATCACCTAAAGAGTAACTTTTCAGTGAGATATAAGAACTTATTTTTAGACAACAGATCTGGAAAATCTTATTACAAGAAATCTTACCAACATAATTTTCACTTGTTCCACTGGTAGAGTTTTTTTTTTTTCTTAATTCAAGAAATTTTTGCTTGATTCAACATAAAAAATCTGCCTTTGGAACAAGTGAAAATGATCAATCTCACGCTCCATCCTTCCCTCACTCACTCATGAACAAGACCTCGAGACACTTGAACTCCTCCACCTGGGGGAAGGACGTCCCATTGACCCAGAGAGGGCAAACCACCTCGACAACCACCTAGGCAAGAAAAAAAAATTTGTCTATTGGCAGATTTATTTGTTTATTTCTGCTCAATATAAGCCAATTTGACCAGATTTAGGAATATATATAAATATATATAAGGCTTATTTCTAGGGCATTTTTTGCAGTGCGATAACGAATTTTATTTTGCATGTGTCCATTTTCCTTCATTCAAAATAAAATAAATAAATCATTGATTGATTGATTGATTCATTCATTCACATAAATTGGGAACAAAAGCTCTTAGTAAAACAAACATTCTTATAAAATGGAAGCAGACCTCCAACTTTAATACAAATGAGTCCCTTGTTTTTTTTTTATTCTGCTGGTTTAACAAGCCTTGCAGTCTCAAAGTTACCTTGGATGACAGTGGATTTTCACAGTAGAAAAAATACTGATAAATCTTCACCACATTTCATAATACGCTTCATAATACAACATGTACCCTCATCTTCCCCAACCCTTACATCAGTGATAATCAAACAATTCTTTCCATTTGTTGTTTTACAGTATTCGAGAACCAAGGCCTGATATTTTTTTCTTTTTAGGTACCGATAGAGCACATAAAACTGAAGTTATTCAAATCAAATATACTGTATAAAACAGTAAGGCCTCGTATATATTTAAAAAATATAAAACTCAAATGCTTGTTTGATAACAGATTTCATAAAATGACAGAGGTGTTATCTGCGCTGTTTCACACTGATGTAGCCATTGAACAAACATTAGGCTTTACTTCTTATCAATATAAATTGGTTTATAGTAATAAAGAGTAGACACAGAGATTAGAGGGGGAAAAAAAAAACAACACTGTGGTGCTTTTTGTGTGGAGTTTTCGGTCCATAATGGCAGAAAAATAGCTGTTTTGCAATGGAACAATGTATTGAGTTTCCGCTTTTGGAAATCTGAGTCTATTATCGACATGTGCACGACTTTCTGCTTACACTCCCACAATGCTTTGCTGATTTTTTTCAACATGAAAATGATCATTACAGTTGTATGAAAAAAAATCAGTGTTATTGGTGACTATAGTGAATAAGGGGCTGATTTCTTACGTCTCCTGTCTTTACTCTGCCTCTCTTAACTACTTCCTCTGAGTTGTCACTTCAGAAACTTGGGCAGGAAATGGGTGATCAGGGGAGGTGCAGTGCAGGAAATAAAGTACAACCGACCGATAAGGGCAGATTAGTCTCACATATCCAGACCACATTTCATTAACACTGTGCCAGTGGTGTAGATGGGTCTGGCACCTTCCACTGTTGTTCTGTAAGAACAGTACGAGTCCTTTGGGTGGTTTGACTAGTTCTTAGGCTAAAACAGTACATAAGAAAAATACTGTTGAGAGAGAAAGGTGTGGTATTAAATGTCTAATGCTTTCTACTGTACATACTCCATACTACACCAAAGTTGAAATAAGTAGGTTTTCATACACATTTCTCTTTTTATTCCTATTTATACACATCTCTTATCACTTTTGACCAAGTATAATGATTACACGCTGAGTCACACTTATACTTCCCGGATCAAGAATAAGTCACATTATCACCAGCAATTCATGAGAAGAAGTAAAAATTTATGGCCAACAGTTCATATGGATATTTTCTCCCTCAAGTTTAAAAAAAAATCCATGTTTTTACAAAATATCTGCACAATATGGACACAGATGCACCAGTCATGAATGAGCAGCGACAATAAGTTAAGTTATAAACTTCAATTAGATTACATGTTGGTTGTGGTTGTCAAAGTGTATTTTTTATATTATGAGGATTTCACCACAGCACCATAAAATACTACATATAGTATATCACCTACATGTGATGTTCCAGGTGCAGCTTCAGTACACAAAGTAACAATACACATCATTTTCTTCATTTTTATGACCTAAAATGCCCTTTACTTGTGGATGAGAGACCCAAATATAGAGAAAAATATGTTTTTTTTTTAGTTTTCCCACTGCCATCCATTTGCTAAACAAAGCACTTTAAGGATATGTGCAATATATATCTATATATATATATTTTTTTAAATTATCTATTTTTAATCCCCGTTTTATGGTTTTTATTTATTCACTTAATGCACTTTTAAGTAATACTGTTAATCACATGTTTTTATAAAGTCTATCTATCTATCTATCTATCTATCTATCTATCTATCTATCTATCTATCTATCTATCTATCTATCTATGAGAGTATTAGCAGATACTTATGTTATAATTTAAACTATTTTATTATTAACATTAAAAACACATTACCTTTGAACTATGAGCACAGTTAGCACTAGTTTTAGCTCTCATTAGCTCTTAATATTTGCATCTTACAAAATACTACAGTGATGATTTGTTTAAACAATGCAAACAAAAACATCTTATTTGTCCACATTGGTTCTTTAATATGTTGCCATCAGTTCAGTCTTTGGAGCTAAAATGGGGTGAATATATACATTTCTTGACATTGCTACACATGACATCCTCAAGTATAGATTTACAGGTAACAACTAGTATGAAATTCAAATCTGTTACAGAGCTTCAAACTATTTCCACTTGTTCAGTTTTGGGTGTGAAAATTTTGACTGAACATGGAAAAAAGCCCAAAATGGAAAACATGAGTTTTTAAATGTAGTCATTGAAGCGAGGACATGGCCTGAGTCATCTGTATTTGTTCACTTAACTCTGCCCCCTTTATGCACCTCTATCTCTGGGGTGCTGAGAGCAAAGATTTTGGTTCCATCATTACAGATGGAGTAGCTGCAGACAGGAAGAACTGGCCCATCTGCTCAAGTAGTTTTGCTGCTGACTTGAGTATTTCTGAGTGCTGTTTGTGTCATTTAACAATAATAACAGACTGGTTCTCGATTTAGTTCACTTAAAAGCATGCTTTAGTGAAATGATAAAATGGATAATATGCATATACACATTGAGGGGGTGGACACAAAATCATGACCACCTGTACAGTCTAATGCAAACCACCACAATAGCCCCTTTTGTCAAGCTTTTACTGTTTATCCTCTGTCTCTATGGTAACATGAGGCCAAACTCTGCTATTGTACTGGACTGTATTATACCATGTGTACTACTCTGTCCTTCCACTCAACCAGTTTCAGTATGGTGCTGAACAACACATATTTTTTAAAGTATTTTTTGTATTGAAAGCATTCAATCTAAATACATCTAATGCAAGATGAGTATATTTAAGAACAGCCGGGCCATATACCCCAGTATTACAATGGGCACACATACACACATGCATAGCCTAGACTTCAAAAGAAGCAGAAATTATAGCCTGCATACTAACTGGGGCCTGGCATACTCTCCTTGGCTCTCTCCCTGGCTCTCCTTCATCTGAAATAAATACACCCGCAAATACAAAACAGGCAAATACAAAACCAATGAAACACATGTTTTCCTCACAGTCCAAAGCTTTTGTTTTTCCTTTAATTTATGAGACAGGAGGTTGTACTTTTTGACAAATTTAGGTGGATTCATGTTGATTGTGGCACACACAACTGTTCTGCTAATGATTAAAGCTTTGCAACATTAAGGGATATTGTAAGTCATACATGGAGTTTGTATTGTTGCAGGACGCCAGTTGTTGACATTAGCGGACTCCATTTCTAAGCTAACAGTAGCTAGTGCTGCACATTGTTGCCACTGTGGTGGAGAAGGAAGCCAGTTAAGAACGTGGAAGAGAGTGTAATTATTTTCACAGAAAATATGATAGATGTGAGCAAAGAAACAGATGTTATCATAAATGTAAACAACCAAAAGGTGCAAATTTTTTTACGAAAGGAATATAACTGTCGGTTTGGAAATCAGCTATAACTGGTCCCAGGCACAACAAACCCCACCTCTCACATGAATTGTAGCTTATTTTGGCATCGATCCAGCTGATATCATGTCTACGTGTGTGCTGATGTCAGCATATCAGTTGCCCCTATGTATGTGCCAAGTCTGAAGTGAATTGAAATAAAATTGATGTTTTTGTAGACATTTGGAATTTCGCCCATTATAAGAAAGTGGAAGAAAAAGACTTTAAAAATTCAGAAAAAAATTTGAACTTTGACCTACTTTTCCCAAAATGTAACCACATCCATTCTGGGTCACTGATAATCTATAAACCTAATTTGGTATGAATTCAACCAATAATTTTGCTGCTACAGACATTTGAAATTTTGCCCATTATAAGTAAATGGGGGGAAAAAAGATGCTAAAAGATTCATTAAATATTTTGACTTTCACCTACAGTTCCCAAAATGTGATCAGATCTATTCTGGGTCACTGGAAATCCATAAACCAAATTTGGTATGAATTCAACCAATAGTGTTGCTGTTAAAGTGCAAGCAAACAAACAAACTGAACCAAAAATAATACCCTTTGCCTTCCCTTCAGAGGTGGGGTAAAAAGTACAAATACCCATGGAAATACACTGTGTCAGAACATCTCTAGATTTTGTTGGTCATTCTGAATGTGAAGTGGTTAGCACCTATCAAAAGTCATCTCTATGGAGCCTCAATGTATGAATGGATTTATTTGTCCAACATCTTCCACAGATGATCAATTGTTCTGTGACTGCGACTACCTCTCTTGGTCCCTTTTTGGTCGGTACTACTATTATAATATGGACCTGGCCAAAGTCACTCAGTTCCTTATGTTGATCATTTCATCAGCTTTGAGGACTAAATGTTCATTTGCTGCCTAATGCATCCAACCCAGTGAAAAATGCAATTGTAATGAAATAACCAATATTATTACCACTTCTCCTGTCAGTGGTTATAATGTATTGACTGATCTGTGTATTTCTGTATGTGTATAATAGACTGAGATCATCGTTCAATGTCATTTGATGAATTCCAACATTAGAACACATGTTTTCTGCAGTTCAGTCGTTATGTTTCATCATTGACTTTGTTTTCCTCTTGTTGTGTTTCTTGTGTGTAACATGAGTACCTTGATAGTTCACGTAGAGACTGCTGAGAAGGTGGATGATGAGTCTGTTAAGAAAATGTACAGAGTAAGAGCACATGCATTTGAGTTTAATCTCAGGAGTAAATGTTAGTACAGTAATAGAGTATTGTTATTTTGTTACTTCCCACATGGGTATGGTATATTTTGACATCTAACTGCATCAGGCTACAGTTTTTTCAATGATAATCAATGTTGCACCTAAATAAATGTTTCTATACTGTTCAATGTGAAGATATTCCTCAAACATTACATGATAATATTTCTTACCAACTACATTTTTTCCCCTCCTGCATGCTGTAGATCAGATAACAGCCTATGAGGGTTCAAAATGTTAACAACTACACGCTAAAAGTCTCTATTCCCATCCCTCTGCTGCAGACCGTTTCTATCTCGTTTCGGTTCTTAAAATTTGATGGAGTGATGGTTTCACTTTAGGCCTTCTAAGATAGGAGGCAAATATGGGCATCATATTTCCAAAGATCGACACAATATATTTCTCCCTTGAGGCAAAGTTAAACAAAACCATTCCAGGGATTCCTGGGCTCTGAGTACTATCTGCTGTTTGGACCACCGTCCAAGAGCACAAAAAGGATTCCACGTTCAACCTGCAAGCTTTTAAAGATGAGGTCTGAACATCCAAGCAGTTGCTCAAATGTTTTTGACGTGTCAAGCTAAAACCCTTAACAACTGGGAGGACAGTATGTTTTTTAGAACGGCGGGTTTATAAAGTACATCTGCTTTCTTTGTTTAGAGAGAAATGTTCTCTCTCATCTTTTTCTTCCGCTATAAATCAGAGACCACAATGGCACAGTGAATAAAAGTCAGGGACAGCACAGCTCTGTTGTACATCTCACCAGCAAAAGCAAAGTCTGTGTTTATGCTTTCATACATTTGTTTGTGCTGACTCCTTGTCTGTCTGTCTGTCAGTCTAGTCTATTCATCATGTGAAATGTCTTTATTTTCGAAACACTGCATGCTTCGTTCAGGAAGTACATACTGTGGAGGGATTTTAACTAAATGTTTTAGGGAAATTGTGGTGGATATCATCAATTTACCCACAGTCTTTCCTCCTCTTTGACTTTGAACACTTTGCCCACTGCCTGATTGGCATTAAAACTGTCGACAGATTGGGTAAGCTATTATTTGGTAGTTTCTGGCTTCCTCTCACTCTCACACACAAACATACCACACACACGATGCTGTTTTCAGTATAGTTTCTCCTACAACTATTGTCAATAACCGAGCCTGTTCCAAACACACACAAAGAGCCAGCTGGATGAGGCCCACCCCGCAGCCTGATCTTGTTAGCAGTGCGGTAAAGAGTGCAGCCACACCTCAGAACAAATGAAAGAAAAGATGGGACGGAGAGAGAGCGGTGCTCTGGGTTCGACCCCTCGTCTCTCTCACGTTATCCCGAGACATGGACCAAAACCATGCGGTTGTTTTGCCTGCTTGATGCCTTGCCATGTTGATCTGAGGATCCCCCTCTAATCAGTGCCACAAAAGTCATTCACTCTGTCGTGTGTGGGCACAAACAAATGCATGCTGGGATTCATCCACATGGAATTGCAAATGATCAAATGATGTCAACATTACAACAGCCAACACTGGACTTACATGAATATGGAAAACTATGCTATGTTTAGAAGACATACAAATCCTCCCATATATTCAAACATGGAGCGCTTTCTGATGTGGCCCCTCACTTGGTTATGTTTGAGTAACTAAAGCTAACAAAATGTAGATACATTTAGGGAAAAGATTGTGGTCATGGGTAAATGAAAATAATGCTCATAGCTAGAGAGTAAACTTTGTACCTTTAAGAACATGAGTATCAAAACATTTTGCTTCTATGTGAGATCAAGCACAGGTTGAGTTTTTCCGGTCATAGCTGGGCTTGTGATAACATTACACTCATTAAAGCATTTCCTGATTTCTCATAACACACAAAGATATGAAGCAGGATAACAAACACCAATGCATCACCCATGCTAGTTTAGCCAGAATAGCTTGAACTTTACTGGAAGTAAAACTAAAACTGTGCACACCTGTGTTACCGCTGATACCTCATTAAAAAGGAAAGCCATGAGTTCTGAAGTTGAACCAGGTTCAATGTTCAATGTTGAGAATGTTATTGTCAACATAAGTTTCACTTCGTCTTTAGCATATTTACAGCCTTTATAACCATTGCACCACTAGTTTCCATTAAGAAGTATGACAGGTCCTGCCCAAGTCTTGACACTTTCCCAAACTATGAGACGCTTATTACCAAAACTCACTGTATTCAAATACTGTATTATATGTTTGTATGGTTACTATAATTTTTAAGCTGTAGCTACCAACGTTACACACTAAAATTACAAAACACATTCCTTTCTTCTGCAGCTCTCTCCTCTCAGTCCAAACCAAACGATCTAAATATAGCTGACCTGGTATTACTTCAACCTAATGTGGAAAAGTATGTGACAGAATCTGAATACAGCGAGGTACACCCTGGACAAGTCGCCAGTTCATCGCAGGACCAACATACAGAGACAATCACTCTCACATTCACATTAACCTATCAGTGCATGTCTTTGGATGGTGTGAGGAAGTCAGACTACCCGGAGAGAACTCACGCAGACATGGGGAGAACATGCATAAAGGTTTAATCCCTATCAACTGGTGTTGGAATCTAACCCAGGACCTTCTTGCTATGAGGTACGAGTGCTATCCACTGCACCACCGTGTCTCCCAAGCTCAAACACATTTCTTACATATTGAACTTTTAATACTGGGTAGTACATATTGTGATCCCATCCATGTATACTTCCTCAGATTGTTTTTGTTATAACCAGCCTCCTGAAACTTGTCAGACTAGGTTTCTATTTGCTGTGATACACTGTTGTTTAAGACTGACCAATCACATTCTATTATTGTCCAGATAATAAATGGCAGAACCAAAAAGATGAAGCGTTCTGCCCATCACTTCCCCATAAAGTCAGATTGTTTGCACAGGGTAGTTACTTTGATGTGTACTGATAACATTACACCTGAACTTCTACTTTCGGACAACCACAGGAGGGCGCTTGTGAGGACGATATAACATAAGCTGTCTAAGTGAACAAAACAACATATGCTGTCATTTTTTGTGAGGACAGTCTCTAGGCACATGTGTAAGTACAATTTACAGAAATCTGATTTAGATTAGGCTGCAGTAATGCATGCAGGTTACAGTGGAACGGAGCAGAGCAACATATTGTCTGGGAAGGGGGTAAAGAGCGTTGGAGGTAGAGTGTGTGTGTGTGTGTGTGTGTGTGTGTGTGTGTGTGTGTGTGTGTGTGTGTGTGTGTG
>JAPTYQ010000016.1:19075989-19091113 GCA_029814465.1 Ostorhinchus cyanosoma | reverse complement strand
TTCTTCCATCAATATCTATGTCATTGTACTGACAAAAACAGTGCTTTTATTCATTCCATGTTTTCTTTTCTGGCAGTTTTAGTCACATGATCCACACAGGAGTTAGCACTTGATTGCATAACCTTTGTTTTTGATGGTGTAATAATTTTTTCTGTGACTGTCTGTGTTTCCACTTATTCAACACTTGGCTCAGTGTTTTTTGCATTAACGCAACCCAATATCTATCGCAAACGTAATTTTTTCTACATGTGTAAGATAACTTTTATTTTGAATATAGAAGATTTATTCTTTTGTAATGATATAGTGGATTCACTATTTAATAATATTCTGGGCTCATTTTGAGTTTAATCTTAAATCATTCTCGTTTACTGCTTTGGCTCACCAGTTAATGTTTGCTCATTTCACTATTTGGGGCTGGGGGGGTATACATATTTTATTTTAAAGAGAACTGCAAATATCATTTTTATTCATTCACTTTATATCCCTGAAAATGCAATCATTTACTCAATACCTGCTCCAGGAAGTGAAGTTCACACAGAGACCATATCAGTTTTGTGGTGATGCAGTACATTCAGTCAGTCAGTATTGTCTTTGTGATATTGAGAGGACATGGTATGTGGTGACAAATTGTGCTTCCTAAACTATATTTTGCTCATGATAAATCCTAAGACAGGTATGCCTGAGTGTCCTTGTTGTGTGTCTGGTCATGGCTTTAACTACAACATTAGGCAGTGGTTGCACAACTCTGTATTTTCTGTCATACATTTACAGGTTGGTTATTCAAAGAGCTTATATACTGTACATCTGACGTCTCTAGGAAGACAGTGTTCCATTTGGAAAGGGAGGAAAAATGGACCTGTTGTTCAAGCTTGTGACAGTCGAAGCACTAATAGATATGATTGGTGTGCTTGTGTGTTTGTTTCCTCCCAGGTTGACTTGTTACTCGTGCACCCCCCACTTCCTTCTTATTGTGCCCCTTTATGTTTTATTAGGCCGATGTTCTGTTATTCTTAGCCGAGCAGGATGTTTATACGATCCCCGAACAGAAATATGACTGGCAAGGCCTCAGTGTTTATCTTTCTTTCCCTCTCTCTCTCTCTCTTCCCTTCTCATCTGCTCAGGTCTTCACCGTTTGCTCTTCCTCCCTCCTCCTCCTCCTCTGCTTTTTGCATGCCTCCGTCACTCCTCTCCTCCCTACACCCCACTCCAGGATGAAAAAAGTGCAAGAGCAAGTCCCAGCTGACATTATTTTTTCCATGTTAAACCTTGCATATCCTTCACGCCTCCTTTTTTTTTTTATTTTTGGATATCCGGCTATTGTATGCCATGTGGTCTGACTGGTGGAGTAAAGGTTACTTCATGGGGATTTGATGAGGCTTCCTAGAGTTCTGGACCACCTGGTGTCCAGCTGAGGTGTCGGTCTTTTCTAGGGCTGTGCAATCATGGCCAAAAATGTTATGATGAATGTCCGATCATCAAGTTTAACGGCTGCTGCTGCTTTGGTCTTGATGGTTATTAATGTTTTCTAATATTCTTTATGATCAGAACATGACAGACACTTAACAGGGCAATAAAATAATAATGATGCTTATTTCAGTGGAATTTATGGCTGTATTGTGATAGCAATCATTACCATATTGTTGTTTTACTTATGGTTTTATCACCAAGGTTATTTTTAATGTCCTACCTTTAGATTTCTGGAATAAGTCACAGCTTGGCAAGTGGTTTGTTTATGTAAAAATACATCGTGATCATTTTATCATCCGGCCCTCTTTAAAACATAAGCCACTTGAATTACAGTGCTTTAAATGTTCCATGTCTAAACCTACGTAATGACTTTTTAAAAATCTGTCTAAAACAAGCATGTGTTAAATTTAAGGTGATTAATGTGTTTCTAAACATGGAGGTATGATTATGTTCATAAAGGGGAAGGTCTGTACAGTGAGTTTCAAATGAGTCATAGATGGAGACAAAAAGGCAGAAATTCCAGTGGAGAATACGTTTCATGTTGTAACCACACATGAAGTGACAACAGTGTTGAATTAAAATGTCATCTATACGCTGAAGTGTGGGTTTATGAGTAAGACTGTAGTGAAGGCTGGTGTTTACATAACCATTCATTCGTTACTTTTTATGAAATGCATGTTTTAATCTGTGGCGTGGTATGATTGTTCATCATTTTACTGCAACCAAAAATAAACATTTTTATTTAGCTAGACTTCAAAGTAGGTCAAAAAACGGGAAAACGTGGATCCACTGAATCAGAAAATGTGATGATATGAGTAAGCTCCTTGTTCAGTTTTCTTTGTCCTTTAAAGCTAGAGACCACACAAACCACAAGCCTGTGGCCACTGACCAAAAGGCACCGTGCTTTAAATAGAATGCGTGAGAAGGCCGCTCAGCATCTCATCTCAAGACGGGGTCCATGTCAGTCCTGTGACCTGCTTCGAGCTGTACGATAACAATACCGGCTAGTGGATGCACTGAACATGGATAAACAACCTCTTGTTAACTTTCATCTGAAATGGAAAGTTTGGCCCAGCCTTGATGGAACTGAGTGCATTGAGTTCCTCCGCAGTCAAATACCGCAGCCCGCCCCCAGCACACTCTCACAATGACTGTGTTCTGTCGCTGTGAGTGCAAGAGCACATCATCCTGTATTTAGAAACAGTCACCTTATGCACACTGTCATGAGCTGTGCAGCTCTTCTCAGTATTGGCTCAGCAGAGCATTGATGTTGGTGTGTTTGTGGTCAAGAGTCTAAACAAACTCTGTCATATGGAGAGTAGAACTACTTTTGAACTGTGACTCTGTGTATGTGTATGTGTGCGTGTAGGTGTGAGTGTGTGTGTGCGTGTGTGTGTGTGTGCGTGTGTGTGTCACCAGGCACCTGATTATCAATTTGTCCTGAATGTCCTCCAGTATTTGTTGCAGTAGAAATTTACATCAGCTGTATATATCTGTAAAAACACATTAATAATTGCCACTATTTCAGTGTTACGAACCTGTGTTCAGCAGGAGCAGGAGTGGACAACACTTTTAGATACTGACTTTGATAAAATGCATGAAGCTGAATAAATGTGCTTTATATTAGACTATTTATCGCTAAAACTTTGTTGTACTTCTGGTGTACTCAATTTTATGTACGTAGTCATGTCATTGTAACCCCAATCAATTCAGCTCCGGTATCAATATTCTACCCTGTATATTGTAATGAATTGTGCGTTTGATATTCAGAGTAAGGCTTGCTCTGTGTGAAGTTGTGACAGGATACCACAAACATTCACAACCAGTTCTTCGACAGCTTACACCTTGAGCTTCGTCAGTTCTTTCTGTATTGCTCTGAGGATGTTGCAGGGCGGATTCAAAATGGACCAGTTCCAGCTCTCTGATCATGAGTGGTCAAGGGGTATAATTTTTGATTCCTGAGTTCTAATCTTGGATAAGCCCTCAAATTGAGTGGAGAAGTGACAAATGGAGGGGAAACAAAAATAACCAAGGTGAAAAAGAACAAATTGAAGCATAAGCAAGCACATGAGATATTTAACAAAAGAACATGAGCTCAAATTATTCACTAAGGTTCAACTTAAAGAACAGGTTGGTACACGCTACTTGAATAAACGAAGTCAAATAATAAAACTAGAGACATAAAGTGCAGCATACAAAACCAACAGCAGCTCAGTGGTACCAGCTACAGGACACGAACACAAGGACACACAACAGAACATGCAAAAAACATCTATTGTGTGTGTTTTCTGATGGGATGTTAATGCTGTTGCAACATGTTTACTTCATGTTTTAACTTATAATCATAGTTTGTTTCTCCTTCTTCATCCTTCAGCCCAGTGTTTGTGCCCAGCCGAGATATGACTGAGGTGATGATCAGCAGCACCCCCATGGAGGACATGAGGCTCAGCCCCAGCAAGGACAGACTCTCCTTCCAGGTAGGACACACATGAACACACGAGACACTGCTTCTCTCCCAATTCCCCATCTCTACATATTTATGTGGCGTGGTCATTTTCTACCTGTCTTCAGTTATTCATTAGCATGAATTGGATCGGTGTCAGCGTGGTCATGTGGGAGCTGCCACCGCATTTCTGAATTTTGACCAGCAGCTGCATCTTCCACAGGGATTTTAGATCCTGTATGGAAACAAGAGGGATTTTATAGTCAATTTATATTTTGTCTTAATTTCACATAGGACAAAACTTAATGGTGTCTTTGTTATTGGAAGGTTTATAACAGCTGCATTCTTCAGATATTTAAACACATGTAATATTGCTTCATTAATTAAAATAGATGGTGTGAAAATAAATCGACATTTTTGCATCATGTTTGTATCATGATGGATGCCTGCAACATTCGAAACCAGAGAAATGCTTTTTTTTTCAGAATAACATTAACATTATTTGTAGTCATTTTATTTGAACGTGACATGAATATACTTCACTAGATGGAATAGGCTTATAAATAAAACTTAAATTACCTCATCCATGAACATGATTCCTGCCTGCCACTAGCATTTTCATCTGTTTTTTTTATTTTTTTAACGTTTCTTGTCCAGCATCCTAACAGCAGAATGGTAATCTGTCTTTTCATCTGTAACTGTGGTGAAAACTACTCCCATGATCCCACTCTTCTACTACCATTGTCGTTTCTATGCACTAGCATTTAACAGGCTAGAAATGGAGTTGCATCAATAAACGGCTTTCAGCACTAAACAGGACTCCATTACAAACAGCAATATGTAAATTTTACATAATGAGTCTAAGTGCTATTGCGTAAAGGTGGTTTGAATGATCCATCAAATAAAGAAACAGTGGTTTTATCTCTAAACTAAAGCCGTTTTTTGTTCGTAGATCTGTCCAGTAGGTTAGATGAGGTAACTCTTTATCATAACTCTCTTTGAGGAAAGTAATCTTTAGTTTGCTGTGGTTCGACACACCAACATTGTAGATTCAGTGAGATGAGAGTAAGAGCCATCAGGTGGTCCTGACAAGCTGCTTCCACTGGCTTTGTTTTACTGTCACTTCAGCTGGGCCATTTTGGAAACAAACTACTTAACATGCACATGTTGTTACTAGTAGCTTTAGTAGTATTTACTGTCACAGTTTACTCATGGTGAACAAAGAAGGCATTAACATTTTACAGACCTTTTATACTGAAATACAGTTTCCCTGAGGTGGTTAATAAAGTGTTTCTCATACTGAAACTAATTAAATTAAGTAGTCTTAAGTGTGCTTTCAGTACTTATTTGTGCATATTTGGGATGGAAGAGTTTTTGTTTGGATAAAAGATATAAACAGATTCAGTGGCTAAATATATAAGAAAATGTATTTGTAGATTGCAAAGTTCACTGAATTAATACATGAAACGAGCAAAATGCTGTTCTGAATGGAAACTGACAGTTTTTTTGCCAAGATCTTGCTTTGATGATAGAGATGAGCTGCTGTGTAAAGTCTTCTTCAGCACATCCCAAAGATTCTCAGTAGCTGTTCTCAGACCAGCCAGCCCAGTGTCGGAGCCGGTTCCTGCACCAGTTACACTGGGAACCAAAGTGCTTGAACCGTGAATGGCCTTAGCGTTACAGGAGCCCATGACGTGTCATCGACAGGGGGCATTGCTTTACCACCCAAAAAAAAAGCCATACGAAAACGCATGTGTTGATGGCAGAGAAAATAACATCGACTACATTTGTGCTTTTAATAGAGATCATTATTTATTTGCATTAAGCAATGCTACAGCATCTGCTGTGGAGAAGAAGGCAGCAAAGGCACTGAATCCAGACATGTAACCTCAGCACGCGAATGTGGATCGACCACATTTTCAGTTCCTGAACACGGGTTCAAGATTAGGTGCAGGAACTGGCACCGGCACTGTTCTGTCGGTCTGAAAACAACTAATATGGTTCAGGTCTGGACTCTGTGGTGGCCAATTCATATGTGAAAATGACATCTGACCCACCCTTTAAAAAGACCAATGACCAGATGAATCCTGGTGTTGTCCAGTTTTTATGCTCTCTAGTAAAGTGATGATCATTAAAGAAATAAGACACTATTCACTGCTTCAGTTGGGGTTAAATAACTTGTTTCTAGCAAGAATATATTAATCAGTCCCATAATCAAATCAATCCACTGTAAGGTTCTTCCCTTTTTTCATTCTAAAATCCAGGTGGTGACTTGTTTAGGCTGGGTATGTCGGCAAAACTAGTATACTGCTTATCATGAATAAGCTGTATAATGTCAAGGATAAACATGCACACAAATTTCACAAGAAATTGTAATGCATTTAGATGGAAATCCAACTTCGTCAGAGCTTTTTTTTCCGACACAGCTCACTCCATTCACTATGTGGATATTTACTCTGAGAGGATGTAGACTGACCCAGAGGAAGAAGCTGGCTTCCTTTCTCAACAGTTCACACCCCAGCTGCGAGTCTGTCTGAGAGGAACAGATGAGGGGGAAACGGCACAAAAGGACACTGCCAATCTGCCACTTCTCTACTCTTTTTCCATGCTCACTCTGGATTTCCGCACCTCAGCCAATTTGCCCAAGGTCCCGGCCGTTCCTTAGAGAAGCCATGTATGAACCAGTGACTCCAGCAGCACTCACTTCCTCCATAATGAGCGTCAGGGGCTTTGACCATTAAATTCCAGCTGCACCTACTAAAAGGTATTGAAATGATTTCGGCCCACGAAAGAAAGATGAGTCAATGGTTGTGATTTACTGAATTATCATCTCAAAAGGCACTGACATGATTCAGGCTTGTAGCTCGCCCACCCCCCTCCCCAACAGCCCACCTCACACACCCCAAAAGAGCCTAAAATAGCACACATTGTGCTTGGCTGATGTGTCGTAGCTTCCTGCCGCTGGAAGTGAAACAAGTTATGACATGTGTTAGCTAGGGGTCCAAAGGCAAGGTCACTTACTGCCTTAACTCCCCCTCGGTGGTGACGCACAGCGAGGATTGGCAGCACAGGCCAGGAAATGCAGGATGCACACACAACTTCAGACATGAACAGTCATACTTGCACATAATTGCACAAACATAACCACACCTCTTGGCACGACTCTTTATGCAGCTGTCCTCAGAGAATGCACAGGCCGCAGACGGACACATGCACACTTTCATTACCTGACAAATTCTCACATTTGCACAATATATTTATAGCTTTTTGTCTTTTTCCCCTCCCCTGTCATTTGTCTCCTATGGAATTCACAGAGACTTGGACACAGCTGGATCTTCTCTGTCTCTTCTCGTCTCCGTCTCTCTCCTGCCTCATCTAATGCTTTCTTTCCACTCGGCTCCTTGCCCAGACAGCGACACTGCCCCCTCACCCCACCCCCCCCATACTGTCTTGGAATGAAATATGCAGGTCTAAAAATATTCATCCACTTTATCCAAACAACAGCAAAAAATGCTGTTCTTGGACCAGGAGCAGCAGGCCTTATTTCCCCTTGGGCCGTTTCTCTGGTTCCTGAGAACAAAGAAAGTTGGACATCAATGTCCAGCCTCATCAGGACAGAGAATGCATGTAATCCGTCCTGTCAGAACGTCTCTCATGCCCTTCACTTCAGATCCAACATCTGACTTTGCCACATAGAATTCAACACAATTCAGTCTGCCTTTATTAATGTTCTTTATTAAGCTGTTGCAGTGACTCCATGTTAGGAATGTGTAATATATCGTTGGAGAATTGTCGTCATATTGTTCTCATCTTCCAACAACCCTGTAAGAGAAGTCAGTCTGACAGAAAATGTAAGGGTTTACTGCTGCACCGTGAACCATCATCCACAATGCTTCTTGACTTACCACATTGATCTGCTGGTTCTTACATAATCTTTCCCACCTTTGTCAACTAGTCAGGACTGGCTGGTAAACAGAATAAAAAGTCTCAACCAATGAGGGAAGTTTGATCCTTTTTCACTGACAGTTACTAGTGACTCCATTCAAAAACTGGTCCAAAATTGTGAACATGTTCAACATATATCACTGCAACAGGTTATTTATAGGTGAGATCAAATGACAGCTCCCACTGTAAGCTTCAGGTGGGCAGAGAGGGAGTTTATCAATTCAAGAAACTACAGGGAGATTTTATCAAGTGACAATGGTTGCAATAAATGAGATAAAATGTAAGGAAATGTAACTCCAGAAAAATGGCTTGGGGACCTTTTTTGTTTCAGTTGAATTTTTTTACACTTTAATGTTGGACCATGGGAGATTTTTAATAACTAAAAACTAAATAAACTTAAATCAGTTCAACGGTTACACAAAATACAAATAGAGTGGAAGCCACTCTTCGTGTTCAGTCTGTCCGAACAGAAATTAGAACCAAACCTTTAATCTGTCATCAGCTGTGAGTCTGACACTTTTAATGGTGATAATCCGATCTATTTTCTTTGGACTGCTGTAGTCGTAAGAGACAATTCAGTACATTACTACGTCGTTACTTGTACGATGGTTCCAAGACGAAATTTGTTATTAAAAGTGGGACAGTTTTTAAATTTACAGCCTGAAAACTGTCCTTTCTCCTGTGACTTTTCACCCCATGTAGACTTTGTTTCATAACATTGATTCACTTAATGAGACAATGTATGAATGGTTCCATCTCAGGCTTTTTGATCTATATACTTTAAGCATTTGTGTAACGTAACCACATTGATCTACATCCTTAGTGATATTTCACCAGTCCTCTGAGACTCGTTAATCTAATGATGGTAAGTTGATTACCATAACACGAACATCGAGGGACTGCAGCAGTGAATGTGTTTCTAAATTAATCCACATCTGTTGTCTGGAATAGTAGTAGAAGTAGTGACATGCACTCTGTTAGCAGGAAAAACTTTACGCTCAGTTGGAGAAACGGCTCATCTGTATAACATAAGGATCACATCTAGCATGTTTCTATTATCATCTAAACCAGCACAGTCCACTTTTTCCTATATTTCACCCATTCTGCTGTTGAGTTTTGCCCTCATTTGAATTTTTGCATGCACCAAAATCATATGGTTGCAAACAAACTCCTTGTCCATTTATCCACTTGTCTGATATGCCTATGATTTATCGAATAATCGCTCACCACCACCTGAAAATGGGCAAGGAACAAGAAAAAAATGTAGAAAATTCTGCTTTAATTGCATGAACACAAACACTGATAATCAGCAACATTGATAGAATTTTTTTTTTTTTTTTACAATGATGATGAGCATCGCGGTGGTGCTCTGTATGATGAGTCCGAAACCAGATATGAATGGGATCCAAAGTAAAAGTGTTTGGATGCTTTTCCTAGTATTACACCTTTCTAATAGATAAGATTGTCATATTTATTTTCCCATTGTAATATATATAGTAGACAAAAAAAATGAAGTCTTAGTTTGTTAGTTTTTTCCCACTATTGTCCAGTCTTACTCCATGTGTCTAGGAGTATTCATTGTTGACTGCTATTAGGATAAAATGTCTATTTATAAACACATTCCCAGTAAACCCTTTGTGTGTTATGTTTTTTTTTTTTTTTTTTCAATTCATTTGCAATGCTCTGATTATGCTCTTGTATAATCTTCCGAGTAGTGGGTGGCATTGAATGAATTTGTAAGCAGCTATGAGCCGCTTGGCACAATCCCTTTCAAAGTGGTCAGATTAAACATGATGCAGCATTTACTGTAAGTCTCACCAGACACGCTGCACTTACACCGCTGATGGAACTGCTCCTTATGCAGCCTGTTTCGGACTCAGTACCCACATAGTTCGTTCAGTTGTAAAGGGAATGAGCGACGGGCAAGACCAGGTATGCCACTGGGATTTTTAAGCAACCACTTCCTATCACACATGTTTAGACTTCACTTCACTCCTTCACTGTTGTTTAGCCTTGTGGTCGTGCCTGCAACACTTCTACCAGGCTGAGGGGGTGCTGGTATCCCGCAGCCAGTTACATTGATCAGAAATATACTCTCAAATACTTTCCTGCCTTTCCAGTTGGAAGCAGTGGTTGAAATATCCCATCCTGCATATAGACCCTCCTCTCATTTTTGACAGTTAAAGGTGTAATTATTTCCACCAAGGAGGTTATGTTTTCACTGGGGTTTGTTTGTCTGTTAGCAAGGTAACTCAAAAAGTTAGGGAAGGATTTTGATGACATTTTCAGGACATGTTGATACTGGCACAAGGAATAAATGATTACATTTTGGTGGGGATCGGGATGGAGGGGACTGATCTGCCTTGGTGGAGGTCTGCGCTCTTTAGTGCTTTTCTAGTTTGCAATATTTCGCCTTTAATATTTCCATCATCAGTGTACATCTTTGGTATTATGTCAAGGATGTATTGCAGGTGTATGTGTATTTACAGCTAGCTGTGGCCTGACTTTTCTTATCAAATCAGTTTGTAATGCAAGAGGTGAAATAAATCACCACATACTGCCCCTCAGCCCAATATCAGAACAACTGGCCCTGATGAGTTTGTGCCTCAGGTTTAGGTCCACATGAAGCCACAAGAAGAAGACTAAGTGCGTCTGCATATCCATGACTCACTGTGTCATGAATGGCCTCATGAGCTATGACGAAGAAATAGAGGAGGCAAGACTTTAACTTAAAACTGTACAAATTGATGAGATAAAACCCAAAATTACATTTAACAATGTGGAGCTGATAAAGCCAAAATGAAAGGTGTCGTAATGGCACAAAATTAAAACAAATGGGGCTGAAGCCAAACAAAGAACAAGGCATTGGACTGGACTAGAATGAGACTGACAAAGATGACAGAGTTGTATGTACTATAAAGCGACTAGCCAGGTGTGCTTGAGGGTACTAATAAGCTCCGCCCATCAGGATGTGCAACACAGTGAACATAAGAAAAGGCGCACTTACAGACACCAGTCCTGCTCAAGGAAGAGAGCTTTAACACCTGTTAAAAAAAGAACTCCATCAATCTGTGTCATCACGGTTCATTTCCTCACACGGCATGATTGGTTCATATTATAACTGAATTTGTGAGGTATAATTATGGAACTTAAGCATGTTAAACACAGCGGCATGCTACTGCTGCTTCAGTCAGCTGTTTGTTTACATCCAAACTATAACATTTACACATTCGTATCAGACAAATTTGTTCCAATCAGCTGTGAGGTAACAGTTTTTGCCAAGGCAGTCTGGGGAGTTAAAACAGCACTTCAGGACTTCATTTCACTTTTGCATATTATGTAAAGTTTCAGGAATTTGGCAGTGAACGCCAACACCCTAACTTTCTGGTAAAATGCTGTCCCCACTGTGGCTATTTTTGATGTTTAATCTTATAAATTATTCTGCGCACACTAATGATCTGACCACCAGCCAGTAGATGATTAGCCTTGCCCAAGACCAACAATAAACCCTTAATTCCAACATACAAACATAAAAAAAGCCATACTGATTCATGATAATGACTTCAATCAGAGCCTTATTTTGTTTTTGGGGCCGAGTATAGCAGACGCAACCAATTTCTGATGACAGTCCGCCTCCATGTTTGTTGTTTTTGTCTGAAGTTTGATTGATTACATATGGTTCTGTGAGATCCAGGAGTACTGGGAATACAGAGTCCCTAATGCCACTCTGAAATTGTTTAATATAAACATCGAGTGTGTGGTCCTGTGTCTGGTATGTGTTCTTTTGACCAAAATATTAAAAAGCTGTAAAATATGTCTGATTTCCCATGTTTTTTTTTTTTTAATGAAAATCCTCAACTGTGCACCAGACATTAAAAACTAATCTTTTTTCTTTTTCTTTTTTTTTTTTTCGTAGATATTCCCCGACCCCTCAGACTTCGACCGCTGCTGTAAGCTCAAAGACCGTCTGCCCTCCATCGTGGTGGAACCGACGGAGGGAGAAGTCGAGAGCGGGGAGCTTCGCTGGCCTCCAGAAGAGTTCCTAGTCAGTGAAGAAGAAGAAGAGGAGGAGGAAGAGGATGAGGAGGAAGAAGAGGAGCAGAGTAATGGCTGCATCCAAAATGGACAGGTGGCACAGAATTCTCAGCACTAGAAGCCGGTGCAGAGTCCACACTGTCACGCTCTCCGTTTTGTCTCTGATTGACCCCCCCCCCCCTTTTTTTTTTCACACACTGGTTTCACTGCACCTCGGCACTCCAACAGACTCGCATTCAATGTCAAGTGACTCTATCATCTTTTGCTGCACTTGACACCAAAGCAATACACACATGCAACACACCACCTCACAAATACACAAAAAAAGTAAGTTATCCTCCTGGACTGCAGAACCACCCAAACTGACTTGAAGAGATCAGACACGTCCACCTCCTTCCTACCAAGCCTACCACTGTGTGTCTCGGCCCAGAACCGGTTTGTTCCGTTTTGGGCGGCGGCGGCGGCTCCGAGCCCCATGGACAGACCTTTTACACTGCAGGGGCCACCGCTGCCGCCGCTCTGTACTTTCCTCCAAAATGGCTGGCGTCATGACCCCAGAGACTTGATTCTCGCATACGTGTGGTACCAGTGAGGATTGTCGTCTACAGTACACTGTCCATGCCCGTGCTCGTTTGTGGATGGATATGTTAATAACTGTGATTTGCCACTGCTGTCTCTATTTCGTCTGTCTGAGAAGTTAGTGATTTTGTCCTGTTACTTGGAAAAGTGGGTGTTTTTTTTTTTTTTTTCTTCATGTAAAAAAAGAAAAAAGTTTATTTCCCCTCACATTTGTCTAAAATATATTTTTATGTCGAATTGTTTCCGTTAAAAAAAAAAAAAAAAGAGCTGGATGAATTTTACAGAAGTGAAAGAAAATAAACCAGCATATTCGGTTTTCTGATGCATGTATGCACATGATGCTGTCACTTACAAGGTTTGTTATGCTTTGAGGGCGCAGTAATGCCTCCTTATGTGGCCTCATGACAAAGCAAAACAGGACTTTTTTTTTTTTTTTTTTGCCAGGTTCAAAAGGGGAAAGTGGCTGAGGAAATGCATCATGTTGGGGGTGAAAACCCAGCGTCAGGAAGTCCCGAATGAAGGATATGTAAATAGTTAATGAGCCAACCCCTGATGCCTTGTGGGTCATTGAGCTTGTTTGTTTGTTTGTTTGTTTGTTTGTTGGGGTTGTTGTTCGATTAGAAAAACAGACCAAGTCTTTCACATCTGAACTAAAATATGATCCTTCTTCCTTGTCCCTCTGAGTCTTCCTTTTTCTGTTGGCAAATATCATACTTTTTCAGGTCATGTGATAATAAGATACATAAGTATATTGGCAATATCTGTGTTAAACTCTATTCAGTGTAACAAAAGCTGTTTATAGTATTCAGATCTGTTTGGCCGTGACATTTCCACAACTGTCTTTCTTTTCCTGTATGATAATTCGGTGTAAAATCCCCATTTGTTTGTAGAAAAGATCAGTTTGTGTACAAAATCTGAGATACTGTTGAACAAGCATGACTTTTCTTCTGTTTTTGTAATTTCTCATGAAGTGGCATTAGGGCTGTGTACAGAACATCTCTCTTTCTCCTGTCTGTCAACCTACAGGTCCCACATTGTCTTTGTAAAGCTCAGGGAGATAAGCCGCCATCTTTCTTTTGTTTTCTTTTTGTTTGTTTGTTTTTTTGTTTTTGTATTTAGACCACTTTTCTCTGTAAAAAAAAAAAAAAAAAAAATTACAGAGTCTGTAAATAAACATTTGACTTTGCTATCCAACTACGTGACTCTCGTGGGATTAACTCTGAAGACTGACTTTCATTTTATGGTACAAGACAAAGCACATTTAAAGCCTTTTGAAACCTAAGTACATGGGTCTTATGTGTAGAACGGTCAAGATCAAACAGTATTAAGTATTTTCATCTTCCCAAATCGAAGCGCTGTCATTTTTGTTTTTTAAACTTGATATTGATAGATTACATTTGAGATCTTTTTTTTTTTTTTAATGCAATTCAGCAAAAAAAAAAAAAAAAAATCCCAGTCTCTTGCCCTTCCCTGATGGCCTCTCTACCATTGACTTTACTCTAAATCTAGAACTTTCTAGCAGTAACATAACCTAATGTTAACACAGTCATGGGAAAAAATTATTAGACCACTCATGTTTTCTTCAATTTCTTGTTCATTTTAATCCCTGGTGCAGCTGAAGGTACATTTATTTGGACAAGTATAATGATAGCAACAAAAATAGCTCATAATAGTTTAATTTCAGCGCTGATATCTAGACATTTTCCATGTTTTTGTTATAACCAAAATCATTTCATTTTTTACATCAGTATCTATGTCATTATACTGTCAAAAATGGTGCTTTTAGGTATTCCTTGTTTTCTTTTCTATTTTAGTCACATGATACACACAGGAGTTAGTACTGGATTGCATAACCATTGTTTTTGAGAATTTTTTTCCATGACTGTATATCACTCATAACTGTATTATTAGTCTAAATTTAATGAAATGTAACATTCTGATTAGTCTTATAGGCGTGTACAAAGTTTGAGAAAAGATCTAAATGGCATGATGAGCCATTTCTGTAATGGCAATAGGATGAACATCAAATGTTAAGGAGAAACTCTGCTTTAACATTATGCATTTTTACTCATATTTCCAGTGTTGTTTCAAAAAAGCCTTTACTTGTGTTTACTTTCCTGTGAAACCCCCTTTTGTCCCCACTCATTTTCACCTGCTGTGGTTAGAGAAAAGCTGTATTGCTTCCTGCCTGTCATCTCTCACATACAAGATCTCTCTCTACGAATACAGATGCATGTGTCTAATATGTATATATAGAAGCGAGAGCAGGCCACATGCTACTTCCTGTCTTTAACTCACACAGAAGCATGCACAAGCTGCCTCCTGGTTACAGCAAAAGGCTGGTTCCTGTGCACTGTTCTGCACTGAATGTTTTTGATTTCCACATTGTTCAAATATACCAGGCGTGCCTTTATTTTACTACCTTTTCCCATGAAATCAAGACAAACTATGAGGTCAAAATGCATGTTTTAGACTCATTTTAAAGGGAAATATCCTCTAATTAATGTGCTTTGCATGTAGCCAAAACACAACTTCTATTACATAAGCTCAAACAGATAATTATTTAAAAAGTTTAGGGTTATAAGCAGCTAACATGAAACCAGTGTAGCAGTCTATTGGAGTGTAATACTACTGATGGCCACTAAATACTGGTTC
>JAPTYQ010000016.1:18973735-18989081 GCA_029814465.1 Ostorhinchus cyanosoma | reverse complement strand
ACCTGGACAGAACTGAGCATGTGCAGAAGGAGCATGTGGGTTTGGAGAAGGAAACAATACTGGGCAGATTTCACTGATTTAAGAATGATTCTTAATGCAACTTTTTTTCCACACAGTTAGCACTAGTTTTAGCTCTCATTAGCTGTTAATATTTGCATCTTACAAAATACTACGATCTGGTTTAAAACACAGAAAACACAAATATTATTAGTATCTGTAAGTTTATCATCCTATGTATCCAGATTGGATCTTTAATATGTTGCCATCAGTTCAGTCTTTGGAGGTAAAATGGGCTAAATATACATTTCCTGACACTGCAACACATGACATTCTCAAGTACAGATTTACAGGTAACAACTAGTGTCAAACCTGTCTTGTCTCCGTTAAGTTTCACTTCCTGGATTTGTTTTTAACAACAGCGCACCCTGGTGTCCGCGGGAGGAACGAACCGACCGACTCAGTCCGACATCAGTTTGAAGATGGCGGAGGGTGAATTGAACGTGGACAGCCTCATCTCTCGGCTCCTGGAAGGTGAATTTAACTTAAAACACTCTCCAATAAAAGACAGAGTTAGATATCAGAGTTCGTTGCACCGGGTTTGGTCTGTTTTCAGTGTCGCAGTCGCTTCACGAATGTAGGGAAAGTGTTAGCTAGTCGGGCTAACAGCAGCCAATCGTAACGGTTAATACCCGGCTAGCCGAGGCTAATGGTACCGTTAGCTGGCCGTGTTTATAAACACAGTCTACGGTGAACGCCTACATTTCACAGTTTTCACAGTAGCATGCTACTTTTCGCCTCGAACCATATATTAATGCTTTGTTTGTTTTACTTTCCCATTCGAGAGTGTGTGTCTTTTTTAGTGTGTAGTCCTCATTTATTTACTGAAATATGGATGGTTAAAATGAAAAAAGGAGGGGCTGTGTCTGTTTTTGGCTACGTTTTAACAATAAAATAATATATAGTAGTAATAATACGCAAGTTAAGTGTTTATGTGTCTAAGATATGAATTACCACTTTTTTTTGTTTTGTTTCTGCCCTTGACATTATAATTATTATTATTTTAGATTTCAGTTGTACTATTATTATGTCACACTTCATATTGTATTAATGAAATAGTTAATGTCCCATAAGTGGCAATGAGAAGCTTCCAGCAAATGTATTTATTAGACCTAGATTTGATAGAGAAACAGGTTGCACATACCCTTGTTTGATAATATGATCAGTTACCTCCTGTTGTTGCTGTGTTAGCAAACTAATGTAATGCTTTTACGCTCTGTAAAGTCGTATAAATGCGTTTTCTTTGGATGCAAAGAGCAGATTTTGTTCTTGTCAGAGAGAGTTCATGTTGGCAATCTACCTGCTCAAGAGAAGGTGGAGAGTTTTCTATTCCCCATGTGAGATATCCTTTGAGTCAAACCAGACCACTAAGGCAGATCCACTTGTCCTTGGCACACTTTCCACTTGTATCTCTTCGAGGGACGCAATAGTATTGAAAAATGTAGAACACACTGCAGTTTTAACTAAATTACTTCAGTATTTGAGGGTTTCCCCAGGTTCTTTGGAGCATGTAGGAGCCGTGGTTGCAGTCAAAGGGTTGTTACTTGACTAAAAACTGTACCTTTCTGTTAATATAATATTAGATGTTTACAGTGTTGTCTCTGAGTTTGATGAAGTGCACTGTTGCTGAGTTGGGTGATCTAAGATTTGCCTGGGGAGAAAAAATATAACATCATTGGATGAGTTAGAGCACAAAAAACAGTAAAACCCATAATAAAAATACAACTTGTTAAAAATCTTCATCTTGGATTAGGGCAATGTTTGGGCCAGAAGATCCGATGATGATGCTTTGAGGCAGAATCACGATCTGTAGTCTGAATCACCGTTTTTCTCACCTCTTACAAAACTTACAAGCCATATGTAATGTTTTCCAAGGTTTCTGGCAGGCTTAGACTCTGGTCTGGTGGCTGTTTGTTGTTATTTGACAACAACTTTGCCTTTGTTGCATAATTTCAGATGAGTATTATTGCTGCATTGTTTGCAATAGTTAGAAATCCAAAACAAATCTGCAGTATGGATAAAGCAAAAAGTTTGCATAGTATTTACTTGGTTTTTCATTTATCTCTTGAGTTTAATTGTGAACCAAAATATTTTACAGTCCAACTTTGTGCTTTGTACTGTTCTTTTGGCAAACAATCTTTTTACTTTAGACTTTCCCTCATTAGTGGAATAGAATGTTTAGACAGCATAGTTATTTATTTGGTGACACATTGAATCTAAAAAATAGATTCAATGACAACACAGAACAATTATACTGTAGGACAGAGGTTGACATTTGACTTTTCTTGTTCTCATTTGAGTCATATTTTTCATGACTGTGAACAAAACAAATCATCACATCAGCTCTGATAGTTTCTATTCTGATTTGGACCAGTTCTGTTTGTTGTCCTAACTCAGACTTTTGCATCACTTAAGGTAGGTAGATATTCTTCACAGTTCTGTGTTGGCATGTGGCTGTCTTGTTTTCATCCTTATCCTCATTATTATCATCATTTTCTTACAGATTTAAAGTCTGCTACTGCATATCAGTATACTTTATGTCTTCATGTAGCCTTTGTTCTGCTTTGCGACCAGGTCACACTGGAATCTGATATTGAACTCTAGACCGAGTGCTGAGTGTGAACAGATAGACTGTTGATTCACCCTGTCGAAATCTACATTCATCTAGTTTAGGTATCAGAACAGCTTGAACGTGCACTCAAGTATGATGGCAGAAATCATCCTGGTTAGTAAAGGATGCTTTTCATTGAAAAGAAATAAGATAAGTTAATTTTCTTGCTTCACACTTTGTAATACTAATGGATTCTCTCAGCTGCTTTCTGCTGGTGTTCTGTTGAATGGATTTTACTTAAAATTCTTGTGTTCTAACATTCTAAACCAGACATTTTAAATGGCCTTGCACTTTCACTGTACAACATTATAGCTTTTTGAATTGTTATACTATCTTGTAAAGTCAGAAGTGTGTGTTTATTTCCTGATTGGAAAACTTCAGGAAGACTGTGTCTCTGTCTGTAAACACATGCTGTATCACACACTCTCTCATATACACATTTATTTTGTCATTGCTACATTTTACCCTTTGCCCCTCAGTGTTCTTAAGAACATAATCTCTGTTAAAAGTGCCAGCCTGCAGAAGTGCTAACAGTGAAAGGTTGAGCAGTGTTAAAGCCAGGCAGACTAAGCACTTGAGCTTAACTCGCTCAGCTCTGATGATGCCTGACCATGGACTGAGGAGCCCTGCTCTTACAATTTCATGCTTTGCCCCACACACAGCACATGGATGTGGAGCAGTGCAGATACTGAAGATAAAGAAATGAGACGGTGTGAAATTGATGGTGCAAAGCATGACCTAATGTCACTTAAGTTGGCGGAGCTTTAGGGTATCAGAATTACTGCCATGAGTCATAATCCTCTGGTTTACTCACTTCTAATAACATGTAACATTGGTCTTAGTGACTAATGAGTCACTAACACCGATGAAGTGATAATATACTGTATTTTTACAAAGTGTGCATTAAGCTGAGGGAATTCCTGATTCCCAGTCGGCCCGCCACAGTTATTACATAATCAACTTATTTGAACTTAGTGCAACAGCTGGAATGGAAATATCATGTTTCATCACTATTTCCACAAATTTTGAGTGATATTACACTTTTTTCAGCTGTAAGAAGGGTTTTTGATCTCCCTGGTGGTTCAGCAAATAGGTGTATACTACATGGCTATAATGATTCAATTAAAAAGCGCATTAGTTAAGCAACTTACAAACTTTATGTTTTTAAAATCTAATGGTTGGAAATGAAATGAAATGTGTCTAATTATTATTTGTCTTAGTTTTTTGTCTTGAGTTTAAACAACATTTTCTGAAGTGTAATTTTTCTCTTTGTCTCTTGCCGTTGTGTTTATGCTGAATTTAGCTGTTACTTAAAAATAGGAGATATGAGGAATTAACATACTTTTTCAGCATCATCTCTAGTTTATAGACCACGCACTCTTATTTTGACACATAGAAGTTCCCTACTGGATGAACTGAAAGCATTTATCAAATTTGGCAACTCAGAAGCACTATCAGTTATGAGATCTGCCCTGTCCAATTTATGTCTAAAAATGTTCAAATACGGATATGAGTGCCAAAATGGATCTTCTTCTTCAGCCTATGCTATACTAGTGATATAAAATGTACAGAAAAAAATAAATCATTCATTGCATGTCATGTGACAACTATTAACTTAAATTACATTTTTGCTAGAGCTGTAATTCCAGTGAACAATAATCCGTTTTAAATAGGGCTGCATGATTTAGTAAAAAAGTCATGTTATTATTAGTGTGAACATTATCAGGATGCTATCATCTATCTGCTTATTTATCAAGGAAAATGTTCAGTGTGCTAATTATTTTGAACGATGCATGTTTTGTCATACACACTAATTCCAAAACCTCACCATAAACATCACTGAATAGTCATGTGATCATACATTGCACAAGCTCCATTGCCTGAACATAGTCTGATTTTATAGAGATAATCACCAGACTGCACGCAAACAGTGAATAGGTTGTCATGTACTCACTTGCACATTTTTATTTAATTCAACTGGAGCTTTTTGCGATTATGTAATTGCACACACACATAACAATTGCGGTTGGATTAATTGTGTAGCTCTAGCTTAAAGGAAAGTTTCTCTTTCACTCACTCACATTCTACATCAAACATTTGTTCACTCGCTTCAGCTACCCTTTACTGGAATCTTGGTGGGCGTTTAGCTTTAAGGCACAATTCCACAATCATGAATTTGTTAATCACAGTTGATTTGCTTAGTGGCTCATCTTCACAGTGTGCTTGTTGATGTTTTTTATGACGTCAAACTGACGCTTTCATTAAAAATGCTGAGCTGCAGAAAATGCTCTGCTTACTGTTTACCATTTTCTCTGACAAAAAGGCACAGTTGGATGCCATTATTACACCATTTGTCAACTTAATATGCATTTAATTTCATTTTGCCCTGTGTTTACCTTGAAAATTGGCCGGTTTTTGCATAGACTTACTGCTTATTTTTGCTTAGGGGGCATTTTTGCAGAACCGGCTTTTTTGTTTAATCTTAGTTTTCATGTTTCATATCTATATAACTATTTCAACTGCTGACAGCAGCTTGAAATTGTCGCTCTTCTTTTCATTCTTCTGAGATAAATCTGCACCCAGGGCTGTGGCACAAGGCCAGAAAGTAGGCTTAAGCCAACAGTACAACTACACAGCCAATAAGCCCACACCACTGCTGAAAATGCAAGCTGCTACACTTTCACAGCCCATGTAGTGGGTTTATTAAGTATGGCTGAGACTAAGCAGCATTAAGGTACAGAATCATTACACCCACAGCTCATCAGATTTTAAGATTGCTTTGTGGTTCTGCCTGGAGTGTTATATCCCCTTTGGTAAAGAGGCATTATGTTACGGCCCTATTTTGATTAATTTTGTGGTGTTGGGAGGCCCTAGTGCTGCTATGTTTACACTTCAAACTGATGATGACTGTGATTTCATAGCATTGACAATGTGTTTTTTTTTCCTCTCCATAGTGCGGGGATGTCGCCCAGGGAAGATAGTCCAGATGACTGAGGCCGAGGTGCGGGGCCTCTGCATCAAATCGAGGGAGATCTTCCTCAGCCAGCCCATTCTGCTAGAGCTTGAGGCGCCCCTCAAGATCTGTGGTCAGTACTATTTATTTCTTATTTAATGTGACAGCTGAAAGGTTTAAAAGGCCTGGAGGTAAATACACAATCATAGCAATATGTAACTAACGGTGTAAAACATGCAAAATTTCCATAAACATGCACTAGCTGCCTATTAGATGCTGTTGCTGATCGTTGAGAATAAATAACATGTCAGTTATGGCTGCCTCTTCATACCCAGATAACAGTTCATTAGGGGTGTAATGGTGCACTTGTTTGTACGGAACCGTTAATGGTTCTGGGTTTTTCTGTACCATTAAACCCCTACAATTCATATCCTGAAATCGCAGGTTTTCTGTAAATTCATTGAATAATTTCAGATTCTACAACATTAACTCATCATGATGGCCTGTTTGGAATCAATAGGAAATAGTACCAGATTTGTAGTTGACGAACAGGTGAACCGGAAATGTAGATGATACAAGATATAAACACTGCAGGGAAACAATCAAAAAAGGTGAAACCGCTTTACTCTCGCACAGCCAGACGTATCTGTACACATGTTTTTACACCAGCTTAACGTTAAGCAGCAAGCTGGTTAAGGTCATGGAGTATTTAGTGCTAGTAGCTAGTACTGTTAGCTGATGATCTCCCTGAAGGGTTTGGGAGTGCATTCCCGGTGCACAGTTACACTGCCGCTCCATCACTGTGCAATGAACACATTTACACTTCCAAATGACAGAAATACACTGCACGCAAAGCTTATAATAAAATTGTCTTTCACATGAAACTGCACATTAGAGGTTTTCTGAGGGCAGGAGGCTGCACAAAATCTGACAGAGGTGGCTGCCTTGTAGTTTGATGTACACAAAAAAACCTGGCTACTACTGGTTATACTCTATCATCTATATACATATATATATTATCTCAGCATGGCTTGATAAATGATGTGATTTAATTCACTCTTTTTCTGCCAGTCATTATTACTTAACGGTAGGTAAATAAGTAATCAACAGTTGTCAGTATGAAGTAAAAAGAAACGTTTTATTATGATAGTTTTTTGAGCAGTATCATCGAACACGAAATGAGCAACATAAGTCTGTAAACTTTCACACCAGTTAAGAAGCATGAAAATGACGATGCTTTGTGAAATACAGAAAGGGAGACTGGGGTCGTAAGGAGCGATGGTGTCCTCCCACTGCAGAACACAAACTACAAAGCCTGGTCTGCACACCCCAAAGCACCAATCTATTTCTTTGATGCAGCTCAGTTTACTTATGTAATCAGACTGGATAACACTGCTTCAGCCTGGGTCATAATTTAAGTCAGTGTGACTCTGTCCGCTTCACTGTCCTGTGTGTTACACGGCAACCGCACACGTATGTAAAGATGGGGTATCCCTTATAATAAAGAGGGACCTGAAGGAGGCAACGAAGTGCACATTAAGCCCTCGATGTGAGGCCAGCTGTTTCTCATCTGAAACAAGCCCTGCTATCACTATCTCTAAGTTGGCTCCTGCACATTTTTGCACACTCCCACATGCTTTATCTCTTTCCTCCAGTATAGCGTGGCAAGTGCACACAACTCTGAACTAATATACAAAGCAGCCCCCGAGAATGCATCGCACTGCGCACTGTATTCACTCAGAATGCATACATATTGTTCATTTGTGTCTCCACATGCCCGTTTCCACCCACACACATTTACATCGTGAGGCTGTTGTCAGATGGCCTAATACTCAGATAGAACGGAAACATTTCTACTCTAAACTCTGAGCAATGTAAATACAGATGTCTCTTTGTCAACACATTCTATTTAGAGAACAGTTGCTGAAAACATGCAAACAGACTGTGAACTATGTAGTACTGTACTGTGGAGCTAGAGGTGTTGAACTGTTTTTCTTCAGTTCTCTGCTCAGGATTCTTGGGCTGGTCAGAAATAAAGGCTTAGTGATGCACCAGTGACATAATTAGTATCAACCCCCCCTTAAACGGTCAAAGAACACATTAGCAACAGTTGATCAATAGTGTCAAAGTTAAGGGAATTTCTAATGTGTTAAAGACAGAAAAAAAGAACCTGTGTAAATGTGGTGTTTTGACTCTTGGGCAGGACTGAAGCATACAGGAGTACAGCACAGAGGCAAGCAAGGCAGTCTACTGGGATGTTATCACACATTGACCACAACTGGTGACATGAGCATCTCAGTAAAAATAATAAACAGCTGAATGAATGAATAAATCTGGAACTGAACAAGCAGATTTTTTAACATTTTTACTAACTGATCTGAAATTCCACTAAGTTCACAAGTTCTCCCTATTCTGAAAGTTGGTTAAACATTCTGTTGGCACTTTTTAATTGATTGGTTGAAACTTTATTTTATGTACTATTTCTTTGGGAATAAAAATGGATGAAAACACATTTTTCTGTTGTAAAAGTGGAAGCACTGGACAGATTTGGTTTCCTTTTTAAATTAATTCTCAAAAAAGATTACTATGAACATGTCTCAGTAGAGTAATAAGAATTACTGTCACTGAATGGTATGTTCTGCACAGATCTAGCTCTGTTTCTGTGCTCTAAAATATAGATGAGTGTGAGGTGGTGTCTTGTCATTATACGGTCCTGCTCTCTTATTCTACTTTCTTTGTTTGTTCGCTGAACTTCAAACCCTAGACTGATTAGTTGTCTTTAACCCCTGGCTCTAATGACCAGCTTTCTGAGCACCTGTACTGACTATAAAGACCAAACACTGAATGTCCTTAATTATTTACTAAGGCCACATGGATCAGATTCTGTACTCACTCCCTCATGTATTAACCTTTAAGCCACCAGAAGTCCACAAATGTGGCATGATTTGGCTGTGTTTAAACAAGAGTTTTAATGGCAGTGTTACTTATAGTTGTGTTTCTTGTGCTGTGACACAAACCGTAATAATCAAACTCTCATAATAATGATGTTTTTCTATAAATATATGAATTAATCTCTGCAAATTCCAATGTTTCAAGGCTTTTCAGTGCTATTTCTGTGTAAAATGATCTCACTGATGGGAGTCAGCCAACAGTAACTGATTTGTTGACGTGTTAAATTTACCAAAGGAACACCACAAAAATGCACACAGCGCTTATGTTGTATAAGTAGGCTTTCATTTTTGCACTCTGTGGCAGCAGTTGTAATGATATATTCTCAAACCCAGCAGTGTCAGGTTTAGGAAGATATTTTCCTTTCAAAACAAACAAGACAGCAGTATTTACCAAACCGTATCACACTTAAGGTCTGTACAATGTGGTTGGTCCATGCCATCTCACCCTGAATAGCTACTTTTTTCCTCGAATATTTTCAGTCATTTGTCCTATAAGTTGATTTGCTGGTTATACTGTGGGTTATGTTGTGAGGCACATACATTGGATTATAATCATAGTACCAAATACAGAAAAGTACAAAAGTATTGCTATGAAATAAACACCTAGGCTTCAGGAACTCAATAAGAATTGCACCTTGCCTATGGCTCCATTATAAAATCATTTAGTGGCTGATCACTCAGTACAAACTTTATGGCACCTCTGTTTTTAAAATGCCAGAGCCCACATGTCCAGTCCGTGTTATGGCTGTTACACAATGCCTACGTCAATATTGCTTCACTTTATTGTTTAATTATTACTCACCTTGATGGTGTGTTGGCCTGTTTACAATCCACTAATAAGTGCTTTGTCCAACTGAATATTTTTTTTTAATCATGTTTTCTCCAAAGCCAAGTTAATCTAATTAGAAAACTGACCTCAGGCTGAACACCATTTCCTTTTCTACCTCGTGCACTTCTTTATAAACCATGCCCGTGCACTGCTACTCTCAGACTGTTTTGACGTTGCAGCAAAAGGATGAGTAAATAATTCACTATCATGTTACTGTTCCTCGTGAGAGGCCATGCAGGGTTCTGCCCCATAGAACTCCGGTCAATGGGTGTGGGAGAGAGTAAAAATAAAGCACAGTCAATGTCACGAATTGAAAGCTAAATGAAAGAGTGTTCTTTCTTAATCCAGTTTATTCAAGTTTTACTACAGAGCCAGCCTTCAACTGAAGCTGGCCTTGCTTTTCCAGAGTTCACTCACCTCTGAATAACTTCTCTGCTGAGATTACAGTTTGTGTTGCCATGTCTCCTCCTGTGCAGTTGCATCCAAATGTTGTTCCTTAATTTGCTTTCCTTAATTTACACTAACTGTATATTACTATTTGTGTTTTGATTCAGGGAAATTCAAGAATTTGTGTTTTGTGTGTTGCCCTCTGTATTTTCTCCAACATCTGTTTTTGTTTCTACATAATCTCTAGTTGTTTCCTGTGGTCTGCTCTCTGACTTCTTAGAACAGAATAAATACACACAATTAGTGTTTTGATGTTGTAGCTGTAGGTTTTCAGGTCACATCCATTTAATATTAACATAATGGAGATGAGAGTACACATCATGATGCAGAGGTTATGGTTCAATATAATGCGATGTATTGCAATACTGTAAGCTATGTCATAGATATTATATTTTAAAGAATAATTTTATTTTAGGAAAGAAAAAGAACACACCACTGTATACATGTGCTTTATTTCTACATTGCATGTAACAGCAACATCATAGAAGTACTTTGTGTGCTGTCAATGCAACAGAAGTAAATAATCAAGTAATTTCTTGTAAACCCTTCTGTCTACTCACATTCTTGAAGTTGAGCTTTAAGTTTCCTCTTAGAAAGCCTACTAGTCTGCAAAAAACAATACTCAAACCTTTGCATTAGGCAGCCAAATCTGATAAACTGTCAAACTTCTTAGCTTCTCAAGTAAACCCATATCAGTTAAAAAATAAATACCAAAACAATACAATATATTTGAGATTCAATATAGTATCACAAATCCTGGGTTCAAGGTTATTTCTTTTCATCACATGTTTCCACATGAATGAAATTTGTCCTCAGGAACAACACCATACATTAGACACACCCCTATAATATCTGAGATTAAAAATAACTATCAATATGACTGTACAAGGCAACAGCAGTACTTGCATGTCTCAACATTGTCTTACACCAGTAGTAATTTGTTTCTCTCAAAAGCATTCACAATATATAATAAAAAAAAAACACTACACTATCGTAGAGTTCTTAAACTTGAGTTTCTGGGAGCCACTTTTTATTTCATAATTCGTAATTTCTTTCATCAGTAAAATAAGCAGCATGTGCACTGGACTTATGAACGAGATTCAGTGTTGCAAATAGAATTACCAGGACACTATGGATGTTATAGCATCTGAAACATTCTTCTTGTTGACAGTATTTTTGAATGTAAATTATAAGCCAGTCTTTGGAGTAGATACTGTATGACATGTACAACCCCTACTCTGCCCTTTCCATCAAAGTTTAAAAGCTTCTCTGATTTCCCACTTGTGATCTGCATTATACTGACAGAGCTGTACATTAATACCTCAAAACTTATTTCATTTAAGTTTAGATTAGAGCTGCTCAGTATATTGTTTGAGCATTGTCATCGCGATGTACGTGTGCGCAATAGTAACATTGCAGGTCCTGCAATGTATGAGGCAAATGAACTCAATGTGTTCTCCTCTAACTTCGAGGGTACCTGACATACACTGCACACAGCGATCCACCAATCACAATCCTTCTCAGTTTGGAGTGAGTCGCTGAGCTATTGAAAAATGAGCAACAAACAAGATTCCCCATAAATGAAGACTTGCTGCCAAGAAGAAAAGCAACATCAGTTCTGTTTTTTTTCCAATATCGTGCAGCCCTAGTTTACATCCACTGTATTATTATTGTGAACGATCATGGTTAACATTTATGATCAACGATGGTAATTTAGGAACAGATGTCCAGCAGAAAGGGAATGACTGATGGCAAGACACAAACTAAACAAACAAGAACTACAAGTATAAAGCCTAGATTTCAAACTGTAAAAACACACAGATTTTGTTGTAATCCTATCCAAACACATAGGCAAGAATAAGAATGTGCCTGCAGCTTTGGTGTTATTGGTGGTTTGGGTTTTGGTGCCTAGATCACTGACTGGCACCAAAAAATATATAAAAAAAATCATGCCAGCCTTTCATACGTCTTCATTTTTGTTGTTGGTCATTTTAATCTCAGAGCCAAACAGCTGTGCAGTTTAACAAGGCCTATTATTTCATTTTAATTTGTATTTGGTGCCATCCTGTAATGAAGCCTTGCCATAAAAAGAGTTTGGCGTATCATGTCCCTTTCTGTTCTGGCCTTGATAAAGCCTGTTATTATTGTCCTACCATGCAGTGTCTGTGTCTGGTGAGGCTCTCTGCAGTCATTTGTGTGGAGTACTTAGCCCAAATTAGAGCAGCTCATAAGTTGGTGCAAGAAGATATAAAAGGAAGCAGGTCTTGGCCGGGTGATAAAGTGAGGCTCCCCTGCAGAGGCTTGGGTAAGAGCTCCTCCAGCTCATCACCGCCTGCTGACGGGGTCAACCTGCTGTCCTGGGAGAGTTGATCAAATTAAAGCTAGTTTTTGTCCCTTATTTTTGTGATTAACCTGAATTGTCAGTCGTCGTCTTGTTCTTTTCCCCTGAGACTCGGCATTGATCTGGTGGTGGTTATACCGGCTCATTATGCGGCTGTCTGTGTAGAACTGGGTGTGATGCTGTTGTCCCAGTAAAGCGTAGCCTCAGTCATACATTCCCTCCAACCTACATGCTTGACACTATTGAGAAGCACACCATGTTTCGGTGGCTTGAAGTTTGCTTTGGGGATAGACAAACTAAAGTGCAGTTGCTTTTGTAAACATCCCTACAGTTTCTGTGAGATATGTTATTTATTTATTTATTTTTTAAATCATAGTTTTATTTTGTCCATTTCAATGAAAAGACCTGGGCTAAGACTGAAACGTTAATTATCAAGGCGAGCTTTGTCCTCTGAACTGAAGCCTCTAACTTTATGGTATTTCTGTTTATGTCTTCAGTTAATTCCAGGAAATTCTCCTCATCAGTTCACACATCCCTGTATATTATTCATCCACTGAGTACAACACTATTGCAGATTAAATTAAAGAGATTACAAATACATGTAATGACTATTTTGTAAATGTTGGCTCTGACCAGTGAAATTGCACAGCCCAGAGATAATATACAGTCTAGATTTAGATCAAATCTATAAAACCCCCAACTCCATTTTTATCAGGAGGGTAGAGGAAAAGGGAGTGAGTGATGATGTTCCAGATTTTTAAGAATAAAGACTCAACTAATTGGACTGAAATTGATATATGGTCATTTAAAGTTATTCCAGAACATATGGTGAAACCATAGACATGCATCCCAAATTAGCCCTTCCAAACAGAAATACTTCCTACCAAAATGAAAACTTGTTGAATGCCTAATACCTGTTCACAAAGCTGGAGACTCCACTTCATCAATTACAGACCAATTTTTCTCTTTTTCTAGTTCTCAAAAATCCTAGAAAAGGTCTTTGTGCTGAGTTTAATTGACAAATAGGACAATTTATTGAGGGATCACCAAAATAGCTTTAGAGAAAGTAGTTCCACCTCAATAGCAGTAATGAAACTGGTAGAAAAGATTAAAAAAAAATCAATGGAGAGAGACTGGAATAAATTGACCTGAATCTGTTTCCATAGTGAAAGACAACTTTTAAGCCTCTCCCAAGCATTTAAAATGTTTGCTGTCTCCACTGAGTTCTTTTTAAGGGGAGCTAAATGGAAACCCACCTATTCTCTGCCCAAACTGGAGTGCAATTCTCTGCTCATTATTTTCATCTGTCAGTAATTCATCTTGTTTGTGATCAGATTATGCTGCTCGGCCTGTCCTTGTCACTGCTCTTCATCAAATCAACACCCTGACCTGTCACATCTTCTCTTCAGGTGACATTCACGGGCAGTATACAGATCTGCTGAGGCTGTTCGAGTATGGTGGCTTCCCTCCAGAGGCAAACTACCTTTTCTTGGGTGACTACGTGGACAGAGGGAAACAGTCGCTGGAAACCATCTGCCTTCTGTTGGCCTACAAGATCAAATACCCAGAGAACTTTTTCCTGCTCAGGGGGAACCATGAGTGTGCTTCCATCAACCGCATCTATGGATTCTATGATGAGTGTAAGTAGAATATTAGCCCACCCTGTATCATAAAACTCAAGACTTCAAATCACTACCAGTGGTTTCTCGACCATTGTCAGACATATGAGCATTATTTAACTCTGTGTCTTGACTTTTTTTTCTATTGTTTTCTGAGTGGGTTTTGCCTTCATTAATGATTTTGGTCTTTGATGCATTTCTTTGAGATACTTTTGAAATATTGTAATAACAAAATAAAAAATTAAGGAAAATACATTGTTTTTGAAGTTAAACTAAGTCAAAAGTCCTCCACAAACTAGTGGAAGACCCTTACTACAGATTATGGACTATGTATTCTGTTCTGTTAGGTTATTCAAATTGAGTAACAATCTTTAAACATTTTGGATTACTTCAACATTATCTCCTACTGTTATTGCCTGTGTGTGAATACCTCAAATAGATTAAACTAATTAACTAATAGGAAAACAGCATATACTGTATATGTTGTACTGATCAACATGACAGGAAGTTTATGCATACAAAATAAATAGTTTCCACAAACTCTTTTGCAAAAGTGCCATTTTTCCAAGTCACAAACTTGGTCCGCAGTCTCCTCCTGATTTTTCTTCCCTACACATGAATACCACTACTGTATTGTTGCAGTTGTTGGCTTAGCAGCACAGATACAGCACATGCTGCTGATGACTTATTCTTGTACTCTCACTTGTATTGTAGCCTTCGAGTCAGCAGGTGTTATCAGTCACTCTGCATACATAAATCTTGAAACCATGCACCCCCTCTGATTCAGAGTTTGGCTGCAGTAAACTTACACTGAGCAGCCATAACATCATGACCATTGACTTGTAAAGTGGTGTTAATTTTGATTACCTCAGTTCAGTTTGATCTGCCAATAGGTGGGATATATTTGGCAGCCAGTGAACCGACCTCAGACCTCAAAGTTAATGTGTTAGAAACATCAGAAAATGACCAGAGTAGGGATCGGAGCAACTTTGACATAGGAGAAATTGTGATGGTCAAATCACTGGGTCAGAACAATTTGGCCATGCGAGTAACTTGCTGGGTAGAGAACATGACCTACACATTTCAACTTAACTGGAGCTAAAACAGAAGTTGGCATGCTGTGGATTTTTCAGGTTGGAAGTAGAGAAAGAACAGGTTTTTCCTCATAAACAGAGGTTGCATTGCACAATGAGGTTCCAACCTCTTCAGTTGAAGACAGTTGTATTCTGATTCCATTTATCTTATGACTGTATCTCAATTTACTCACTTCTTGTACACTAAATACATAACTGCATACTTTCTTTACTCTCCAACATTCAGCACAGTCAGCTGTTATGCAAGTTTTGCTGCTGTCAATATTGTGTCATCAGTTTAACCAGTCAGCAATCTAAAAGCACACACCGGATATGCAACAGACTGCAGAACGTAGTCTAACAGCTAATAAATAAAATAGCATTTATAGCTAATAAATGTTATGTAATTAAGTAATAGCGAACTACTGCCCAACTGAACATCAAATGAGTCCATAAAGATGGAAG
>JAPTYQ010000016.1:18958168-18973635 GCA_029814465.1 Ostorhinchus cyanosoma | reverse complement strand
GCTAATAAATGTTATGTAATTAAGTAATAGCGAACTACTGCCCAACTGAACATCAAATGAGTCCATAAAGATGGAAGACTGGAGAATCATTGCTAAGATGCACTGAAGCTCTGCTGAAGGCATTATGACATTTAATCACTTTTAACAATCTGTATGTAGCTGAGCTTCCATCATGTCTAATTGCATGGTCTTCTTCTCCACAGGTAAGCGCAGGTTCAACATTAAGTTGTGGAAGACCTTCACTGACTGTTTTAACTGCCTCCCCATCGCTGCTATTATAGATGAGAAGATCTTCTGCTGCCACGGAGGTGAGAGAGCTGCTGTTGCACTCATTTCCTCCCTTTGACCTAAATTCAGTCTGGGACTTATTTATATCCTAAGTGCGTGAACTATACCGAGACTTTCAGAGGATCTCACTTCATTTTCACTTTTCATGCTCAGAAGTGACAGTCACACTTATAAAGCTCCTCATTTAGTTTTAATTACACTGGTCTGCAATTTTTTTTTAATGATCTGCTTCAGTGATTAAATGTGCTAAATGCTTGGTATCTTAATAAGATTAAGTGGGAAACAAATGACTAAAGTGCTGGTTTGCTGGTGTTTTCAAGGTATATGATAAAGTATTATTACACATATATATTGGCTTATGTGCATTTATACAATAGTTTTATAAATCTGCCACTAGATAGAAGCTGTAAAGTGAATGTGTTGTAATGTGCAGACAGTGTTTTGAAGTAGATCTGGTAACTCTGAGACAAATATTCCTTTTGAGTTAAACCCATTCTTTCACATTTTGACTGTATCTTGGAAACTTCAGCCAACCAGCATTTTTGACTTGATTTTTCTTTATCGGTGACTCACATGTGGTTGAATTCCATTACTTTTATTCTGGAAGCATTTTAATTGTAGGCCAGTGTGGCACGTAGACTATGTTGGTTAAAAAAATCACTATCCTCAAATGAGCCATTACTCAGCCAAAACGCTTTTCTTTCTAGGATTATCACCTGATTTGCAGTCAATGGAGCAGATCCGCAGGATTATGAGGCCCACAGACGTGCCAGATACAGGTACAGTGTTTGACTCATTGTTGATACTGAACATGGCCACTTCCTCTGAATTTCTCACTGGAGCGATGGTGAATAGAGTCAGTTCCATACAGAGATTTCTTTAGTTTATTTAACCTTTATTAAACCAGGAAAGACTCATCGAGACTAAAAATCTCTTTTGCAAAAGCATCCTGGCAAGTTAGAAAGTTAGGAACATTTTCTTCTAGTTACTTGGCCACACATAATTAGAATGTGCTTTACCAGTGCTTTAAGGTGCCCCCCCATCAATAGCACTGAGACAGTTCCAAGCTTTAATAGCTATTATATTGACTGTAGCTGCTCTTAAGTGTTCTTATTCTCTTTTGTATCTTCTTGTCGATTCCTATACCTTGAGTGTGGCATCGTTAAGTTTGTAAATTATATTACATGTATATTTCTTTTTAACTGTAATTTGATTGAAATTGTGTTAGTATTTATTGTACATACTGTATATTGTCACCATTGATGTTGAGGATCCACTACAGATATGATTCTCTCAGATTAATATCCATTTCTGGGTTTTAGAAAATGTGACTAGCAAAAAAAAAGCATATCTGTAAGAAAAATATTTTAGGGGTGATGTGTGTATGAGTTACATGAGTGAAAGGGAGAGGATTTGAGGTCATCAGTGAAGAGTTTCTGTTCTTTCTAAGTCTCCACAAGGACGTTTGTTTGTGTTCGGCTCAAGCTGAACCTCCTGATTTTAACAGACAGCGATGCATGTCTTAGCTTGTTTTAGGGAGAACTTACTGGGGGCGATAACAGAGCCAGAATTTCACTCATTAAAGAGAAGATGTAGTTTGCATCATTTTATTTAAACCTTTTAAGTGTTCAGATTGTACAGATACATATATACTTCACAGAAGGCAACCAAAGCAGTAAGAAAATGACTTGTGTTGCTTTATAAAACAGTATGAGTGGGTTTTGATGGGTGCGTTGTTTCTGTATACTTACTTTCTCTAAAATTGTACTCAGTTGGCTAAGCATCATTTGGTATGTAACGCTAGCTGTTTACCGGCATTTTGTACCTTTTACCTGTGAATGAAGATGCCATATTTCCAAAGATGATCCAGTTAAAGAAGAAATATTCCAAACTAAACAAATGGCGACCACATGGACTAGTAGCTGAACACTCTAAACATGTCGCACATCTCCACCTCTATGGCTGAGAAATCTGCTCAGCTGTATTACCAGACTTTAGCAGAATGTAGTGACAGAACTGATCCCATCGGCTCAAAGTGATACATAGGATTAAAGTTTGAGTTGATCCGATCCAGGCTAGCCGTTGCTTTTCCATCAAGGGTGAAACGTGTGAGTTTTGGATCTCCTTGAAGCAGTGGATTTCCTGTGAACTGCCTTCTGAATCTTCCCCACATTCCTGTCCTCGTTTGCTGCCGTCGCCCTCCTCCATCACCTGTCCCTGTGCGCCTTAGGCCTGCTGTGTGACCTGTTGTGGTCAGATCCAGATAAGGACGTACAGGGCTGGGGAGAGAACGACCGTGGAGTCTCCTTCACCTTCGGGGCAGATGTGGTCAGCAAATTCCTCAATCGCCACGACCTGGACCTGATCTGCAGAGCCCACCAGGTAACGACCGAAAACGCTCTACACTTTAATAAAGGGTGGCATTGAAATGGCAGCACTTTTTTTTTTTTTTTTTATCTTTGGCACAATTGATGACTAAGCTGCATGCATCTCTCAGCACAGACTTACACCTCCAGACCTCACTTTAACACTCTTTGCCTATGCAGGTGTTATTTGACACACTCTTCAGCTAATGTTTACTATTTTAAGTCAGTGTTTGCTAAAAAAATTAATACCTATTAGACTTATAACACATAAGCAAACAATTGGCTGCAGTGTGTGATATTAAAATCTGCTGTATAACCAAAAACCATGATTATCAGAGAATAATGAGCATGACAGAGTTAGAGTGAGTATTGTTAATGTTGAAACAGCATAGATCCAGTGTTATGAGTCTGCAGCAGGTATTACATATTGATTCATGTGTAGGTGGTTTTGTACGTTCAACCTTGAGACTTGGTCCGTGGAACTAGCTGAAGAGTTCTTTTTCTCTATCGATTGCAGTGGGCAGTGGAATAATGTTGTGTCTTCTAACAGGTTGTGGAGGATGGATACGAGTTCTTTGCCAAACGCCAACTGGTCACACTTTTCTCTGCTCCAAACTACTGCGGGGAGTTTGATAACGCAGGCGGCATGATGAGCGTTGACGAATCCCTCATGTGCTCCTTCCAGGTAGAGATTTGAAAGCACAGAGTGAGACATGGCTGAAACTGATTCCTTGGCTTTGATACCCATTCCTCAGTACTAAACTCTTTATTTCAGCCCATTTGAGCTTTTCTTTTTTTCGGGTTTTTTACACTCAGAGCAGTTTTTATACAAGTTGTCTATTTGTCATTTTTTATGCCTGGTGTTTTTCTACTCAAAGCAGTTCAAAAATCATTTCTGTACCAAATTAAATTTTTTTCCTCACTAGGGAGTATACAAGCCAGGGGTGTCAAACATATGGCCCGTGGTCCAAAACCCGCCCTCCAGAGGGTTCAGTCCAGCTCTGTAATGAATTTGCAGAAATTACACTGACAGTCAAGGGGCTCACTGAGTCTTGTTAAGTTGTATTGATCATAAAGTTCAATACTATATTTTTCAGTTACTAAGGGTCTGATCTACTGAAGGTTTGCAGTATGCCTTTGTAGATCCACTGTAACCTGTAAGTTATAATGTGCAGGTGAATGTGATAAGTTGAGACATAATAATGTCAAAATTTCTAATCATTCACGGATGTTCAGGTTATGCTCATGTTTTGTGAATGGGTAGCTTGTCAACGTTTTCATAATGTCATTTGACTTTTTTGAACTTAAAGAGAGAAAATTGGAGTTATTATTTCTAAATTAGTATTCTAGTATTTAACTGTTCCGGCCTGTTTGAGACTAAATTGGGCTGTATGTGGCCCCTGGCCTAAAATGAGTTTGACCCCCCTGATCTAAACGCTCTGGTCAGTGTCATAACAGTATTAAACTTTGGCCCCAGCCTAAAAGCACATATTTCTAAACTACCTTTTACTGTTCATGCTGAAGGGTGATGCTTTTGTCAGATATATTTCTTACCGTTTTGTTTCTCTCTGTTCGTCTCTCCTCACTCTAAGATCCTAAAGCCCTCAGAGAAGAAGGCCAAGTACCAGTACGGCGGCGTGAACTCTGGACGGCCCGTGACCCCGCCCCGCACCACCCAGGCCCCAAAGAAGAGGTGAACGTACAGCTGTGGCTCTCCCCCCTCATCACCCCCATCCTCTGTCCTCGGTCTGCTGCCACGGCAACCCCTGTAACTCCCCTGTATGGTTAAGATACAGGGCTTATCTAATTGCCCGAATCTTTTCCCCTCCCTCCACTGACCCCTCCCCAGCTCCACTGACAGCTCTTTTCTTAATGTGTATGTGTACATAAATTTGCTGTGACCGACCTGTTTTAATTTTTTTGCCTGTTTGTTGGTATTTTTGATATTATTAACAAATAATCTTTTGGTGGTATACTTCCAATGCCATTTGAGGTTTTCTGTGTTGTGTACGGAAATGTGCTTCTCCGTGTCGAGGGGCAAAGCGACTGAGTCAGAGGAATTTTTTTTCAGTCAAAGAATATAGATATTTAACATTGATTTTGCCTTGATCTCTTAAAAAATAGAGAACCCTCTCAGTGTATTTTAATAGGACTGAGATTCCTGTGCAATGCTAAACCCATGAACAAAAATAACATTTCTTATATTCCGTTTTAACAGGACTTTATAGGATGTGCCGTGTACTCGCGAGTGTCGTGCACAAGCACAGTTTTATGTCATTAACCACAGAGAAACTGGACATTCCCCATAAAAGAATGTGAACAGACCGGCATGAATGACGCTTACAGACTTGATCAGATGCTTTTGGCTGTGGACACGTGGTGTCCGAACACAACGCCCTCCGCACATCGATTCCTCCACTCTGTTATGCCTCGACTCCACACCCACACTAAAACATGCTGCTCCTCACACAGAGCCAGTATTGACATTTTCCCAAGACTCTCCTCAGTTTATTATTTGTTGTAAACAAGATAATTTACCCTCATATAAACACCATTGCAGACATTTTGAAACGCTGTGTGGAAAGTATGAAGGGGCATTGAACTTGAGTCTTGCTTACAGTCAGTGTTTTACTCACCAGTATAGGTCTTTTTTAGACCTGCTTTAACATGCGTTTTTGATCGTGTGATGACAAGTGGACAGCTGTAAATACGTCTGTTCACACGTCACATAAAAACACTTCTTGAGTGATTAAATAAACAAGCCCATCTGTAGCCTAAAACATAGCACAAGCTTTCATTTTAAGTTCATCAGGCTGGATTTCTAACATGTCATTGTTGATTTAATTCACTGTACAGCTCAACACTAGTACACAGCTTTTAAGGTGAGATGTTTTCTTGCCTGCCACTCACTGCAGTAACCCCTTAAATGTCAATATGACGACTCTGAACATTGACCATTCCTTTTGTTATTTTGTCTTGCATGACGTACACTTTTGTGTTGATTGTTTTGTGTTCGCGCTGCTAAAACAACATGGATATGCACAACCCAGACCCCCTTTGAATGTGGTCACAGTGATCGGATCTCAGTGCATCTTTTCAGGTGCATTTACACCTAACATCAGAGCTGTCTGCTTCAGGTCACTTAGGACGCATCAATGAAAGTCTGGACAGGGCCATGTTGAATTCAAAGCATAGACGAGCTAATAAAACTGTGCTTCTGTAATCTGACCACTTAGCAGACTGATAAAGACCAAATATACATGTATGTAAAGGAAGATTCACAGTATGCTCCACATTATTTAAGTTAGAGTCCTTTCATAGATTTTTTTTCCAGGTACAGAGTATTAGAGAAATGCTGGCAGGAGCAAGTGGCAGGTTCAGGCACGTGACAGTGGCGCCACCTGGTGTATAAGTACAGGACTACACAAATCCAATGCAAATCTTCAAACTCCAGATGGGTTTTTCATGTCATTACCTGTAAAACATTTGTGTCGTTTCACATTAAAAGGTACTTCAGCGGTCTATTCTACAAACCAGCCATTATTCAGGTTGGATGAGCATCAGTCCACTGGAAATATAATGCAGTGGACATTTAATGGTAATAAACAGTTGCCTCTTTTTTTTTTTTTTTGCTTTTAGTTGTATTTCTACGTTCTCTGTTCACAATTGTTTACTTTTTATTTACATAATTTATTTCCTAATAATTATAATAACAAAACAATGAGGTGTTACCAAAAGCTGTTTTGCAATTTGTACAAGTTTGTTTGAAAGTCTATAAATTCAATAAAATGGATGGAAACAGTAAGTATTGGAAACTCAACAATGTTTTTTTTCTATTATTATCAGACATTCAAGTCATACAGTTTGTCTGTAGGTTTATATGTTGCTACCTTCTTACATTACATCACTGTTTTAAGTCACCCAAGGTAAACAGGAAAGGCGTGGACAATTTGTTGAAAAAGAATTGGGTTTATTATTGCAGTTTGAATGTCTTTTCCTGGTTAATAAAGAATATGTACAGATTATTCATTTAGAGAAAAAAAATGCTTGACATTCTATCACTTAATCCAAAATATCACCAGACAGAAGAGATTGTGTTTGTTTCTCCCTTTTTCTACAGTCAGATCACCATAAACCAGGGCTGTCAAAGTCATTGTAGTTTGAGGATCCCATACAGCCCAATAAGATGTAAAGTGGGCCAGAACAGTTAAATAATACCATAAAAACTTAATAAAAAAAAAAAAAAATCAATTCCAAACCTTTCTTTTATGTTTTAGAGTTTGTTTAAAAAGTACAATTTACAGATCACAGTGAATCTACAAAGATTCAAAACTTTTAGTAACAAGCACAATATAGTTAAAATTCCATTTACTTCTCTTAATACATTTCATGTTGTTCATATTTGTTCAGCTTATTCACTTTTTTTGTTGAAAGGATAGTTTGTAAATGTAAATATGTTCATGCAATTTTACTTAACACCAAAACCAAGAGAAAGATTTGGAGTTATTTATAGACTATGATAATCTTTACCTGTCTGACCCACTTCAGATCAAGTTGGTCTGTATGTGGCCTCTGAACTAAAATTATTTTGACACCCTTGACCGTTAATATCTTCAGTGTAATTCTTGCATTTCACAAATTTATCTCATGGGCCGATGTGGACCCTTTGGAGTACCAGTTTTGGCCTTCACTAAATCCTCCTAAATTGCTGTGTTTTGTGTCTTAAATCCACAGGCAGATATTGTGATTATTATTGTGATTTCATTAACTGCTCTGCCCTAACACAGGGTAATCACACAATTTAATATAAAGTCAAATTATGTCAAAAATACAAAAATGATAATGATTTACTCTATGTAATGATATGGACAGAAATGTAATTTCAATTTTATCAGCGTTATAGACATGAAAAAATATTTTGCATTGATTAAAACTATATACTGTATATGTTTATTATTAATACTGTTTAAGTAAAACACCACTGAGAGGTGATAACTAGACTTCACAGTTAGTTATGTATAGTTAACCATTAAGGCTACTGTTATTAAGAAAGGGTCAGGAAATCTAGGTTTTCTTCATCCTGCTCCTTGTTGAGCTTGGGAGTGTAAATGTTGTCCACCTGATGATAATTGAATGTCTGCTGATGAAATGAACATCCATGAATGAAATAAATGAAAATGAAATAACTGGAGGAACATTTTCACGGTGAATGTATTACAACATGCAAACAGACTGGATTTTTAATCTTGTTGAGTAAAAATTATCTCTAGAAAAGCAGTTATCTAAATTTTTAATTTTAGATCTAAACATGATCAGTTAAATGAATTCAATATATTGCATGGCCTTGTGCACAATGAAACATTTCCATCGGTCAAAGAAAGCTTTTATTTAGTCTTCCACTTAAGGATGCCTTTTGAGTCCCGTGAAAGATCTTTCAGCAGATCTTCAGATGCCTCTTCAGCCTTTGCAGACTCTCCCTGCACCAGAAAACTGTACAACCAGAGGATGACTGGCAGCAGAAAACATGGAACACCCAGGTGTAGGTAGGACAAGACCCAGGCAAACCCCAGCCACAGCCCCACTTTGAGAAAGAGGAGGGCGTAGCGGGTGAGACGACTCTTCAGTGGTTCCTTCTGATGAAGGGAGAGAATTAAGAAAGTTATGACTGATTTTATAGTAGAATATTATGTGTGTGTGTTATGCCAACAAAAACATGCTTTACATCTTCAAAATGATCTCGAATGTCAAATAATTCCTCTTCATTAATGTGTTCAGGGCGCATGTAAATGAAGCGAGAACTCATTATCTTCCTCCTGCGCAAAGGAGGCCTTCGTAGGTGTTGTATTTCCATGGCCAATGAAGATCTTTCCAAGGAGGGTATGGAATAGGCTTGGAGACATAAATAGTGGAATGAATGTATTAAAAAAATGCAAATAAATTAATAAGTCAAATGAAAACAAATAAGAAAAGAAATAAAGAAAATGTAGCCTATAGAAAAAAACCCGCAAAAATAAATGCAGGGATAAAAATTAATGAAGGAAAAATATAAATAAGGACAAAATACATAATAAATGATACGGAAAATGAAATATTAAAGTAAATAAATGCCTTTTATTAATTTTTTTTTGTATCATGTATTGGCACATTAATTTAATCTATCAAGCCATTTTTATATTTCTGTATATATTTTTCAATTGGGCAGGTTCGGTCCTCCATAGTTATGCGTATTTCAAACATACAAATTAAAAACACAATGTAAACTTGGAAGCTACCTAGAATATTTCTAAGAATTAATACAATTCAATGTGTTTCATTTGTAGAAATATATTGTGCTGTTCCTACAGATTCATACAGCAAAAACACTATGTTTCCACTACTGAAAGATATTCTCAAAAATGCCAAGTTTGTATTTTTATCTAATTCTTTTGTCTGTAGTCTTTGTTGCTCTCAACAACTTATTCTGATACTGTTTATTCTAGTTAGTTTCATATCAATCATGTTCTAAACACTGAATGTAAAAAAAGCGCCAGCATTGCAGAAATAATTATAACAGTCAAAACAGCAAAGATAATAAGACAAATACATGAGTAACTAAATAAATAAAAAGAAATAAAAAGAAAATGGCACAAAAATTAATCTAGCATTGCCGGTTATCTCGCCAGTTAGCTAGCTATAATTTAGCTAACTCGCTCTTTTAGAAGTTTAACTTGACTATTTGTAGATATAGAAATGGTTTTGATATCTATTCATTCATTTATCATTAAGTATAATTATCTGTCTATTATTATTATTGTTATTATTATTATTATATTATTATTTGTATGTCTGTCTCCTTCACTCACCTTATTAGTTGAAACTGCAAGAAACATGAACACACCCAGAATGTTTATGTTTGAAATGTTTTTCTTTCTTTTTTTTTCTTTTGTTTGTTTAAATAAAAAAATTAAATGGAAAAAATAAAAATGTTCAAAATGATAAATGTTCATGGGTTAAGTGTATTTTTGAGGGGCATTTTTTCTTGTTAATTATCTTCCTGGACGAATGGGGGCGGTGTCCGCAGTGACAGTTCTACTTCCTGTTTGACAGACCGCTGACGGTACGTACACATGCACGCGCAGGACGTAGTGCGTATTATCAGCTCTATATAACATGTGGATACGTCACCGTGGACTAGCTTCCACTCTCGGTCCGTTTATAGATCTGCGCTTCTCCTCGGCCAGAGCCGGAGCCCCGGAGCTGCAGAGAGAGAAATGCAGGTTGTCCCGTCCTCTGCATCACATGCTACGAAAATAATTCATGAAGAGAGCTCCGAAAAGGACACTATTAAATGTTGGTGTTAAATTTACACACATTTAAAGGAGTTAGGTGGAGTGATAGACCGGTAGAGGATAAAACTATTGTTGAGTCATCCTTGTCCTATTTGGCTGGTGTTTACTCGTCCAAAGTTCATCAATGGAGGTATGAAGCTACACTTCGAGTAGCTAATATTATTAGCTTGTCATTTGTGAAATTTGGAAGATTAAAATGCCACATATATCATAAAACATGACATTCCTTGCTGCAAACGACCGGTAGTGTAAACACTTCCGCATGTTGTCATTGAACACATCATAGTAGCTCTGCTTTTCTGTTTGTCTCTTGTTTGACGTAATGTTAGGCTCCTGCTGAGGGGGAAACGTTTATTTACTGCCTAAGTATATGTATATCTGCAATAAATATATTTACGGAAATATATAGAATAATATTCTAGGGGAAAAATAATAGTCATAATGTTCACAGGGATTTTTGCTCATACAGTCATAATTTTTTATGTAATATTGCATCTTTCCTCTAAATATTCAAGTGTTGACTTTTTTCTAAGAAACATTTCAGCTATAGTCTAGTATTACATATTACAACTTTAGTTTTGTACTATGTTGCCCTCCTTCTCAAATTATTCTGATATTTGTCCTAATATTCAGACTTTTTTCTTTTAGTATCATTAGATTTTCTGAAAATATTGAACATTTATTGTCACGATATCAGCGTTTTTCCTCGAAAATATTATAGTAGATTTTTTTTAAATTATATATTCTCAAAATGATTTTCATCCTCATTGTGACCTAAATACCCTTTATATTGTTTATTTATTCCACCAGGCTGAATGGAAATAATTTAACTGGTTTATGTGCGATGACATCCCATCTACAAAACAGTCCTCCACTGTCTCAACAATGAACTGTGGAAAGTCCCGAGCACTGAGTGAACAATGGCAAGGTTCAAGCGAAAATCTTGCTTTACATTGTTTGCATTGGTGCTGCTTGTGCTCGTCGTAACAGTGGTGTTGAAGTTCCTCACTCCAGAAGATTCTTCCTTAGCCAGTCCTTTGGGCGGTGAGCTGTTTGCTGATAGACAGATTGACAATCAGATCCAGAAAGACAACAAAGCTGATGGTCAACCTAAGCAGACCAAAATGAGCCACTCACCTCAACCTGAAAATCGAGCAGAACTGGAAGCTACACTGAGGAAATTTCCTCCTCCCAACTACTATCTCCATACCTTCTACTACCCGTGGTATGGAAACCCCAAGTTTGATGGCAAGTACATCCACTGGGACCACCCACAGTTACCACACTGGGACTATAAGGTGGCTCAGGGGTATCCACAGGGGAGACACAGCCCACCCGATGACATCGGCTCCAACTTCTACCCAGCTTTAGGCCCTTACAGCTCCAAGGACCCAGCAGTTATGGAGGCTCATATGCAGCAGTTGCGCACGGCAGCTATTGGTAAGACAGGAAGTGACATCATGAGTTGTAATTTCATATTACATATTTGATTTCACTGTTATGCAAGGATAAATGCAGACCCTTAAAAAGATCGCTACAATTCAGTTGCATAAATATTAGGCCTTAGGTGTCCTTATATGAGGCTAAGCCTTATTGCAAAATACCATTGAACAGTACAAAAAAAATTTGGTTTGTAAGGTGCTCAAGTAAAGTACATCAATTATACAGTCAAGAATAAAAATATAAGTATAAACAGTCAAGTGAAAAGACAATGTAAGTATAAATAAGTCAAGTTAAAAGAGGCACGTACACACGAGCTTCAAATATGCAGAATATACAGGTGACAGTAATGACTATAGTGTTAAGTCTTTTCAAGTACAGTGGGTAGTGCAATGTCCCGAGTGTGGGTTCTGTTACTATTACAGAGCAACACAGTGCAATTACAATATAAATTGAGTGCAATACATTATATGTGGTCTAACTTTTGAGGTTTTGTCACTTTAATTGCTATATTTTATCTAATTCCATTTACCCATTTCTTAATTTATTTTTGATAAAGTGTGTCCAGGCCCGCTGCATTACAGTCCACATTTCTGATATGGACAAATCTATAAACCTTCCACTGAACCAAATACTGTCTTTTGTAAATATATCTACTCAGAATGTAGATTAACTTGACTGTAATAATTATACTCCCACTGTCAATTTATCCCTGCACAGAATTGCATACTGTATGTACCACTTACATAATCGTGGTGCTGTTTAAGCACAGTTTTACTTGGAATCATTTATTTTAATGACATTATTTTGTTAAACGACAATAAAAATGTGTTCATATTATCAGGAAAAAGATATACAATATAGAATATAAACCACTGTCTGTCTGTGTGCATACATTTTTGCATTTTAAGTATTGATAGCAGCCTTCTCTTCTTCATATCACTCTAGTTTTACAGGCAAGTTACTGGGAGCGGCAATTACAGAGGAACTCATGATGCAATACTACAAAGTGTCTGGCCTGAGGTGGAGGCTCTTTTGTGTTGAGCCATGCATTTATGAAGGGGTTGCTTCGTTTCACCAATGCACTGCACTCTTCACTGCACTGAACAGCAGATACACTGTTACTGTCTCCAGGCCGTTCATCCTTTGGGTGTACCAGGATGTTGGGATTGACGCATCCCAGGATGTTGAGTTGGTATAAAATCCTTCGAAGTTTGTCAGATTCCAGCCTTTTTCCAGCTTTTCCTCTCTGTTGTCTCTGGGTTTCTGGTTCTGTGGTTTGGTTGATGTGGACACCATTGCACACTGTTCAGTTCAACGTGGAGTGCTTCTTTACACTCTGTCCACCTTCACCACACACATCAGCTCAGTGGAGCATAACATGAGGTTCCCAGGTAGGGTAGCCACATGTCTTCAGTACCTCCTTGACCTGTTGTTCTTCCTTCTTCTTCCCTATGGCCACTGTTGGGATTGCCTTTGCTCTGTGACTGAGGTTTCTAATGACCTCCAGTTTGTGTTCCACAGGGAAAAAATGAGGTAATGGTCCATGTGGGTTGGTTTCCTGTAAATATCTATGATTAATAATCTCTCGCTATTGATGTGAATGTTGCAGTCCAGGAAAGGCAGGCTGTTGTCCGGAGCATCTTCCCGTGGGATCTGGATGTTCTGGTCTACTAAGTTGCTGTATGTGGTGAAGGTGCACGGAGCGTAAGAAGAGTTACACTCCTCACTTAAGTCACCAAGTGTGCATCGGTGTCCACACCAATCACACCGACGTACCAGGAACCCAGAGGCAACAGACAGGAAAAATCAGAAAAAGGAGCAGGCATCATCAGTCCTTACACGGCTGGACTCTGTGAGAAACTTTGAAGGATTTTCAGTTAACACAATATCCCAGTATACTTCAAATCCACCAACACCCTGAGACAGGCTCTGGCATACCCTGAGGACAAACTGCCTAGGGAGAGAGCTGTTCAGTGCAGTGAGGGGTGCAGTACATTACCACAGACAGGGAATAGAACTGATGAGGCCTCTTGGATGAGAGATGAAGCGTTTTCAAGAACAAAACCAGTCCAGTTGAACTTTGAAAACAACTAAGAATAAACCTTGACAGATGAGAACTCACACAGACATGATATTATACATGGCACAAATTATACTTTGTATTATCCCATCATAACTTACTCTGTACTTGCCACTCCCATAAAATTGCTTGCAAAATCTATAGTGATTTAAAGAAAGAAAGACTGCTATCAACTCTAAATATGTGAAAATGGTTGAGCTTTCAGTCAGTGGTTTACTTTCTATATTATTTAACTGTTTCCTAATGATATGAACACATTTTTATTGTCATTTAACAAAAGTAATGTCATTAAAATAAATGATTCAAGGCAAAACTAATATTAAAAATTTGTGTATACAGTATATACAAGAACAAAATCAGTCCAGTTGAACCATGAAAACATCTAAAGTTGCTGCAGAATGCCTTGTGAATATTAGTGAAGAGGAGCAGAAGACTGTGCTGTTCTGAATTGCTAAACGTTATGTACAGACACTAAACCCCACTAACAACACAGCAGATGGATATTTTGTAATACATACAGAAGATGTGAAGTGATTTGTGATCGGCTGTTTCAACCTCATCACAGTCTGTTGAAGTCCTCACTCAACATGCAGATGGACCGCGGGTAAAAGCTTCTGAGTCTCACTTGATATATTGCCAGACAATCATCGATGATACTTCATCTTTGTCTGAGTAACTGAGGAGGCAAAAGCACCATTATTTTGCAGTGCATTTTGGTTGCGGTTTCTCTTTGACGAGATGAAACCCTATTCATAAAACTGCATAATCTAGTAGAGGAAGTTCTTCAGACCACATGCGTACTTTAACAAACGCATTATTTGGTGTCAGCACAGATTAGCAGTGCAGTTTCTGCTTCTACTTTAATTCATTTTAAAATACATTGGCAAAGAAATTACACAGGGCAATTCACAGAAACTTAAAACTTAAATTATGTTTCACAGACAATAAAGTTTACGATCCTGCTCAAATGTTCGTATTCTATTAGTTGTGAAGTGAACAGTCCATGGATCTTCCAACATCAGAACATGATTTTTGCACCATCCCAACAAAAGAATTAACATCTACCTTTGTCAGACAGTAAAAAAGTGCTTTAGGATGTCTGAAATAACCATTATGTAACAAAACAGGGTTAAATGATAATAGATAAAATATAAACAATAAACAAAAATGAATCCTTATCATGTCTGCGTTTGAATAAAACCCTAAAAATATCGATACAGTACTTGTTAATATTGATACAGTATCATGAAATTAAATACTGCGATATATTGCAAAACCGATATTTTCTTACTTGTCTAATGTCTATGTTCGCTTTGTATCGTTGCACTGTGAATCTAACATTCAACATTCAAATAAATATATGTTGAAAAAAACATATTATACATTGTAATATATAGTCACGGAAAAAAATTATTAGACCATCAAAAGTCATCAAAAACAATGGTTATGCAATCAAGTACGAACTCCTGTCTGGATCATGTGACTAAAACAGACAGAAAAGAAAACATAGAATGAATAAAAGCACTGTTTTTGTCAGTACAGTGACATAGATTTTGATCTAAGAACTTAAATGATTTTGGTTATTACCAAGAAAACATGTTAAATTGATAGATATCAGCTCTGACATTAAACTCTTATGAGCTATTTTTGTTGTTATCGTTATATTTATCCAAACAAATGTACCTTTAGTTGGTCCAGGCAGTAAATGAACAAGAAACTGAAGAAAACAAAGGTGGTCTAATAATTTTTTCCCGCGACTGTATATTGAAAACAGTCTTCATTTAAACGATTACTTCGACTAAAACTGTTGTCACACATTTAAACTAAAGTCAACTCCTGTGTTTGAGTTTTCTTGCATCAGTTCGGTGTTTTGTGCTCAATTGTTTTTTTCAGGCGTCCTCGTTGTTTCCTGGTATCCTCCTAATACGAAGGACGACAACGGCGAACCTGTCGATAACATAG
>JAPTYQ010000016.1:18930691-18944576 GCA_029814465.1 Ostorhinchus cyanosoma | reverse complement strand
GCATAATACACATGTAGAAATGATAAGTTGAGGCATAATATATATATATTTTTAAATTGACTTATTTTTCTTAAGAAATTTCAGTTTTCTTTAGGTTATTCACATCTTTTTTGTTTTGATAGTTTATAAAAGTAAATATTTTCATAATTTAATGTGTTTTTTTGCACTAAAACCGACAAAAATTAGGAGTTATCATTTTCTTTAGGTAATTCTGCTGTTATTTCACTGGTTCAGCCCACTTAGGATCAAATCAGGCTGAATGTGACCTTTGAAAGAAAATGACTTTGAAACCCCTGATCTAGAAATTATTTGAATCATGCTAAAATCTTAAATTCAGACACCTTTAAATTGATTTAATTTCGACGACAAATAGCATCTACATATACTAATAATAAAGCTTCTTAATTCTAAGTCTATGGGCTGCAGCACCTAGTGGCCAACAGTGGTATTACACTTTAAAAACACTAACACTGATTCTACTTTATAGCTGTGATTCTGAAGTGAGAAAATAACTAATATTGTCTGGGTGTTTTCTCCTCCTGCAATAGGAAGGTGGATTATTTGACATGAACCGTTTTAATGTTAAAACTGAGCCCAAACTTTCCAGATCCTAAACACTGAAGCCTACATTTGGAGGCTTGTGTGCTTTTATTTTGTAGTATAATGTGATCTGCAGCTAATGTGGACATGGGTAATGCTTTGCTGGTATGCATGTAGAGGCTGTGGTGCATTTGCGGACATATCAGGGCTTTGGTTTAACGCTACATCACCGCCCGTGTTATTTTTCTTTCTCCACCCCCCCTTTTCCACACACATACACACACACACACATACACACACTCCAGGTCGACACGCATCCAGTCAGGAGGGAAACCTTTGGATCGGTGTTTCCTCGGTGCGGCAGTGATTCACCTGTTTGTACAAATGAGACGCTTAAGCGGATGATTAATGTAACATGCACTGACTATAGGGGTCGAATGTGAGCATCAGACCCACGCAGACACACGCACAGTGGAGCTCCGCCACAGCCCGCAGCTGCAGTGACGGTAAACAGAGCAAGGTAGCGCATGGGCAGCCAGCAGGGAATTATTCCACATCGCATCACATCCCTGAGCATACATGGCGTCCTCACACACACCGAGCTATGAATTCAGTGTGTGAGCTGAAGGGGTAGTCTCTCAATTTTATTTTTTTATTTTTTTTTTATTTTTTTTATTTTTTTATTTTTGCAGCCATCATTCTTTGCGTCGGTGTGCAGCAGCAGCAGCAGCAGCAGCAGTGAAGGGGACAGACATTCAGCAGCTCACATTGCTACAGTAGAGGTATCATTTTTCGGGATCAAGACGATGGATGCGGGTTCATCCGACTCTATTCCTGCAAATAACAGCGGATGGGCGCATTCTGTCTCTGTTCCAAACGCATCCACGTCTCCCGTATGTTGCAAGGTGTCTTTGAAAAAGGATACGGACCTCAGGGGGAAATGAGAAGGAAGGTCTATTTTGACTCACGCCTGTCGAGATGGTGAGTGAAATGCATGGCTATTTTTTTTTCTTCCCCCCCTCCCTGCATCCCATGGCTGAGCAGCGGTAGTACCTGGTTTTGACGGCAACCCTTCACCAGCTAATTACAAATGTCACACTGAATACATCACCATTTTCCTGTCCGTAAACGCAACATTCTGCATGCATTGGATGTGATTTGTATCTTAGATTGCACTCCTGCTTGTGTTTGCAGCTCAAATGTACATCTTTCTCCATCATCCTCCATGCTTTTATTTATATTCTACGCGTTTGTTGTTGTTTGTTGTCTTTTAGGGAAACACATCCCATTTGGAATTGATTCTCACTTGTCATTAACTTCAATGCTGCATCTCTCTAAAGGACAACCATTTTAAAGTCGACTATAGCATCAAAAATGACCTTCAGTGCTCGGTGGCAGGAAATTAGTTCTCACCTGGGATGGAGAGTGTCCTTTTACTATCAGTGCAGTGAATGGCCTTGTGTAAGGATACAGCCCAGAGCTTCAAATATGTTTCTGGACTTCTTTAGTACCTGTTACTAAAACCACACTATAGGGATGTGATGCATCTTTGTGGCTGATGCTACTAAAAAAAAAAAAAAAAAAAAAATCTGTGGCTGCTTTTTTTTTTCCTCATCTCTTCTCTCCAATAATTTGAAGCGTAGCCCCTCTGCAGACTACTCACCCATGCGGTGCTCTTTCCATGTCCCAAATACATCACATTGCATTTGACAAAAGCCCCAGCTCTGTTTTTATAAATCTAAACGAATGCTGGAGCTGTACACATGTCTCACTCAGCCCAAAGACAGAGTTTAGAAATGGAAAAGAATAAGAGGAAATAACAACCGTAATAATAGGACCTCATCTCCATCACCATGGAAACACTATAAATTTAACACACACTGCATATTTGATTAAGCTCAGATTTTTTTTAGTGCCTCATTAAGATCCCTGCATCTCTGAAAGTACTTTTACACTGAAAGGCAGGGCTCGGCTATAAAACAAACAACAGTACGGATCTATTTGTACTCCAAAATGCACAATATTTTACACATAAAACACCACTGACGGTATTAAACGTACTATGTGAATGTTGCATTTAAGCTGTAACAGTGTCAGCACCAAGTTTTGGGTGCGTATAAACACAAACGATGTGGTTAGGGTGAAGAAAAGAGGTCAGAGAAAGGGCTATCATTAGAGCAAGAAAAAAAAAAAAAAAGACAAAATGAACACAGCTTTAAGCTTTCTGTAAACGGGACATAACATGGTCTCCTGTATTTAAGTCCACAATAACTGATATTCTCCATATGTGCTTCCTTCTCAATTTGTCTCTATTTAATGATATCGCTGCAAAAAATACAACGAATTTTTAACTGATTATTCCATCCATAGAGTCATTTTAATTTTTTAGGTCAGTCTTGTGATATAAAATTGCATGTTGATAATAATTACAGTAATGTATATTTCCTTACTCTACTTTGCCAGCTTTTATTATTTTACCAGTTTTAATTCATTTTATTCGTGCATATTTTGAGGTTAAATAAACCACCCATGTTTACGTACCTTTTTGCAGTTGTAAGAATAAGTGCAGGAAGACAGAAAAAGTGAGATGATTCAACTGCAGACTAACCTTAGAAGGAGGAGGATTAGGAACAAACATCATGGACTTAGTGAACCAGTGTTTGTTTCCAACCGAAGCTAAATCTGGTGTTTATTTTTATTTCCTTTTCATTTCAAGCCCTCCCACACATTGACCCGCATTGTCTTTTACACGGTGAAGTCGGTTAGGATAAAGGACGATGATGATAATTCTGGCATTTATAATTTACAATCTAGTAATTATCACTGGTGCAATATCCTGTTTTTTTTTTTTTCCTTTTGTCTTCAGGGTTTGGTTTGTTTATCATGTCAGTCAAACACTCACAATACAATGCAGTGTTTTATTGTTTTATTTCATTTAATTTTTTTTTTTTTCGTTTTAAACAGACATCCCATCGTTGTAATTGTACATCTGTGAAATGGTTTTATACTCGCTGATTATTTCAAACCGCACGTAACCATTTTCAACTTTAAAAGACATAATGATTCGTCATCGATCGTAATTATCAACTGACTGATGGGAGCGTTTTGTATCGTGGTGACATTTTCCGCCTTATCGCCCGGGCCTGTATGACAGTATGCATTTGCAGCTCCTCTGTAAAGCAAAGCGCTTATGACTGCAGCTGACAAAGAGTGTGTTTCAGCTGTATAAGAGGATTTACTTACATGAAATTATATTGATACTGTAAGCTTTTAAAAGGAGTTACACTTATCTGACCCCTGCTGCATGTGCGATGTGGACTTAAATCTGTGAACATAAGTCACAGAAGGGAGACATGAGGCCACTTCATTCTAGACTGGACACATGATATACTGTAAAGAATGAAGTAGGTATTGTATAGAATGAATCTGCACTTGGCTTCTCAATGGGGTTGTATGGCCTCTTTATGCAACAACATGCAGGTGTGTTGAGAGTTGGGGGGGCTTTTCTACTCTCATCAGCCTTAAGATGGCAGCATTCTCTTACAATACACTGCACGCCACCATCCATTAACAAATACATGCTTAAAATCATATAAAAAAGGAATATCTTGGGATGTTTTCGTTCTATTTTCAATAGAATCTGAGTATTTCCTCTGTGGTAGATGAAGCAGAATTGTCCTAGTGGAGGCCTTCAGTCATACTGTATGTTTTCTGTGTGGGTTTCTTTCTCCTTCTCATTCCTAATTGATTTTCTCTCATTCTGTTTTTTCCGCTCGCGCAAAGGAGGCACTATTAAGAAGACCCACCCATTCAAGATCAAACACGCCTCATTAAATCATTAAGGATAATTGTTATTCCACGTCAGAGCGAGAAGGCAGCAGCTCACATAAAAGCTGTGACCTGCAGTTTTGTTTTCTATGAGCACTGTATCAAAAAGGAGATTGATCGCACCGTCAAGCCGATGTAGAAACTGCTCCATCAGATTCCCACAGTCTCTACTCTCTGGATTTCAGCATTCAGTCAAATCCACCAGGTTTGTACCATGATGTGTCTTGAGGAGGCATCACATTTTACTGTAAAAAAAAAAATACTGGTGCATGTGTAGACAGGAAATGTGGCAAGAAAGAGAAGAGTGTGGACATGTGCTGTTTCAATGAATATAAACATTAAGCAGGTTTACATGTAAATTTATCGCACATTTTAATCACGTTTTCAGAAAATCAACACATGAAAACAGCTGTATGGAAAGTTGCCACCCCTCTTTATGTTTAACCAGCATATATCTCTAACACATTTTTGGATCATCCTTTCTTTATTCTCAGATTTTTGGAATGACTGAGAAATAATTGATATGTTAATTTTTTGCTACATACATAAAAATCAAACATTATTACTGTAGAGGAGAATTTTGAGAAGGTTTGCCCCCTTAAATTTGTTATTTCTTCAACTTGAGGTGATGGCATTGCATGATAATACACACGATTCAGGAGTACAGTGTTTTTATGCAGTTGTTTTTATACACATTTTCATTTTTGTGCACTGGAAAACGAGTGAAAATACACAAAATAAACCCTCAAAATATCACAGAAACAGTTGAGATGTGTAAAAGTTGCATCAATAAAAGGTAAAGTGCAATGGAGAGAAATTTAGGGAATTATGTATGTATGCATGTGTGGACCATTCCATAAAAAAAAAAAAAAAAATAGGCAGAAACACAATGAAATATCACCATGTATGAGGAACTCCAGAGCCAACTCTATATGAGGAAGGAGAGTTAAATATTTATTAGTGGTTCAGAGGTCAGAGCTGTAGCAGATTTGGGTTTATTTCTATTTTCTTTCACTAGTTTTCTGAAATTTGGAGTAAAATTGGAGTACCAGTGGATAGAAACCTGACAAATGATGATATATATGCTTAAAAAAAAAGCTCTTTTATACATTTTGGAAGTAAAATTCTAATATGGATAATCTGAAATAGCTACTTTCTAAATATCTGCTGTAAAAAATACTCTCAACAGTTCAACCATACTTGTAATAATCATTTCCTGTCATAGTAATACACCTGCATTCTTGGTTTCCCAGCATTTTGCTTGCGGTCAAATTTGTTAAACATTAAAAAGAGCAGTTCTTTGACTGAAACCATTAACACTGTGAATATGTAAAATGCAAATGCAGCCCATTCATTTCCATAATGACCAACAGGAGTCACAGTTAGAGGTGCCCATAGTGCTGATCCTCCTGTGGTCTGACCTTACTAGTAGCCTACATGTATTCCATATAGACTTTTATTCTGAAATATGTACTGTATGTATATCAGTAGAGCAGTGGAAACATTGTGCAGCCCATAGTCCTGAACTGTGAAACATTTAGATTTCATTTACAGTTTTTAACGTTAATGAATATGACTTTTTTAATCCTCTGTTTGTTTCCCTGTTGAAGCTTCTGGCCCTTTACAGACATTACCTTCCTCTACACCTTTCCCATTAATGACCCCAGCACCACGTAGCTGAAAATGTAGACTTTTTCTTTCAATCGATCTGCTCTGAAAACGCCTTCCTCTGGCATTCCAACTAGATTAACACAAGTGGAGAAAAATCTCTCCCTTTTACCATGCGCTCTCTGTTCTCAGCAGCGTCTCCTCCATCTGCAGCTATCACAGCCATGCCAGGTGCAAAAACGGATTAAGATGTGTTTTTTCTGTATTAAGTAATTTTGCAATCGGCAGAAGTAAATTACCAACTGTAAACCATATTAAATAATGTTACATGATGTATTTAAATACTCTCTTGCTTAAATAATTTCTTTTGTTGCCTGAGAAGAAAACTTCTACAAATATGTAGCGGTAAAAGCCAGGGAATTAAAGGTTAATTAACTAGTATTTTTGAATATTTGTATTGTATCTGGTCCCTGGACAAGTGAAAGTAGCTGGTTCTGGACTTCAATCCAAAAGGTTACATGGTATAAAAATACAGGACATTTGGTTTAGCCTTTTAACATCCACCTCTTTTATGGAACGCTAACCAAAAGTGAAGGTGTTTTGTGAAAGGTTTAGGCTGAAATTCATGTTTTAGGTTTAATTTAAAGGGAACGTCCTCTAGTTTCTGTATTTACTAAGTAGCTAACAGTCAACCAGAGCAGCCTCTTTGCAAATGTTACACTAAACTTCTACCTAATCTGTAACGCAGGATCTGCTGGATGTTAAGAGTTTACCTTTTTCCATAACCATTTTTTATCTGTCAAAGTTCTCACCTGTTTTTAAACATAACTGGGCGTTAGACTTTTTAAACCTGTGATGTTAATGTGTTAGATTGTAATGTCGTACCTCGTTAAGCTAATGTGACGTTTTCTTTTCAGGACAGAGTATGCCATCTGCACCTTTTCACAGAATCCTACGACCCCTTCTGATTGGCACGTTCATTCTGGGATGCTTTGTGACTCTGTTTTTGATGTATTTTAAACCATCCACCAGCTGGTTATCGGGGCCTGTAGAGTCAACAGTATCCACAGACCGGGTCAAGAACCTCTTTTCCACCAGGAGTGACAAGAACGTGACCACTGTTCTGATCTGGCTTTGGCCCTTCGGACAAACCTACGACCTGAGTGTCTGCAGCTCGCTCTTCAATATCGATGGCTGCTTCATCACAGCAGACAGGAATCTTTACAACAAGTCAGATGGGGTCGTCATCCATCACAGAGACATCTGCACAGATCTGTCCAACCTGCCCCCGCTTCAGCGACCATCCTTCCAGAAGTGGATATGGATGAACCTGGAGTCGCCGTCGCACTCGTCCCAGCTTCCTGGGATCGAGAACCTGTTCAATCTGACTCTCAATTACCGTCAGGATGCTGACATCGAAGTGCCTTATGGGTCCATTGTAGCAGCAGAGGGTGAGGAGGACTTTGTTCCGCCCAGCAAAAACAAGCTGATCTGCTGGATTGTGAGCAACTGGAACCAGGACCACGTGCGGGTGAAATACTACAATGAGCTGTACAAACACATTGAGGTTCACGCGTATGGACAAGCCTTTGGGGAATACATCGCAGACCAAGACTATTTCCCCACCATCGCCAGCTGTAAGTTCTACCTGGCGTTTGAGAACTCCATCCACAAGGACTACATTACTGAAAAACTCTACAACCCCCTCTCAGTGGGGACCGTGCCAGTGGTTCTGGGCCCGCCCCGGCAGAACTACGAGAACTTTATCCAGGGAGACGCCTTCATCCATGTGGACGACTTCACCTCGCCCAAGGAGCTGGCTGATTACCTGCTCCTTCTGGACAAGAACGAGGAAATGTACCTCAGGTACTTTGAGTGGCGACGGCACTTTAAAGTAAAGAAGGCCTATTTCTGGGCAGAGCACACATGCCTGGCCTGTGATTACCTGCGTAGGCACAAAGAGTACAAGGCGTTCAATAACCTTGACAAGTGGTACTGGGGCGGATAGTACTTTGAAGGGCTATGCAGTGCTTGTTTTGTTGTTGAAGGCAGTGCTTTAAGATTTTTGTCCTTCTTGTAACATGAAGGTTCATTATTGTTCTGTTGAGAGCCCCTGAATGATGCATTTTTTTGTTGGTTGAGTGGCACAGTGAGACATCCATTCCTTGTTTTAATTTGCAAGCCAATTTAGCTAAGCCTTACTTTGCCTTTTAGCTTATTTTTTTTACGTTTATTTTGCTTAAATTTAAAATGCACTACATTTTTTTTACTGTTACGTAAACCCATATTTTGCTTAACATGACCACATTTGCTGCTAATTTTTATGTTTTGGTTTTTTTTGTGTGTGTGTTTTTTTTTCTGTGTGAATGCTATGTTGTATGGATGTTGCTGTATAACAGATGGCATTCATATAATCACATTAATTTGAATATGTGGCACATGGTGAACCTTAAAAAAGTGTTGAGCAGAAGGACACTGACATTAATGTTGAGTCAGTGAAAATATTTATGTAATATTTATTCAAGTGAGGCATTATATGATAAAAACAATCTCATTTGTGCTAGTGATGCAGTCACCTATGCAGTGTTTACTGAACTCAAATGTGAAAGTAGTTCAATTGTGTCATGTACATATATTGTGTATTTTTTGAATTATGTAGCTATCATTTTTCCATATTTTTGTAAGTTTGCATTTGCACTGCTACTCCAACTGTTACCTATCTTGACATATGTACAGTAGGACAGCCGGTCATTGAATTGTGTAGTTGTACATAGCATATGGTGATCATTACCCTGGTAGTCTCTGACAGCAGATGTGACACTGCTTTGTGAGAGGGAGGTTACTATTTTAATCATACTGTGAATCGTTCATTGTCACATGTGATGTGTCACAGTGCAGTTGGATTCTGTGTGGATGATGATACAGTACAGTGCAGAACCATTGTGCTGCAGACTCCTCCACACGTCGCTGTGTTGCGTTGTGATTTCATCCACCGATGTCTGTAATATTTATCTGAATACAGTGATAGAAAAGAGCACAAATTAGCATACGATTGAATCTTTTATTATGCTGATTTATGTGTGTACCGTGCTCTCATTACATAAGGTAACCTCAAATATTTACACGGATATTTTCATCTGTTCAACCTGATGTTATAAAATGGATGGAGTGAGTGTTAATTAGAGTGAAATAAGAGCAGGTGAGATCTGCATATATAGGTCATTCTACTGAATTAGAGCAAACTGCTGTTCCATGACCACAGAAGAAAAAAAAAAAAACCACACATTTAAATTGTGTTTAAGTAAGAAACGTAAGATGTCTACTAAGATCCTTCCGTTTTCTAATACTGCCATTCCCAAAACACTTTAGAGATTTTTGTTTTGTTTGGTCGCCAACTGTCAGAGACAAATCCATGAAGATAATGTGATCATAGATAAAGAGTGTATAAATGTTGACCTAGAATAAAGAAATAATAATTTAAAAGTAACATAAAAAACATACTAAGATGAACATAACTTTGTAACAAGACAAAAAATAATGTAAGTGCAAAAATGATGTAAATGGACATAAAATAAGATAAAATGAGAATCAATGTGAAAGAATAATTGATGACATTTTGCTGTGAATTTCAGTCTTGAGGTGAAACATTTATAGTGGGTCTCGAGCTGAAACACCTTTAATGAAACACGGGTCGAATGAAACCCAGAGTAATATGTGAGATAATGAAGTAAATACTGATAAAATAATGACAAGTGAATATTTTACTGCCATTTCTGGAACCTTCTGCTGCCTTTTCTGGCTGCATGGTGACTGTTACGGTCACAATCATTTTTACATCCTTTCCATCTTTTCTCAAAGGTGCAAATCATCACTATAGACTGTTTTTTTTTTTTTTTTAACGCCATTTTTGGAAAGAGAAGTGTCCATATTTGGTGTGAAAGTGGAGCTGGGGAGGAGCAATACTTAAGTAAGCTAATGCTAATGCTAATGCTAACCCCCTGAAAACACAGACCACATCAAACAACACTCATGATGAATATTACCAAGTTATTTAAGATACATGATAAATGTTAACACATGCAGGGGAAATTTCTATGATAGTGTATAAACGCAGTAGCTGTAATAATTAGTAGACTGGCAGAAAAACTTGATAATAGTCGTACAGTCACAAATGAAAGCTAACATAAGCTAACGTCGCTGTGTTACACAACAGGGCAGGTATTAGAATTTAGTAAAAGTGCAGTCTTGTTTGAGAAACTTCTAAACCACAAATACAATAAAAACGTCAATTAGGAAAAAAATATCATTTGATAAACAGAAGCTCAAACGGTTAGACAAAGCTAGCTTTCAGTATCTGACTAGCGGTGACTGTCTGTGAACGGGGAAATTAACTACGGAGAATTTTTTTTTTTTTTTTTTTTTTTGACCAGGCTTAAATATGATGTTTATTTCTGCTCTAAATCATTTGGATTGACTCACTTATGGAGTCAGCCTCAAAGAACTGCAGATTTTACAAAATAAAAGCACTGCTTCATTAAAAAAAAAACAAAAAAAGACAAATAAATGTTACAACGAACACATTTATGGACTCAAAGTCACACTATTGTTGATGCTGCTGTATCGTTGATGTCATAGTATTAAGATAAATGTTCTAATAGATAATAGAGGTAAACACTGATGTTTGTTTTTCAGGTGTGGAACAGCAGGTTGCATTTATTTGGTAGAGTATATTTAGATAAAATAGGGAAAGTAATGAAGTTTGAGGATTTCAGCGCTCGATGACTAGATTTATGTCTGAATCATTCTGCAGTGTCATTTGGGGAGTTGCATGTAAAAGCAATTTTTCTGGATTTCTGTTTACATCCTGTTTACAGTGTGGCTTGGCAGCAAACCTTCAGCACTCAAGATCACTCTACAACACAACAGCTCATCTGTAGATATCACATCACCTTTCAATGTCATGCAGATACTGAACAGTACATCTCAGCAGCACTCAGCAGCTATTGACATGATGGTTAAGTTTTTATAGACTGTACTGTGCAAAACCATGTCAACATTTTATGCAAGACAAGCCAATAGCTTCTTGGTCAAAGTTCTCGAACGTGTTTCAGGTTATTATCATTTTGATATTTCTTCACTGTCAAAGGGACCACTGATGTAAAATATGATGAATTCAATTATTTTTCTTATAGAATATGGTTCCAAATGCCATAGTTGTATATATACAGTAAACCTTGTAGTGAACACAGACATTACCTGGATTAAAGTAGCTCACTGACACAAACCATTCCTGTATGTGCACCACAGTAAGGGAACTCAAGCACTGTTCTCATTTATCTCAGAAAAGAAAACAATGTGTTGTATATATTTTTAATGTTCAAAATCTCTTTATATCATGCAAGTGTTGTGAGGCAGTGAATGCTCTTCACTGTGCAGATGTAAGTCATGCTGGTGCGTCAAGAGGCTGTTAATCAAGAATGGAAGGAGAGAGACACTTTAAAGGATAACCAGCATAAGAAGCAATGGTTTTATTGTGATGAGGTGGACGTGTCCACCAAGAGAGGCTATTTTACACAAAAAGGTTTTCTGTTTTGTTTTTTGGTGAATAATCCTGTTCTGTTGGCATGACCTAATTGTAAAACTCATGCCAAAATGCAGCAGAGATATAGCACTTTTATTCATTTGGAGTTGTGTGACTCACTGTGCTGATGGCTGTCTTCTGAAGCTATTATGAGTTCAATAAGTGTCATCTGAAACCTCAGCTGTCCCACAGATTAACTATGAAACTGCCATTCATGGTTTCATATTGTACAGTCCAATCTGATGTATGAGTACAAAGGTTTCTTGTCAAATGTGGTTGGTGACTTTAAGGAACAATATTCTTTGTTTCTGTCCGTGTTGTATGTACCTCTCATCCTCTTTCTTCTCTTTTTGCACAAAAACAAACATGGAGGAGCTGTGGCTCCTCTGTCCCCTTTGAGTCTGTGAATGTGTCACAGCACCAGAAAGTGAATCAGGATGTCTCTGGATACTGTCTGACCTGGCACTGACATTGCTGGCGTCCTTAAAAAACAATGTACAGAATGGGATGAAATCTTTGTGTGTGGCTGAAGCTGAAGATTTCTTCAAAAATGCTCATTTTCTGCCAGTTCACTGAAGTAATCAGTGAGTCAATCAGTACAAGTTTTTTGCCAAATCATTGTATTTTGCCAAATGTTGTGTTTTAATTGTAGATGTCTGATAGTGTCAAAGAAAATAAAGATATGGACAAATGAGCAAACATGAGTGAAGCATGTTGGATTTTTTAGAGACATTCACTAGCGTATTTAAAGCTTCAGTGCACATGATGTGTGCATACTCATGTTCTTACATAAAGTCTGCGTTGTGCTGGGAGCCAGACATTTTTTTGGTTTTATCTGACTGCATTTCTAAGTTAATGACTCTCTGAGTGCTCGAAGGCATTGGTCAGGAGGTCGCTGTGCTATACGGTGCAGTGATGTCACTGTGTGGATGTGATTAGTTGCTGACACTAGATATGTGCTAGAACCACAAGCACGTCAATAAAGATTAGTAAGAACATGCTATTGAAGCAACACAAATACAACACACTTCATCTTGTAATACAGCCACTACCTGTTAGCAAAACTCAACTAAAGGTTCAATGTACACATACAAGTCAGTTTTTGGTCAGTGTGTAATATTTAGTGACATCTAGTGGCAAAGCCATAGAATGAAGTCAACTGAATACTTGACTGAAAGGATTGGCTTTTATGAAGTCAGTAAATAATCTCAAAGCTCAAACATTTAATAATCAGAATGAAAAAAGAAAAACATTACTTCATTAAGAAATGAATGACTTCATGAAGCTAGAATCATGACATTTTGGTATTTTTACATATAAATTATTTAAAGCTGGAGGAGGTGAAATCATGACTAGAATGCACTTGAGAATGAACTTCTCCAAGTTTCCGTGTCGAGCCACTGAGTGGAGCCGTTAACGGTGTAATTACAGATGTCAGTCACATATTTCACCCCCTCCCCACCTGAAAACACTTATGATTACCCAAAGTCTGCATCATATGATGAAAGGTAATCATGGAATTTTCCCAATGACCCTCAAGCATTGCAGTTTTAAATGAACGTTAATTAAAACCATTATCTAAATTGTTTCTAATTAATTTTCAGTCAATCAACCAAGGTTTTCAGCTTTACTTCTGCATAGAATTTAACCTGTAGCCAAGCATTACAGACTTTTTCATCATATATATTGTACATCAAATTTAACCTTATCTAAAATATCTAATTACCAAAACTGTCAGATACATGTATTAAAAAGTACAGTCCTTATCTTTGAAATGTAGTATAAATGAATACAAATATAAGGTTCCTCACTCTTCATGGTTTTATTAAGTCAGATACAGTCAAAGCAGTAGAAAAGAACAACTCACCAGTTGCCTAGCAACATAACAATCACAGCAGATATGCATCTATTGGCCTGTTCACATTAGCATAGGTATTTTTCTAAATGGATATTTTGTCCTCAGCTTTTGTTAAAAAAAAAAAAATCTGTCATCATCATCATCATCAATCATTTAACAATCTCATTTTATCTCTGTTCACACCATAATGCAAAAATCTACTGATATAAAAATAAAAGAAACCTGATGGTCTTTGATGTAGCAGATGCCAAAACTCTGCTCTGTGACAATGACGAGATAAGACAGAAACTCCAGTCACCTCAAGTGTTGGTTCAGGACATCAACGTGTATTCTTTATATAATGTGGTTTTGTCAAAAGCGCAGCTTCCATCTGTCTCACCAAAAGTGTCCATGCTGACCTCGATCTACAAGTCACACACTGATATTTATATACCTGGAATTAACGTTTCATAAAATACAAAGAAGTAAAC
>JAPTYQ010000016.1:18885477-18897422 GCA_029814465.1 Ostorhinchus cyanosoma | reverse complement strand
CTGCACCCACACCATTTTTTCCTCATCTTTGATATTGACCAACAGCCCAGAGTTACTGAAAGGTAGAAATAAACCCCTACGTGTACTTTATTCTAAATGTAATGCCTGTTTAGTATATAAGTATTTTAACTTTATCTGATGATAATTCATTATGTGAGTAGAGTTTAGTTTGTTCTTTATCAGTAGGAGTTTTATTGTGTTGTGCATTTTCTATGTGAAAGGATTATAACGTATGAAAAAAAAAGCCTTGGTTTTGTTCATCCCTGATAAGACTCTTTTGTATGATTTCTGTTTCAATGACAACTTGGATTTTTAGCATACTGCGATGGCAGTTTAGCAAATTCCTCAGTGCTTCTTTTGTGCTCCTCTATAGCAAAACAAACAACTAGAAGCCGAGTTGGCGAACATCAACAAATGACCGTGAAATAAACTCCATGTAAACACATAAGCGCGCATGAATATTACATATTCACATTTAAACACCAAACAGTCAGACTCACCATCTCCCCTTTTGCAACATATCCAATCTTGATCCTTTATTTTTTTATTTTTGGATTATAAAATCCTAATCTGCAGAATAAATTGTCTTTATCCACTTGGATCAACCGCATTATCAGAGGATCTGAACGAAAAGTGACTCAGTTGCATCAAAATGAGACTTGTGGTTCTGTACATATTGGTTCAGGTTCATTATTGGAGAATAGATTACAGACGAGTCTCACTTGATTATGCTGTGACAATAAAGAGGTACTTGAAGTTCCTTGTTGACTCTTGAGTAGATATATGTCCCGATCTTAAAACCACCTCAAACAAACCACCTTTTTTTACTCCTTTTTCCAATATTTTTTCTACCTGTTAGCAAATGGCTGTCTCCTAGTGCAAAAAAAAACAGATGTACTGAGTGCACATATATAAATCTGACATATTTAAGCTGTATAAATCTTACATATGGAGTCTTTTGGAGGCATGCTGGTGCAGCGGTTAACACTGTCACCTCATATCAAGAAGAATCCAAATCCACTCCCTGGTTGGATCAGAGTCTTTCTGTGTGGACTTTGCATGTTCTTCCAGTGCCTTACAGACCTTCACTGCTGCCAAATACATGTATGCTAGGTTCATTCTCCTGTTGTGCCTTTTGCCAAAGTAGTGGATTAGATCTGGAGCCCCTAACCCTTCAGTGGCTCGGTGTTCATAGATTGGGTTAAATACACTACAGTGAGAGTTTAGAAAAATATTACTCAGATCTACTGCACATAACTATAACTGTATATCTATAAACAATCTATGGGACATATTTTTCATAATGATATGCAAATGTACATAGAATTGTATATTTATAAGGATGGATTTCACACTTTGTCCATGTTTGCATATTTCACAATAAATGTAATAATCTGGGAGTGTCAACAGACGACTGTAAAGATCAGATGGATTGATTCATTTATTTGTTTTGAGCAAAAGAAAAAACTAAACATTTTTATGTGCACATGGAACTAATATCAGAGCAAATACATTAATAAATAAAGGTGATCAAGACAATATAGCTATAGTCATGTACACTAGTAATAAATAAATTCAATATGTACGGCTCAAAAAGGAGTGGGAAGAAGAAAACGTATTAAATCCCACCCCCATCTCACATTTCCATCATAACACAATACTTTTGCTTCCTTAATAATAAAGATATATCTGTTTAAATCCTAATAATGATTAAAGACAGTAAAATAATATTGTATGAAGAAACTGCAGAATATTAACAGGTAATATTGAGATAAGCCAAGCGACACCGGATAAGACGAAAATTGTTATGTTAAAGTTCAGAGAGAGCCAAGGAATAGAAGATGAAGATGCACATGCAAGAATTATGAACACATGATATTATTCTAGTGAAGGAGTTTATTGTGGAGTGGCCTTCGTTCGTCTCACACTAGAGGAAGTCTCACTCAAATCAACCTTACTATATTTATTGTTTATTGTATATGTTGTATATTATATAGCCCAGAATATATTTTATGTATTATTGTATTTGTAGGCATTGATTTGGTAAAAAAAAAAAAAATGTGTTCACTGGCATCCACAATGAAATGGTTATTGGAATGAAACAATAAAAAAATACTGCCAGAAAATAAAAGAGTTTAATAGCTGCAGCCCTGAACTTGGATGTAAACATCTACAATAACGCATTGGCTCCCATTCAGACACTGGTCGTCTCTTATAAATATCCATGCGGCCACATCGTCAGCACAAAGAGGAGAAAGCAAGGACATTTTCTTTTTAAGCTTTTCTAAATTTGAGGAAAAAAATGTCTACTGTCTGGAGGACAGAATGTGACTGTTTACATGTTTACACAGTTTTGTTCTGACTCTGAAGAAAGTAGCTGCGTAGGGAATGTCACATGTATGCTGAGGATTGATTTGATAGAAGTTAAATACGACCATCACTGCTTTAAAACATCCCTTTAAACAAATGGTCCTTCTGGATATATGTATATATATATATATAAATATCTATATGTATAAATGACATGTTAAACAGGTACCTGACTAAATGAAGCCAATGGGAAAAAATGAATACACAATGCTTTTCTATGTATCATGCATCATATTTATAGTCAAAGCCACAAATTACTGTATCATGTCCCTTATGACGCATTTTTCAGTCCCTTCGTGGTTGCTGAGAGACAAGGAGAATCTCAATTTGCTGCCCTTTTGGTAGCAATAATGGTAAGGTAGCAGAAAACCTAAATGATTGAACTTTAATTTCCACTTTCCCAGGGCAAAACTAATTCTATAGATATAGCAGAAAATGATGGGAATAAATAGCAGAATAGGATGATCAAAACATCTCTTTTTTTAACTCCTGAAGCAACGTTCTCATTTTCAGAGCCTTCTACCTTGGGGTTTGGTCAAATGCCACTGGGAGAAATGTGTAGGGTGGCCCACTGGAGACACTCAGGGCAGAGGCAGCAACCACAGACACCCACCCTGCCCTGCTGCAAAGAGTCATGGGTTATATACATGCATCATACGGTATGGTGCAAAGAGTCAAACCAAGGCTTCAAGGCTAATAATATTCAACCGTTTGACTCTTTGAGTTTTCAGGGCAATTTCTTCAAGTGGTTATTTTGTGGAAGATATGATTTATATTCATTTTCAGCTAATTATCCGCCCTGAAAACATAAATTTGCGTCACATTAATATGACTTACTGAAAAGAAAATCAGATGAGTGTAAGCGCCTGCTCTCATTTGTTAATTAACTCACTAAAAATCATATTAGAGTAAAAAAAAAAAAAAAAAACCCACAGAGTCAGACGTAACAGAAACTTCGCTTCTTTCATCAACCATAAATAGATATATTCCTAAACAACTTAAGTAGCATGAGCGTAATGATCTGTACTGGAGAAAACTAATGACTCAATTTTGGTTCAAGAATGAGAGTTCATTAATGGAAAGTGAGGCTTTTTGGCAGCTCGTGTGTTTATGCTGCTCTTTTCTAATGAGGGATTTTCAGGTGGAGAGTTAAGCACAGGGCCCAAGGGGTGTAGTTGTGGACGTCCACCTGGTCTGGGAATCTAAAGGCGTGTGTCTCATTTCCAGGTCTTGCACCTTTCATCTCGGGAGCATTTAGGTTTCTGGGAACAGAACCAAGGAGACCTGCTGATGAATCTAAAACCTGAACAGAAAGTGCAGTCTGGTCTACGGCTCAGCCTCTGGCAGCCTCATGATTCCATTGTTCCACACCCTGTCACAGATTTACACCAAATTAAAGCTTGTGCTCTTGTTGCTGACATTGAAAGATAACTTTTTTTTTTTAAAGCAAACTGCAGATGATGAATATACAGTGGCTTTTTTTTCTTGCTGCTTAAATATGGATCAGATTTCCACATTCTATTACAGTATGAAGGCAACTATTCAGTAATACAACAATAAGATTTAAAGTATTAACTCAAAAACATACACTGATAAAACTAATGTAACCTGTGACTCCAGTATCTGGTGCGATCCTCTTTTTTTGTGTATTAACTGTTTATCATTCTTGCATATTGACTTAAAAAGACTTTATAAACTCAGTATATATCGATGGCATCTAGTGGAGAAGTTGAAATCTGCAACAAACTGAATACTCTTAACCTCACCATTCCCTACAGAGGTTTCGAAAATATGAGATACTTGCATTTTGTTTTGTTGTTTTGGGCTTTTTTTAAATAAGGGAATAACATTTCACTCTCTGACATACGTAGTAGGTTAAAATAATGAACACTGAATGCCATCTGCTATGAAAAAAGAAGGCAGAAAGATGGAAGGGGACCCATAAACAATACTTATTTAGTGATTATAGCCTAATGAAAACACAATTAGGAGTCTCCTATTCTATTTGTGTTGTTACATCCCCCACAGCATTAGCCATTACTTAGTAGAAACAGTAAAAACACAACAACATAGCATCTGTAGATGGTATGAATATGATAATAAAATGAACTGATCAATGTAGGTGTAAAATATTAACCCATAAAGACCCAAACAGCTGCTGTTGACCTCAGTCATCTATTGATCTAAACTGTTCACTACTTGTTGATCCACTAATCCTATCAATACAAGTAAATAATTGTTCAGAGGCTCCATAGTTACCATGGAAACACTGTCATCTTCTACCACATTGATTCACTTGTCAAACCCATGGAGTTGGATCAATGACAGTAGATGGACACTGGTTTTATGTTCAGTTAATGATATCTTTGATGAAAAAGTCTGTTTTTCCTCAGTTTTCTCAGTTTTTGATATAACAACCCTCACCTTAAATCAGAGCTTTTATGAACATCTACATGATCAGTAAATTAAATGTAGACAAATGCATGATTTTTACTGAAAAAATGCAAAATACAGAGGATAGTATATACAATATTATATGGTGATAAATCACATTGAATAGGTTAAATATAAAGAAAATTTGATTTGGGAACTGCCATAAAAGCTGCACTTGGTCAATCACAGATGGCATCTTAACATTCTCCTGTAGAATTTTCCGGTCCCATTCGGAGTCAGAACACTACCAGTATGATTCTAAATGGGACAAAGTTCTGATGTAAGAATGCAGTGTTAGTCGGTGCCAGTCATAAAAGTTATCATTTAGGGTAAAGTGTTCTACTTTGGTCTCATCCATCCACACATCGCTCTCTTCCTCTGGTTCATCCACATGGCATTGAGTCAACTGCAGACAATGAGCAACAATATCATTTTGCAGAATGGTGACTTTCTCCTTGAATATACGCTATTGATGTTTAATGTTCTGATGATGGATTTGACATTATCCACAACAAGAGGCCTTTTGTTTCATAAGCAATGATTAGTACCTTTCAAGGTCCCGTATCAACTGGCATTTAAACCTGTCTCTAAACGCATCTCAAATAATCCCTTTGCATCTCACGTCCCTGCTCTATATGTAGATATAATCATCTGAGGATAAGAACAGTTTTTGTTAATTCAGAATGAGCTTTTTTCTCCTAAATCATACACAGATTCATGCAGAAAAATGGAAAACTCTGAAGGGGTCACAAACGTTCAAATACCACAGCGGCATAACATTAATGGTTGCACAGCCTGTCTCATGTACAGCAAACATAATTAAAGCTCTGACAACAGAGGGCATATGTGTTTAGCACCACGGGGTCCCTGATAGCTTAGAAGCTGTATCTGTGTGACTGCGCCTCATGTGGTGTTTGACATGAATGATTACAGAGCATGTGCCACATTAAGTTACTGTTACTGTACCCTGGGAAAGTTGAGAATAGGATCACGCATAATTAGACATTTAGCGCCAATCCTCACCACAGATGAACACACCCTTCACCACATTAGATAAGCCAGGGAGTTAAAAATGTCCCAACACCCCCTGATAACAACCACTGCACTTAAAGACGCCCTCGCTATCTGAACTTACTGTATCCCACACAATAAACGGCCCCAGGGGGCATGAAATTCAATGCCAACCCCAAAAGGTCATATTCAATGTTTCAGTTTAGTTATACAGTAGCTACTGCAAAAAAAAGAAAAAAAAAAATCTTAGTAATCTATACTTTAGTGCAGGAAAAAAAATCCCATGAGCTATCATAATGTTATATATAGCAATCAAAGCTCCAATCATTTCAAATTAGAGGTATATCATATTTTAGCATAAAATTACAATTCTATTTCTACAGATCGAACATCTCTGGAAGAATCTTACGAAGCACATTTCAAGGCCTTCATTAAATCCTTTACGAACTCTTAACTACCATGGTGTGCAGAAGAATAGAGCGATTCTCAGCTGATGTGAAGCTGCAAAGACATCTCTGCACTTTGTGGTTTCATGCACCGACACATACCCATACTTGAGGGTATTTCAGGAGTTCTTAGCATCACTTTGTAGCTAAAAAAAAAGGGAAAGAACAATTCATAGAAGGTACAGGATGTTCTGGATTTGAAAAAAAAAAAACAAAGAACCTAAAAAGTTAATATTTCTACTTAAATGAAATGGGTTTTTGTTGTAATCTGTAGCTCTTAACTGGCCCTATCTGCTATGACACATGATCTATGTCCTGTATGATGAATTGTGTTGAGCTAACTTTCAACAGCTGGACAAACCCTGTTGGTCCCGGTACCGCACTAAATCAAAGAGTAGTCCTGACTGTGGTGACAGCACTGTGAATCAGTGTCCTAAATAAAACTCTGCAGCTTTCCATTGTCTAAACAGCTAAACCAACTGCAAAGCTCTATAACATAACATTGTGTACGCTTAACATGTTGCTTAATGAAGCAACAAAACCATGGCAACAGCCACTGTGATTTGTCTGAGTAAACCAGAGTAAGCATGTTCTTTAAGACCATAAAACCGGGGAAAGTACATTTGCTCACTACTTTCCAATCCTGGGGCAAGAACAGCTTGGAATATTTAAAAAGGACAGTCTCTATTACCATGGAACATCTACTCTTTTCATGGAACCTTACATCAAAAGTCTATAGACCGTTTCTGTTGGGGTTTGGCTCATAATAGAAGAACTTTACGACTAAAATGCATGTCTTCATTTCAAAAGGGACTCTTCCTGGTTCTGTTTTTAGCAGTGCTGTAGTTCTCCACATTGAGGAAAGTCAATCTTGAGACTTTTTAAAGGTCTCAGAATTACACAAAAAACACTTTTGCTCAGTTAAAAAAAAAGGTAAGATGATGATCCCACCTTTTTGCCACCATTGACTGATTTCCAGAGCCAAAGGAGTAACAGAGGTGAGGCAGGCTGGACTTTTACACAGAGGATCTACATTCTGGAATTAAAGGAGCGGTGATGCAATGCAAAGCGCGTCGGAAACACCCCGAGCATAGCGGCGTTGCTAACCTCTCCAGAGTCGGCCTGTCTTCCACCGTTGCACAAACATTAGCATGGATAGAATCCTCTGCCCAAAATGACAACAGTTCGTGGATGTCGGCCTCTCTTCTGGTCACGATGATATGTTTGTTAACCGTACACGACCCACGCGCATTTTTTAATCCCCCCGGTGTTGGTGTCGCACACACAATACGTCATCAAAACATCACATCTTGGTTGTAGAACAAGAGGTGTTCCTTTAACATAGTGTTCCGGAATCATGATTTTTTTTTTTTTTTTTTTTTATCAGTTAAATAAAGTTCCTGAGATACAAGTCTAACAGGTCAAACATTTGTATTTAAACGGAATCGGGATAAAAACAACAAATGAAGAAAATTAAGTCCGGGTTAAAGTCTGTGCTAGAGGATAGTGATATTTCTGTTTTAACCTGTCAAAAAGAAAGTAGAGACTCTGAAAACTCAGCAGTTACAGTAAACTCTATGAGTAAATTGCACAAAGAAGACTGATATGATCAAAGAACTGTGTGGATTTCAACTGACAATTCCAGACAAATGGAGGAAGTTCCGTGGAAAGAGACAGAGATGATGGAAAAGAAGGATATCCAATCCAATCCATTTTTATCTACAGAGCACAAATTTAAACAACCACAAAGGTTTCCAAAGTGCTGTACAATAAAATGAACACAATAAAACATAATAAAAGAAGCTAAAAAAACACTAAGATAAAACACATAATAAATGAATAAATAAATAAACTGTCCACCCCAGATAAAATATCCATGCACGTAAAATCAACATCCTATGTGGTGTAAAAAGCCAAAGAGAAGAGGTGGGTTTTAAGAAGGGCTTTAAAATCCTACAGTGAGGAGGTCTATCTAATGCACAGCAGTAGTTCCTTCCATAGTTTTGAATGCTCGTCACCTCTGAGCTTCAGCCTGGTTTTCAGAACCTTCAGGAGCACAGATATCAGTGTTAGTCCACAACGGAGGGGACTGTACGAAACTACCATCACATTATCTGATATATTTCTACAATTCTCACGTTTCTAATTTAAAATAAGGAGATTCCAGCCATAACTTCTGCAATAAAATGTTCATAGGGAACCGTAAAAGAATGGTAACGTAAGTGACATTTGCACAGGTATCGTGTATCTGCACCAAAGCTCTTCAGAAATCAACCCTCAGTCAAATCATTACACTGTGCACAGACTCTTATCCACCTGCTGTATGCTTCAGGGTAAATTCAGCTCCATCCTAGTTTGTTCACATAAACTGAGAGATGCGGCTCATACAGATTTACGATGTGAGATTCACAGAACGGGGAATGTGTTGACAAATCGCTGCTACGAAGTTGGATTTTTGCTTCAAAAATGGTGAGGTAGGCCACAGCGCTATAGCTCACTGAGTATCTGGTCTAGTCCTCATCTAGCCTCGGTTAGTTGGTCTTATTTGCAGCACAAATGTGTGGCTAAAATACAACCTAAACCACACCAGTTTAACCATGGCTCAAATGTCACCAGAACTCCTAAATCTGCTGTGTTTGAAGTGTTTTAAGTGTCATAAGGCAGGAAAAAAAAAAAATCCATAATTACCTTACAGTATATGTAATTCAAATGGTCTGAGGGGATGCGCGGCCTCTTTTACTGCTGCTTTCTTGGGCTGTCGAACTGTGCTTCTCAAATCTAGTCCTATCCTGCAGGTTTTAGATACTTCCGTCTTCCGGCACCCCTGGTTCAATTAATGATCAGCTCATCGTCAGCTCTGCAGAAGCCTGATAATGATGCAATGGCTTCCAGGTGTGATGGAAGAAGGAACATGCAGGATAGAGGTTTAACCCCATGGGACACGTTTTTGTCTAATCACAGGAATCTCAGGCAGGTAAGAAGCTTAAACACAGCTGTAATGACCACGGATTGATCAGATTCTGTCAGATGCAACTTGGATGAGATTCTACTTCCTGAACTTGAAGCAGCTCCTTTCATTACTGGACACTCTGGTTAATTCCAGATGTGTTTGACCACAGTATCACAACAGGAAGTAGCAGACACACCTGGCTTTAATAATAATAATGGATTAGATTTCTATAGCGCTTTTCAAGGCAACCAAAGCGCTTTACACTATTGTTCCATTATTCATTCGCTCTCACATTCTCCCTCTGGTGGTGGTAAACTACATCTGTAGCCACAAATCCCCTTAGGCAGACTGATGGAAACATGGCTGCCAATTTGCGCCTACAGCCCCTCCGAACATTCATACACCAGTGTGAGTGGCACTGGAGGAAAGAAGGGTGAAGTGTCTTGCCCAAGGACACAACGGACAGACTAGGACAGAGCGGGATTCGAACCGCCAACTCTTCGAATATTGGACGACCCTATTTAAGTTCAGGAAGTAGTGGAGCCTGTTGTCAAGTTGTAGCTCCTCTAATCAGAGATGAAACTGGAGGATTTGGTTGTTGTCGCTTTTATATTTCATGTGAAATTGAGATTAACTTTTAATTGAATTCGCAACGTAGCATAATGTTAGCACTTAAATAGGTCGTGCATTGTTTCATTTGACACGCATTTGATCATTTTACACAACAAATAGAATATCAGCTTGAACAAAACCTTTATTTTTGACGTCCTGCTCTTGCTGTGGTTTGTATAACACAGATTGCGCTAATCACCAAATAGGCTTCTGAAGGACTTCCCTAAAGCTGTGACCGGTCAAACCTCCTCCAATCAGCCTCACTGGTCCTCAATTACTGGTCCTGGATGCACGTTTAAGTACGATTTCAAGGTCACCATCCAGCATCGAGGAGTCAAGGAGGTGAGGAGGTAAAAAATATGGAATGGAGAAGAGGCAAGAGTCTTCACAGGGATGTTTGGAAAAGTGATTCCATTTTTTTTCACCTATGTAAATATGTATATTATACACACACATATACATACACACATATATAACATTTGCACAATGCACATTCTACTGGGCTTTCTTGCTCTAAGTTCTTCTGAAAGTGTGATGGTTACTGTAATATAGTATTTTCCTGTCAGTTTAAGGTTCATATTACATCTATATATATATTGACTTCACTATATTTAAGAGACATTTTAAAGGTTTATACAAATGTTCATGCATGACCGTTATGGGCTGTTTTTTGCATTTCAGTGTTCATACCGTAAGCGTGAGGCAAATAAAAAAAATTTCCATAATACAATCACATTAGGTCATTTATATTCAGTCTTTTAATTTGGCGATTTCAGCTCCTGCAGCTTAAACTGCATCACTAGTGGCCTGAGACATGTTTAAAGGTCAAACAAAATGAATCTTTTACACATTATAATACTAAAATGATACGGGAGCAGATATTTGTATTAATCCAGTCATTCAGAATGATTCATTGTATTATCAGGACCGTTGTTACAATGGTGTTCAGTTATAATTTCAAGAAAAAAAAACACACTTGTTTGAAAAGAATCCCCCAGTGAAGGTCTGTTTAGGAAAAAAATAAACCATGTATGTCTCTGTACCTGTGTGGCTGCACATTCCTGTTCTTTATCCTCAGGTGATTACTGACATTTACAGTTTATTGCTGCGTTTCATCAGAGAACAGAGAGCTTAAAGATCACCTCAGCTCTTCTGCTCCTGTCACACACTGAGCGATTTCCACAAGCTGAAGATTATGCTAAGCTCTCAGTTGGCAGCCGATGTCAAACTGGGACAGACTAAGAGACTGGAGAGACTGGGCGCTTTTTAGAACCAAAAAAAAAGAAAAAAAAGAAAAGAAAAAATACCCAGCTTATAATACCAGGTTTTGGCACTTTTCCGACCTTTAATTTGAAGAGGGTGTTGCACAGTCACGAAACCCTAGAAAGATAATGGTGAGTAAAAGTATAGCTTACAGTGGCTGCATGTGTACAGGCGTGGAATATAATTAGCTTAATTTCAATGAAGCAAACCACTTCTATGTGAGGTATAGATGGGATCAAACTCTGCAATCAAGAGAGGGGCTTCACACTGTGTATAAAGTGAAAGTAAAGGGCTTTGAAATAAAAGTCTAAACATTACAAACAGCTTTTAAATCTCTTATTTAAGGCTTCTCCGGGAAAACAACAAGTTTGTGCAATTTAGACTGGCTTAAGAACAGAGCAACGGGAGAAGACAATCCTCTGTCATTAGAAATAGAAGGTAATACCTGACTGCAAACGCTCTGCATCTGTGTGAAATCCCTCTTTGACCTAAACTTTGGGTCAAATGGAGGGAAATCTGGAATGTGTGGTTCAGATAAAGACAGTCCCTTCCCTCTGAGTATTTGCTTTTAGAAGTCCTCCACCATCTTTTGCTCATTTCACAATGTCCAGTCTGCATTTAGAAGTGATATTTAGTGGTATATACACTCACAATCTGAATGGAGGTCTTATCTAATTAGTGCTAAATACCCCTCACCACAATAAAAGTCTGTAGAGTGAGACACAGGAGGTGACAGTCATACACTTGAATCCTGGATATCACCACAAAATGACTGTGGGATACATAAAGCTATCTATCTATCTATCTATCTATCTATCTATCTATCTATCTATCTATCTATCTATCTATCTATCTATCTA
>JAPTYQ010000016.1:18823501-18834249 GCA_029814465.1 Ostorhinchus cyanosoma | reverse complement strand
TAGCTCTTCTTCGTCACTTTACTTGAAGGTTTCTGTGTCTGTGGTTTGTAAACCCGACACAAACTAACAGCCGGTGATTTCACTGATCGCCTTCAGGCAGAGACTGAAACACCAGCTGTTCACTTTACAACAACTAAACTAACACAGATTCACACACTCCAGAGGAAACTGTTGAATATGCTCCAACAAAACAACAAAATGCTCTGGAATATTTTTTTAGTTTTAAATTTTTTTTTTTTTTTTAACCTTTATTTTTTAGGGGTAAACCATAAGAAACCTTCATCATCTACAGAAATAAGTCTCGCTCTGTTTTTTTTTTTTTTTTAATCAATCCGACCCAGAAATGGGGAGGGGTCTCACTACACATTGTAATCTGGCATTGGAGGAAAATGGTGTCAATCAACACTCAGGGTCGGTGTGGATCCGCATCAGCCGTACGCAATCACAGCTGCGTCAAAACAGCGGCACGTAAACCGGAACATAAATCTGCACCAGCACACCAAAATAAAAGCATGGCATTCAAATACTGAAGCAGCACTGGGACGAATTACTTTACTAAATAACGGATAGAAGTGTTTAAGGAAATATGTTTTTGCCTGTTTTTCTTAATGAATATATACAGATTTATAAACAAAGTCTACACCAGTATATTTCATTGATAAAAATGAGAGACAGGCATTTTCTCCACCTGCTGCTGAAAATAAAATACAGAATCTGGGTAAAATAAATACATTCCAAACACTAGATAAAGAATAATAAGAAAGAATAAATGGTTGAATAAGAAGGAGAATTGCACTTATATGCTTCCATATTAAATCAGATTAAATTAAAATGTACCACAAACCAAAAATGAGACAAAAAAAGAACTAAAATTAACAAAACCAGCATTAAGCAGGTACATGAATATCCACAAAGCTGATTAAAAAACGACTAAACAATCAATAAATTAACAAAATAAACAAAAATAATCTTAATCAGTATTACACAACCACAACATAAACATTAAGTGAACAATGATGAACAATGTAAACAAACAAAGCAAGCCCTGAATGAGCACAAAAACACACTAAAATCCACATTTGTTTAAGAAAATTAACAGAATCACTATTAAAAAGGTATAAAATCATCAAAACAAGCACTACAGCAGCACAAAAGTAAGGACGGAATTAGCAGAAATAAAAAAAACAATGAACAAAAGAACATTAAATAACTACAGGAATAAGCACAGAATCAACTAAATACAGCTGATATAAGCATTAAATTAATAAGAATGAACCAAACTCAATAAAGTTAACTCAGTTTATCAAATTAACTCAATAAAGCAAGCATTAAATTAATAAAATAAGCAATAACTAACAAAATAAGCATTAGCCTGCATAACGACAAATTGACGACTAAATGAACAATGAGGAACAAAGTAGACTCTAAATAACCACAACAATAAAAACTCCACAAAAAATACACTAATCAAGGCACAATGAGCAGAAAAACCAACACTAAATTCAAAAAACAAGAGTTAAATGAGCAAAGTAAGCATTAAATCAGCCCAACACGAGAACAAAGACAAACCTCACCAAAATAATAATCACTGATTTAACTTTACGCAGAGTTCTTCTATTTATTTTACCCTGAAAAATACGATTAAACGGTATAATTATGATGTTTAAAGTCCAACAAACGCGAATGATGGTAGAAACACCGTTCCTCGGACCAGGGTTTGGACTAACGGGTTTATTTCTGAAGGAGTCTCCGGAAGCGCCGTGCGTAACGGACGCCAGCCTGACGCGCCATCGCCGTCGTCATCGTCTGTACGCACGGCGGCGGCGACAGGGGCTCCTCAATCGGCAGGGAAGGGTGTCCCACTGCTGCTCTCTGAATGCGAATAAAAACACCAGCAGAGAGGACAAAATAGCGCTGAATTACCCACGGAAGTGCCGCTGGAAACTCCGATGGATTAATCTGAATTTTCTTCGGTAAGCACGTTTTATTCCAGTGTTGAATCCAATTGGTGCACCCGCCTTGTCCCCTATTTTGCGCTGCTGTGGACTGCGAGATAGATTCATCTCGAGAGAGAGAGAGGGAGAGAGAGAGAGGAGAGGAGATACATAACATAGTGGAATCGCTGCATTCAAGCCTGTATTTACTCCAGACAGTCTGCAGTTGTAGCTTTACGCATTTAACAGTGAACTTTGTTGACAGAAGCTGGTTGAAGACGCAGAGAGTGGCGGCGGTGGGGATTGTGGAGGATGTTTTGCAGTGATTCTAGAGAAGAGGCTCTTGTTGCAGCAGCGGGGATGGATGCGCTGCAGAACAGAGCTGACCACTGAGGCCATGCAAACACACAAACGCCACACACAACAGGCCTGGAAACAGCACCGTGTTGATTTCCCCCCAAAATAATTGTCATATGCTCCAAGCTAATTGCATTGGCACGCTGTTAAATATCCAATTAAAGCTGTCCTAATCGGGTTATCTGATGGGTGTCTGGAGGTGCAGCCATCCATCTTGTAGGCAAACACTGGGGGTGATACAGGCTACTGTTGTGCAGCTCACATCCAACCTCAGTTTATCCATAAGTTGGGTACTGAGAAGCACAGGGACAGTGTTATTTATGGACTCGGGCAGCCTGGAGCTGAAGGATTCAGCCAACTCTTCTCCACAAATGACTGCACAATTGGCATGCGTGATGTGTGTTAAATGTGGATGAAAAGGGTTGTATATTATGGTCCAGGGCCATATTTCCTCAGGCCTCATCAGCGCATACAGTGAGTTCATAGACTCACTGATACTAGGCCTGCGTGATATGTGGACAATGTGCCACGTGACAGGACATTGTCCAGTTTAGGGATGATGATGTGACATAATAAATAAATAATCAAACACTGAAGTGTGTCTGATAACCATACACCTTCTGTTACTGCTCTTGGAATGATTCGATTTGATTATTTTGATATTTGGAGCACGCTTTTACTTAAAAACTCAACAATTAAACTGAGCATTCATTGATTTAGGGCAGGATGGTATCTCTAAAAATTGTCTAATAATATTAATATTCACTGTAAATGTTTTGAAAATCTAATGTTTGGTTCTGAGAAGAAGTTGAAGAAACTAGACTTTTATTTATATTCTTATTTATACTCTTCCTTACGATGAAAACAGAACAAATTCATTTCAGAAATCTAGAGGTATGTCATTCAACTGTTAGATATTAAAATGGTAGTTCAACATCAGTTATTTAGTAGAAAAATTAAGCAAAACAACAAATACATTTACATTTGTTAGTTAAGCTGTCGATGAAAATAAAACCAAAACATCAGCTGGTTTAAGCCAAAAACTGAAGTAACAAAGTAGGTATAAATTCTCATCATGTGTGTGGATAATCAGGAAGTTTTAGCTTCTATTATTTGAGATGTTTCAATGTTTTGTCACCTTTTATACTGCATATATAGAACATTAATTACGGCTAATCTTTGATAAAGCAGATCCGATTTATTACACTGATGACAGAAGTATGATTTCTTGGCTGTTACCAACAGATTCATCAGCTGCTGTGGAGTTCCCATGAAATGTGTTGTTACTAATTTGTGTACGTGGAACACATGGAGTAAATACATTTAATAGATCTGTATCTGAAATTAAAGATTCAACTTGTAAACATGGGTGTAAACATGTGTCTATCAGGTTGTTAGAGTGTGTTTTGTGCTCATTTGTTGACATTAGCTGACTTCATTTCTAAACTAACTATAACCTGTAAATGTATTTATATGTACAGTGTTGTTTTATTTTAAAGCATTATCGAAATCCATAAATTCTTCAGTATCTGCTCAGTTCCTCTACAGTGGTCTCCCTGTAGGACACACTGCCTACATTAATGAAACTAGCTAATGCCAATGTAATAGGAAACTATAGAGGCAAAGAAGTGAAACTATGTCCGACAACCACTTTCAGTTCATCATGGTGGAGGTGCAGCTCCAAATCAAAACACTGGCTTCTCTTCTTATCAAAGTCGTTTGACAGTAGCAGAGTATGGATAAAGAAAAAAGAGGAAATAGACTAAACCGTGGGCTTTTTGGGAACATCTTTCAGTCTGATATAGTGAGAAGTAGCTCTGCAGAAATGGATCAGTCTCTTCTCGGTTCTCTGAAAATCAAAGTTTCTACAGGTTTCTACAAGTTAAATGAAAGAGTTTTTAATACTGTTTAGAACAGACTTTTTTTTATGCCTATTTCAGGGCCATATTGGCAAAAATTTGTGACTTGTATAATTTTAGAAAAATACATTTATTTACACCTTCCATTAGGAGTCATTTTTCACCGGGGGCTGCAAAGTTAGCGATAACTGGTTCCTAATTTCTTTATAAATCGTCGGGTTGGAACTGGTGGAACTTAGACTCTTATTACTTTCTTTGTAACACAATCCAGTCAACAGGTTTATGCCAACGTAACTTAAGACCTGCCATAACAAATTTTATACCCTTTAAAGACTTTTTTTAAGGTATTAAATGCAGATTAGTAAATTCAAGACTTTTAAAGAACCTGCAGGAACTCTGGAAAACACTATTTACCGTTAGCTAACATCTACAACACAAACTTCACACCAGCACACACAACTCTCACATATTTTTGTCTTTCATATCAGCTCTAAACTACCATTCCCCCAGCTGTTCGTCAGTTCCACCAGGAATCTGTAACCTCCTTTGCTCTAGACCTGCTTCTTCATAATTTCCAGTGGATTATTAAGGTGACCATTGCCCTTCTTTGGCAGAAGAGCTGGAAAGAACCATTTAAACCCCCAACACAGTCTGACAGGCAAAAAGCAGCAAGAATCTGATCCTTCTTCTTGGAAAAAGAAAAAAAAAACTTCAAAAGTGTTAGTTCAGGTTTTTCTAATTTTGCCCCTTTCTCCACTTTGGAAAATGTTCATATGTGGGTCTTGGATCTCGCTGACTGAATGGACTTACTCATTTACAATAGGCTCAGTGATTTAACAACATGACTCAACATACTTAACAGTGAACATTGTGACACCAAAACACCAGTTAGGCTTAAGCCCACACATACATACTGTATAAAGCTCAGCTGTGGGTTTTATAACTAGGTCTTTTCATTCAGTACATGAAAAATGCTTTGAAAGCCCAACACTGCATTGCATTGTGTAGATAATCTTGTAGCTGGCTGAAATGTAGTCATTGTCTTGTTGTTGATACACTGAATGAACTCACTTGTCTGACACAAGCAAATATTGTAACTATTCAGAGAATGGCAGCCATTAGGAAGAGATTGTCAGACTTGTACCAACTCCAGTAAACACACCAGTGGGTTTCAGATGTATTCAAATGGCACACAAGTAAGACTATCCTCTGTCTATCCATTGTTTGTGAAATGCTGGATTTCGGAGTTGAATAAGGTCACGGCGAGTGTGACTTCTGTAGGTGGGGTGCAGGAGGTTTGACGTGGTTTGGTGCTGTGGCAGTGATTGAAATGCAAAGGATCTCTGCTCTAAATGAAACGCTGTCCTGTCGAAGCTGAATTACAAAACGACTGCATTCTGGAGGGATGTGTAAGTTCATTGGGTTAAGTAGGGAAGACATTTCTGTGTGTGTGTGTGTGTGTTGGCTATAATGCAATGCAGTCGCACTCCACAGTGAAATACAAAAGGCACAAATGACTTTCTTCTTCTTTTTTTTTTTTTTTTTTTTTTTTTTTTAAATTTTTTTATGAAGCTTGACGTTAACACATTTCTGCAGTCTGACCAGGACGACACACTGTCCTGACGCAGGATGAAACTGCTTTAATCTCATCTAATGGTAAACTCAAGTAGCCACAGTTTTAAGGCACTTTACAAACGGATGGTCTGGTCACAGTGCAGGGTGGGCGGGGCTTATTGTTAATTGATGGGCTGTTCCATCCTTGGCTTTTTCTTACTTTTGTTGTTTTGTGCTTGTCATTGTTTACCATGCCGTTGTTGGTATGTGATTATTGTTGAATATATAATATAAGTTCTGCAGACTATCATTTAGATAATTACTGTGTAATATAAATTTTCTTAATCTGTTTAATATCTGTTATATATATTATTAGGACTTTAAACAGATGTTACTTTATCATTAAGGAAGCAAAAGTAATGTGTCATATTGTATAAATGTAAGATGGGGGTGGGATTTAATACATTTTCTTCTTCCCACTCCTTTTGAGCAATACATATTGAATTTATTTGTTATTACTAATGTACATGGCATTGCTACCTGTCTTGATTACCTTTATTTATTAATGTAGTTCCTTGTACACAAAAAATGCTTAATGTTTCTTCTGCTCAAAACAAATGAATGAATGAATGAAAAATGTGGTTTACCTGTAACAGTGTAGTTGTAAAAAAAAAAAAAAAAAAAAGAACTTAAGCTTGGGTTTGAGCTGTAACAAAAGTGGTATTTATGAGTATGGTAGTAAATCCAACATCCAGGGGAAGGAGGAGAGTGTGGACTTGGTTGTGACTCGGAGAAAAGAGGCCAGTTATGCAAAGAAAGTTTGAGGGTAGTATTTTTAGTAAGGATGCACCGATTCCAAAATGCTTGGCCAATACCAATATTTAAAATGATATCATGGATGGTAGCCAATGTTAATACCAATGTAACCTTTTTTCTTTCTTTCTCTCTTTTTTTTTTGCTATTTATCCCCATTAACAAATAAATCATCATAAATATAAAAAAGTGACCATTATAAAGTCTTTCAGCCCTTCAACTCATAATCTTTGAGTGAACACAGATTCTTGGTGAAAAACTTAAATATAACAAATAAAAAGACATTAAAAGACATGCACCGCTACCAATAGTGGCTGATATATCTGTGCATCCCTCTTTTTTTTTTTTTTTACATAAATTGTATATCGCACTACCAAAATTGAGACTTATATTTGTTTTCAGTTCATAACATAGGTTCACTCTTTTTTTACTATGACCAAGGATATCATGCCATTTTCTTATCTTTTGTCTGTGAAAGCCCAGAATTGCAATGTATACCAGGTATTACAGCAGATAAGTAATAAATCACTATTGATAAAAGCCTGGAGTATATTTCTGCTGACACATAAAGACATTTTCAATATTTGCAAAGACAAGTGAGACACAATATCAATAAATAAGGGAATATACTGATTTGTCTGGTACAATAAATCATATATACCTATTGTACATATAGAAAATATGTCGTTCCAGAGTGGTATTGGATACAATTTTTGTTAAAACATTACATATCACTACTTGTTTAATGATGCCACATTTTTACCGTGTATGTTAAAGAGGTGGTTTCGTGATAGTAGTAACATTTTGTGAAACTGACCCCCGCAATGCAGAGATTAAATACAGAATTCCAGTTTAGTTTTGCTTTTTATGCTTTTCTTTAGTTACACATATGTGATATCCAAGTGTCACCATTAAACAGTAAACCTTGACCTTTTACCTCAGTATACTAGTACATTATAGACATAAAACCATGAGATATATTACTGTATAGATACTTTTACCCACCCCTATTTCTTCTCCTGTCAGTTTCGTTTGATGAATTGAATGCTCAGAATATAAAATGTCCAAAATTGGTGATAAATGCCTGCCAGAAGCTGATGTCTGTCAATTGCTGGTTTGACTGACCATCAATAATCTGGATCAGAGAAAGTAAATCCTCTGAGCCGAGATGATTATTTTTGTAGTTTTACCTCAAAATTAATTTACGGGACTAATTTATTATGAGAATTGTTATTGATTCGTAGTCTGTAGATGAATTTATCTGGTGATCACATGTTTCCATGCATCAGACTAAACCATATGTGCGTTTTCTCAGGCCTGACTGAGTCTCTGCTGTTTAATCCATCAGTTAGACAGCATGACCCTGACATGTCTGTCCTTTTAATTTACTATATTGATCTCTGTGAGTATCTCATTATGGCTCCCACTGCTCTGCGAGTATGTTATTATAGATGATTAACACTTGTGGCTTTACAGCGTCAAAAATAAAAGCCTTCATTCTGGGAGATTAATTTCTGCATTATGTTGTTGATGTAGGAGCATTAACTCTGCTGTTAGTTTGCGTTCAGATGATATTGGCCCCTTCGTTTTGTTTCATTGTTCACTTCCTTGACGCGAAGGCATCCCACAGCAGCGTTGACAAATACTTGTCGACAGATTTGGCCAGACATCAAAGTTGGCTTTCAGTCTGCATCTGGAGGCAATTGAGATGAGGAGGTTTAATATGATGGCTCTCTTTTGGTAATGAAGCTGTCTGCCTGTTTGTGTGAAAGTCGAGGCCTCCCACTCTCTTCCTGGTCTGTGCGTTATAGTGCCTTTAACTGTTACGGCCCATTCAGGGGATACGTTCAACCCTGTCCCCGTTGGACCTTCCCTGCTGTGCCAGTGTGGTCCTTTTCCGAGGCAAGCTGTTCATTTGGGTCTGAAAATAGCGTGATGAGTGTTGTTGCAGGCGGAGGTGGTCATGCGATACCCAGGCTGCGTTTACGGAAGGGAAGAGCCCCGCGGCCAGGACGCCATCATCTGCTTTTGTGGAGGGGGATGTGAAGTGGTGCCTGGGGTTAGCCACTACACAAACTCACATGTATGTGTCTGTATCACCGAGAAAAAGCATCGAAATCCGTCGGTGGCACGGCTTTGTCTTGACGTTTTGATTTGATGCACAGTGTCAGATCATGCATGTAATTGAATAACAGGGACGAGATCTGAACCAGTGATGAATGCTCGGAAAACTTTTATTATATTACTGTGAACATGTGAGAAGTGGGCTTGTTGCTGTTGAATACACTTGAGCTAAACTTAATAAATCTCACTGTTTGTCTTCTCAAACAAAAAAAGACGGTTGTTTTGTGTAGCGCTCATTCAGTAATATCAGTCACACAAAAACTCCAAAAGACACCAGTCGTATGCAAATGTCTGCTGAGCAGAAAATACCACAAACTAGTGCTCCATGACACTGGAAAAACCTGCACTGCTCAACTGTGATGTAAGAATACAGGGGGTTTCACCTAAAAATGATAAGAAAAAAAAAAATAATGAGGGGATTTTGTAACGGAGTGCATGAAACTAATTAAAGTTGCAAGCAGTAACAACTGGGCCTCAGTATCTTTGTTTTTGTCTGGTTGTAGCCGAGGGATTTTATGGCAGGAATGTCTGTGGGCTGCTTATGCTTAAGTGTTGCTCAAAGCAGTTAAATAACATTTCCAGTATCTACTTATTATCTATCATTGCCTGATGGAACAATGAAGGAGAATGGGGAAAAATACAGCAAAAATTGCATATTTAGATCCAAATTTCAGACACTGACTAGGATGCAGAGTACCAACGTTGCAGTAAATTCACTTGCAATGTCATGGTGTTAATGATCCAAAATACATTCAAGTAACACTTCATATAATCAAGTGAACAATAAAGATGATGAGACGGAACACAGAGCAACTTAATGTGGCAAAATGAGCGTAACGGTCTCACTAGTGATGCGTAAACCGAAACGTCTCCATTATGACTTACTGCAGGGTCAGACAGTCATTTACAGGCGTCTGCAGCTGAACATGATCTGTTTTATGTCAGACATTGTGACTTTACAACACTATCAAAATCCTTTACAGTAAGTCCTGCAGGTTAAAGTGAATGAGCCGGACACTTAAACACTGACAGACTCATAGAAACCTGTTAGCTTAGCCACAGTAATGCTAATGACCCATCGTGCTGAGCAGTGGCGCCTCGACTCCATGAGTGAAAGGAGCTGCTGGGCTGAAGACGACCCTCCAAATATAGTGTGTAACATGAGACACACCTTCTACTTTTATTTGAAAATTAGTTGATCAAAGATTGTCTAGTGTTCTGCTTGATAACTCTATTGCTGACTTTAATGCTGTAGACTTGAATATTAAAACTGAAGACCTGGCGACAACCTATTGATCAAGTATTTGAACCGTGGAATATTCTGGTCCTGTCCTAGTTTTTTTTTTTTTTGTGAAGCTTAATCTAATAGAAGTGCCCTTCAAATCTGCTGCTTTAAATTAAAATAAATGACGCGCTGATGTATTGTCTGAACATCAGTCAAAAAGTGCCATAAGCAAACAAGATGTCATTTCATCTGTCGTGTGCTAGTGCAGATTTTTTCATAAATGTGTGCGACTATTTGTGCTCATTCAGAGATAATGTAATGAAGAGCTGAAAGGTTTTAAGATGGTTAACCTACTTTTACGTTGTATGTAATCTAGTATAGTAAAGATGTCTGTGTATCCCTGATCTAAAAAAAGATGGATAAATAACAACATAAATAACATTTATATAGACATCAGCTATTCACCAAACCATCAGTACTTGCCTAATGGAAACCATATGTATTTATTTGACCTTTATTTAACCAGGTAAGTCAATTGAAAACCAATTCTCATTTACAATGGTCTGGCCAAGAGGCACAAAGATAGGACAAACAAACCACGATAAGGGAGACGTCTGCATCAAACAGTATTAAACCATTCATAACAGTGACATGTATACAATGAAAACGGCTCGAAGCAGGTGCAACAAAATTCACACTAAAGTTTTAAAAGAAGAGAGTGGAATAAATGATCTGTGGTGGAGTGTGTGCTGCAGTCATAAGCCACAGAAAACTGAAATAATGATCGACCTAAAGTAATGCAGACCTAGGGGAGGCTTTAGTTAATAAAGCAGCAGAACTGAAGAGCATGACTGGTGTTATGGATGTTGAGTAATGAGCAAA
>JAPTYQ010000016.1:18769736-18781237 GCA_029814465.1 Ostorhinchus cyanosoma | reverse complement strand
GACTTACTCCCAGAATTTCTACATTTTTCTTCCTGTTTACATCAGATCATTAAGTATAACTCCAGTATTTCTATCTTTACGTCTGCTTTCTCGGTACTTCAGGCTCCCGCCTCATGAACACATAATGAACAGCAGCATTCCTCCGTGCAGCGTCTCAGTCAACGTACCACAGTTCTCCGTCCCCCATGTGGAGGGCGTGTCAAAGGTCAACGTGATGAACCTAAACTCAGCCAGTGCAGCAGCATCTGTTTCACATCCACACGAGAAAAGGAGAACCATCAGTCTGCCCGATGAGTGCAGTGAGTTATTTTACTCGTGTGCTTAATGTGAAGTTTGTGTTGGAGTCTGTTTTGTGCATGGAACTGTTCATTGGTTGACGTTAGCTGACCAGTTAATGGCGTTGGGCTCAGGTCGTTTTTTTACACCAAATCCTTAAGGTCACGTCCAGTTTCGTTACAGCTGCAATTGTGTGCAACACTAAAGAATGTTAACTTAGACATTTTATTACATAACATTAACAAACAACTGAATTCCAGCACAATGGCACTGTTGACTTTATAATACCACTCTTGCTTGACTGACACTCTGTAATACTAACCAGCTGTGACTCCTCTGTCCTTTGTAATTTAATATATGGCCTTTTTTTCTTTTTTGTCCTATGTAAAGCTTAACATAAACCTCTGTCCACAGTGATTTCTGATGAGAAATATCTGAAAGAAATGTATTTTAATGTTAAAATTTCTCTTTTTCCCAGGAAATGTTTTTATCACCTATTCTTCAGACGCGTCCTCAGAGATGATCCCCTTTGTAGAGTTCCTCAGGAAACAAGGCTTTCGACCAGCTGTAAGTTACATTTCAAAACATTTTTTTTCCTTTTTATTCCAAATAATTTTGCAATAACTAACAATATTAAAGAACAGAATTTGTAATGATGTGGTTTCATTTATATTAAGGCTGCCTAAAGCAAGAGATGTTTTTAATTTAGGAAGATTCATGAAAAACTTCAGAGTGTAACTCAGTTGTATCAGAACATTTTTAGTTTCAATGGAGACACTCAATGGGAAGTTTAAGGGGGAAAAAACACCCGTTTTATGAATGCTAGCCTAGTACCAGAGACACTATAGCTGTGTGTAAAATAACAATGGAAAATGTATGACAGTTCACTTTGAGCTTTGATTTCAATTTTACAGATTGACATATTTGACAACCCAATCAGATCCATGGACATCAACAAGTGGAAGGATAGTTACCTCAAAGACGTAAGTAAATCTCGCTTGAATGATTTGTAGGTGCACTCAAAAAAAAAAAAAAAAAAAAGTTAGTTCTGGTAAAAAGTTGTGCATATGACTGACAATGACAACAGCTATTTAGGATAGACTTACATCATTTAACTGATAAGTTGTATAAGTGGTCCCAGTTTTTGATAAAACAGTGTTGTTCTTTACTATACAGTAGCCTGTATATTTAGTGGACAGATAAACCATGATGTCTTTTTGGACACACCCCCAGTGGTCATATGTGGTATTACAACTATATAATGCTTTACATTTGGTAAATTTTTTTGTGAACGTCCTTTGGTTTTAGTAAGATGTATTTTATTTATACATCTCCAAGCCTAAAAATTTGATTAATTTCCCAGAAACAGTACTGCAAAGAGGGATTTTAAGAAAATAAAACAAAGCCCTGAGGTTGTCTTTTAAGGCAGCTGAAATGTCTAACACATTCTTTTTTCAAGCAGCAGTCCACTCTGATCATCATTGCCATAAGTCCTAAATATAAAGCAGACATTGAAGGATCTGTGGTTGACAGCCATGGTCTTCACACCAAATATATTCACTCTATGGTGAGAGGAAAAAAACTAAAAATTTATTTGATAAGTCATTCAGTAAATCTGAGGTTAAATGCCAACTAACCGCTCGTCTGTAAATTTAGATGCAAACTGAATTCATCCAACAAGGCAGTTTGAATTTCAGATTCATCCCCGTTCTCTTCCTTAATGCATCACAGGTTAGTGAAGATTTATTATAATGAACACAAAGGATTCAATCTGTTGCTTCTTAGTCTGATGTTTTGTTTACATTACAGACCCATGTGCCTACGTGGCTTCAGGACACGCGTGTTTACCGCTGGCCTCAGAACACAGAGGACCTGTTACTACGGCTACTGAGGGAGGAGAGGTACGTCGCTCCTCCCATCCCCATGGAACTCACCCTCATCATCAAACCTGTGGCCCTCTGCACTTCCACCACCATGTAGAAAACAACAGTTTGTTTCTATGTGGTATTTGGTGAAATATATAGAGTTTTACAGGCCATTGAAGAGGAAAAAAGACAGTGTAGTAGGAGGAAAAAAGATTAAAGTTGTAAATTTGTAGAAAAAAACTTGCAGGTGAGACTATAAACACAACAAGTATATATTGAAATAAAAATCTGCTTTATTAGCCTTTAACTTATTGTGTTTACTTTTCATTAGTATTTATTATTATTTTCAGTCACAGTTTGGTTGTAATTTGAAGTTTTTTGCTCATAAATCTACAACTTTAGTTTTTTTTTGTAACTTTATTATCTTAGAGTATATTCAAGTATCTTATTACATATTTACCCCTTTGTCAAAGAATATCAAGGGATTTTGTAAACCTTTGTGTATAGTCTTTGTAGTGTATATATTTGGATATATTTACCTTTTAAATAGGATTTTTTTTCTCATGGAATATCCATGTTTTGTTTCTTGCAAATTTAAAATTTGTCTTATAAATGTACAGCTTTACATTCTCAGATTGTATTTGAGCTTTTTCCTCATAAATTTACCACTTTAACCAATGGATTTGTGGACTTCTTTCAGAAATTTGTCAGTCTTTTTTCTTAAAAATGTACAAATAACCATGTCTCTGTGTAATCAAACACATTATGCAAACATATTTTGTGCCTTTAAGGAAAATATAAACGTGCCTTAACACTTTTTTGTCCCTCAGCATTCACAGATGTGTATATTTGATGAACTATATCCAGTACAGTATTAATGTAGCAGCAACAATGAGCACAAGATGGTGCTGTTTATAAACACATATCTGACATTTGTTTTGACCATAAGCTTAAATTTAACACGGTGGTGAAGTGAATTATAATTATAGAAGCATGTTTGCTTTGAAGCTCCCACATGAAACCAAATAGGAGTTCATATGAAGAGACTGATGTGTCATGAAAAATCACAGTTTTTAATCATCCACATAATCACAAGCCTCCGTGGACTCAAGACACTACAAAGTCATGTTTGCATGTATGTGTTCTTTAAGTGAGTCCCACAAGCAGTTATTGGTTTGTGGCTTAGTCTCTCCCACTAGTGTTTTTATAAAATCAGATAACATGATTAATGCACTATATCTGTGGCAGGAGGGGGTGCCAGAGATTGTAACATATCGTTCATTCCTAAAATCATAGCTAAAACACAATCGGTTAACAGATAACCTGAACTGTGCCTTGTTTTAATGTTTTTTCTCTTGTTTTGTTTGCACCCATTGTATTATTTGCCCTTTGTTGATGCTATTACTCCTGCCAAGAGGCTTTACTGTATAAATAAATATTGTTACCTTTCTAGAATAATTGCCTTAATAATTGTTTGGAAAAAGTGAATTTTTACCTAAATCTTCAAACATTTCCTGAAAAATCTGAATAAAACCACATAAGTAGTTTTTGTTACGAATTTGACATTATGCAGAATACTGACGCAGCATTGAAAATGGGCACAAGATGGTGCTGTTCATGTCAGCCCTTTGTTTACGAAATACCACAAGCTCTAATTTGACTTACACATGAAGCAATTTATAATTTTAGAAACATGTTTGTTTAGAGGCTCCATCATGAAACCAAATGAAAGTTGGTGTTCTGATCCTTGAGCATGGAAAACTTGACACTTAAAACACTGAAAAACACAAGTTTCAGTTGGAGGAAGCAGCATCAGTTCATGTGGAATTTGGCACCTCTTAAATTTAGTTTTCAATCAGTTCACATTGTAAATAGTCCCAGTTCGAGGACACATTTCTCTGCCTCACCAGTAGGGGTTCCCAGTTCAGCCATCTCATCTAACTTCAACCGCCAAAAAAGGCCTGGCAGAACAGCAGTTGTGCAGGACTCCAGCTAAGAATAACCCAGACCTTGTGAGGGGATACAGTTACCTTGAAGCCCCCCTGTGCTGTGTTCTGACCTATACCCATGTGAGGCACCAATAACACTGGGGGTGGGATGTGTTGTCCGTTCCCCCTCGCCCTGCCCTGTCCTGTGCTGCCTTAGCTTAGCTCGTTCCTCTCCTGCGCTGCTTTAATTCGCCTATCCGTCCCCAGCACCCCCTCTACAATGCTGCCACTTTGGCAGCTCCAAATTCCCCAAAAACTGTAAAGTCTGATTCTTATTTCCTTCAGTTTTTCTTGAAGACGCTCAACCTGAGAATCTATGGGCCAAGAAACAAGAATCTGAATTGGAAATGGAATAATTCAACAATTGGGAATTTATATTCTGTGCCAAGTGGATACTGATTGGATTTAGTGAAGGTGTGAGTGTCCAGTCAGTTCTGCATGAGGAGGCTTTGCCCCCAACTCCAAAGACTACACCTGAAATAGTCTCCATATCACCATGGCTGAAGGTAGGACAGTGAACAACTGGAATCTGACTCAGATCTGATCAAATGAACAACTTTACTCTAAACTAAAGCTTAGAAATCCTCAACTCAACCATATAAATAAGTGGAGATGTTTTGATGTGGTGCATCTTCTTAGGGAAATGTGTTGAAAGTACAGTGCTATAAATACAGGATATCATGTGGCCACAGTATTACCACTGCTATCTTGTGACAGGAGACGTGAGTGGTGCAAGGGCTTAGGGTTTGCAACAACCTAGTTTTGCAATTTTACATAACTCGTCTCTTCTGGATGAATAAGCTTTATTTTAAAGTTTAAAGATTGATGAAGCTATAGAGTTTGAAGGAAAACTCACTATGACATGTGACATGTAATGTTGTTTTTCTTCAGAAAATCAACAGACTAGTGGTGAAATAGTGACACCAGCTGGTCATTCTGAATAAATAATTTCCTAAAGAGGTGCTTTTGAGATTTCTTGTAGCCTCGTGTTTGTTTCTGAGGAATCCAATCATGAGTCAGACGTGCTCTGACTTCAGTCACAGTTTCAAGGTGTGTTCGGCAGTTTGGCAGCAGTTCCACTTGGACAGTACAACACAGCTACCACTCATCCTCGATGAAGAGGATGTCGGTAAATGCCTCAGAAGCATTTTCCACAGAATCAGAAGCATATTACATGTTCGGACTTCTCCATGCTGAAATGAGAATGACAACTGATATGTTCCAACATTAATCTTTAATCCTTGCAAGTTGAATCAATTAAATTCTAGGTAATACAAAGATAACAGGATTTAATATAATTACGTTGTTTTGAGAATGTAATCCCCTAATATCAAGAAACGTCCCAAAATGTACCCTGGTACTTAAAAATGCAACTGAAAACATGGATGTCCTTATTTATGCAACCTTTAGTTCAGAGATTTGATTAAATGCCAAAATTATTAGATAATACATGGTTTCCTTCATAGATTATCTGCTAATGTGACTAAAATGGGAGATGTTCAGGCTTCTTAATGCTATGATGATGGATTGCAGCTGATGTTTGTTATTTTGGAAACATTACAGTTTGTCTATATCAGGAGCTTCCACAGGGCTCAGAGCCAAAGGTGTAAATGCACTGTTGGGCAAACATGAGTATTTAATATCAAATGTCACTTCATAGTGAGATCTCTGCAATTGATTGAAAAACTATATTTGATTTGGCCTATGAATATATAATACATGATGCAAACATGCTGTTGTAAACCTATAGTCAAAGCCTCAGTAATGTCATCCTGTGGTTTGTGGACTGTTGGTTGAGTTTGGCACTTTACCCACCACCATGTTGATGCTTTTGGGGAAAGGCAAGGGCAGTAACTTACAGAGCTATATGCTAATCCTAAATGACTGAAAACACTAACATTATGGACTGTAGCCGACTAACATGATGCTCTATAATTTGAGCTTCTTAATGTCTTAGTCATGTCAACTTTGAGTAATGTGTAAACACACAAATTATTGCTAGTTAACCAAATTAGCATGCTAGCTGACAGACCATATAACACCAGTGAGGGCGAACGTTTGGCTAATGTAGCTAAATTATGCTAATAGGCTGAGAATTATAATTTAATTAAGCCTACAGGTAAACCTCAAGATAGAAATATCTGACGGCTGTGCTAGTGAAACTTCTTCGCCACAACTATCGAGGAACTATCTTGCAAGAAAACATATTTTATTCAACGAACAGAAGCTCTAAAAATCTGACCCAGTACATCTATCCCTCATAGCCTCAGCTAAATTGTGCATAATGATAAGCCTTAATACTATTTACACAGGTGGGTTACTATAAAAAGTTAAATTAAATTAAAAGAATAATACATAAATATCACTTGATTTGAAATGTTCCTGAGCTGTGCTGGTGATTACTTAGCATTAATCTACATGTATTTGTTATTATCTTTTTTAATGTTGATTTACTGATACAATTTTATCACGGTAAATTTGGTCTATAGTTATGATTTTAGGTTGTTCTGTCTCTGTTGTTTTGTTTTTCAGTTAGCTTACTCAGACTATGACTTCATTTTTATATAGCTGATGATTTCTTTCCATGTCCAGGAGCCAAACCAGCCTCCTCTGCAGCCAGTGGGTCCAATGGAGCAGCGGCGGCACAGGCGACCTCTTTAAAATCCAGAGGTCTGGGGCTCCTCAGGAAGGTCAAAATGTCTGTGGAGCTCATGTTCACCCTCGCTGCACTCCTGTCCTGGGTGGTTGTAGGCGTGGTGATGTTTGACTTTGTCGAATACAAGACAGTCCCTGGTTAGTCATAAAGGCCTAAAAGCCTTTATCATTAAGGTGGTTTTGTCAGGTTAGTGAGAAGACGTGCAGAGCTGTAAGTAACTTTTTTGTTTGCTGCTTTTTTCAGACATTCAACAAATAATTACGGACCCTGTACAAGCAGTAAACGATGCTGTTGATGAAGTATCCAGTCTAGTAAATAAGTTTCAAGGTACAGAAGCAACAGAGTATTGGTGAAATTCCACTGCATTTACAAAAGAGCAAATAAAACAAACTATCTATCTATCTATCTATCTATCTATCTATCTATCTATCCTTCTTCAGAATGTGCACCTGATTTAAGTGACCCCTCGTCCGTTGCCACGTACACAGCTGAAGAAATGGGAATAGCAAAAGATGGAGTCGTTCAATATTTTTCAGATGAGGATGGTATGAAAAATTACACACACTGATATTCAACGGGTTTTTGATATTTAAGTCAAAATCTGTTATAATTCTGACTGTCTGATGTTTTTCCTAAATCTGCAGGCACTTTCTACCTTAGTTACATTGACCCTGTGGTCATTGGAAGACAAGCTTTCCACGCTGCTGACGACTTCATGAACGACGTAGAGGGGACTGTCAGGGACACCTCGTGTGCTATTATAGATAGTGTAGTTGATGTTATAAAGGATTTAAATACAGGTATGCATCGTATGTATCATTGGCAGTATGAATTACATGGTGACTGATGTTTTCAAATTTACCAAAGATATACTAATCCTATAGTTTTACGCAATTAACTGTTGACTTTCAGTGTGGTCCTTCACAACTGTCCATCTTTTTCTCAGGAGAAACGGACCTTAGCTACATAGACCCTGTAGTCATAGGCAGAAGTGTCTTCAGCGTCACTAATGAGTTCATGTGTGGAGTTGGAGGCTCCATCCAGCATGTACTCTGTGCCATCATGGACACTATTTTAGATATAGGAAAAGGAATTTACCAAGGTAATATTTAGCATCTTATAATAGACTCTCACTGTCACTTTTTAATGTTTTCAGACATTTGTGTTTGTAATTTCTTTTTTTTCTTCTTCTTCTTCTTCTTCTTTACAGGAACCACTGATGTTAGCTTCGTTGATCCGGTGGTAATTGGCAGAAATGCTTTTCATGTCAGTAATGACGCTGTAGGAGGAATAGCGGGCTGCATCCAGGACGTGTTCTGTGCCATCATAGACACTATACTGGACATCACCAAAGGTACCTGCTCCTTTCACTGACACTCAGTGTGGTGTAATAGTTTTTAATAATGTAAGGTAGTGTAGTATATGCAATTTGAGTCAGAGTCTGTTTTGAGCTGGGAGCCAGCTAATTGTTAATATTACTCATTCATTTTCCAAACTGCTTAATCCTCATAAGGGGATATACCCAGAGAAAACTCCAGCAGACAGAGTGAACATATAAACTCCACACAGAAAGGCCCAGTTAACTCTTTCTCCAAGCCAATGACTGTCTTATTGCGTTTATCCATGATATGAGCCTGGACACTGATTTTTTTAGAACACTGATTAATCTGTCCTGCAAAAATTGTATGCTCACTCAGAAATCCATCAGTTTTCTTCTGTTCCCCTTCAACAACAATACTTATAAAAAGTACAAATGTGGTCAGATCATGTCAAAAACAACTCATACATCTCATAAGCAAACAAGTATGCAAGTCTACTGAAACTAACTTGTAACTATTGATTGTTAACTCTAACATTTTTACTCATTAACTAATATGTATATGGTGGACACTAAAAAAATCCCTTAACTAAAACCGCAACTCTGTGAGCTTAAAGTACATAAAAAGCTCAATATGCAAAATTTAATTTCAGTACCACACAGATTACAACACCAACCTCATATAACACATAAAAATACTCCTGTAACTGTATTGTACCAAATTAAGCACATTGTATTATGATAAATAACACATGTTACCATTCATGAGTAACTGTCATGTTCAACATATCTGTATCAAAACTGAAAACTGTTAAATTACTTAACTGACTAGTGTTTTGGCTTGAATGTGTGCTGTTTTTCTCAGGAACCACTGACGTTAGTTTCATTGACCCCGTGGTTATTGGCAGAAATGTCTTCAATGTTACTAATGACTTTGTGAGTGGAATAGCAGGATACATTCAGAGGGTACTTTGTGCAATCTTGGATATAGTCCTGGATATAGTAAAAGGTACAGTATTTTGATAATATTGCTCAGTTTCCATATTGGTGGGTATGTTTGTTCAGTCCATACTGGTCTGGTTTTTGTTACTCAATAAAAGTATTAAAAATTAGGGACTTTCAATCCACCTTTGCCTAGGGGTCTTTGCAGTATTTTCATTTTTATCCTTGGGGGTTGATTTCTGCATATCAGCTGTGTAAAACAAGTATTGAGTTGTTTGAGGAGCAACATCAACCTTAAGTAAAACACAAATAACCTCCTATACACTCTAATTTTGCTAATTCCACATTATATGTATTATGATATACTATTTTATTATAATCTAGTTTTGTTTAATGTCTTTCAAATATGCAACAAAACAAAATAATCCTACTTAGTCCTTATAAATGAAACAGATTATAAGATTCTAAGACTTCATATTATAATTAATAATGCATGTTGCAATTCAAGGATAATTGTCATGTTTAATACCTTAATATCTTCTTAAATGAATTAACTGACTGGTGCTTTGGCTTGAATGTGTGTTGTTTTCCTCAGGAACCACTGACGTTAGTTTCATTGACCCCGTGGTTATTGGCAGAAATGTCTTCAATGTTATTAATGACTTTGTGAGTGGAATAGCAGGATACATTCAGGGTGTACTTTGTGCAATCTTGGATGTATTCCTAAACACTGTAAAAGGTACAGTATCACCAACATTTTTAACCTTAAATTAATCTTTCCTGCAACCTGCAGGATGTGTTAGCTGCTTCAGATCTCTTCATAATTGCTTCAAATTGATTGTATGACAGATATCATGGATGCTGTGGGATTCAGCCCCATGTCAGTTCTGAAGACAACAGCAGAAATCGCCACAGAACAGATAAACATGCTGACAGGCTACCTCTCCACAACACTGATGGGCGAACAAGGTCTGCTTTAACATCTGACTTATACACCACCTATGTGTCATTATTGTTGCTGCTATATTTGTGGGTTAAACTACCTCCTTGTACCATTATCTTTTACTAATCTTGTGATGTTATTTCAGGTATCATGCCTGAAGTGTCAGTTGATCCCATGAAAGTGGTCGAAGATGCTGTGTTGGAGTTCAGCGACAAGAAAGACTTGTTCATGGCTTACATGTCGAGCATGGTTGTTGGTGATCAAGGTATGTGTGGTGGGACTGGTTGTATTCTATTTCAGATGGGTTAATAGTCACAGTGGGAAGAATAGATGAACACATACAAATACAAGATAATATAATGTATTACTAACAGAATATAATACATTATATATATTTTGTAGGTGAACCTGTTACTACACCAGATGTCAATGTAGTAACTGAAAAAGGTTTGAGCTTTTATTTAACAGTTAAATATTTATCATTTTATGAATGCAATGACATGAACTAAAGAACAATCAAACAAAATTGCTTCTTTGTGGACTGTTTTAGATGACTCTGCAGCGCCATCATCTGATATAAATCTGGTGCAACGGAAAGGTAAGCACTCATCTTGTATACATTATTTATTTTGGCTTGAAATGAAAGTAATTCCTTTAAAATGTCTTTTCTTTCATTATCACATTTCCTTCGACATACAGGTGAATTCCTTCCACCTGCTGAAAAAGGTAATTACCACCATGTTGCAGACTATAAGTTTATTTTTGGACATATGCAATGGTTGTTGCTGGCAAATAGTGCGTAGAATTATTCTGTCATGTTCTGGTGTTTCATGCATGTTTGCCCTGATTTGTGATGTTCTAACCTCTTTTATATGATTTTCATGAATTGTCTAATACATGAGGCTTGAATATTGTGTATTTTTCAGTATATAAAGTTCTTACTGCATGCATACTAAGGTAATGTCATACAAATAAATGTCTGTGTGTAACCAAGTTGTTGTGGCTCATCCATCCTTTTGTTGAACAGTTTTGTTGGATTTGTGAATCTAAGTGAATGTGGTTTCTTTCCATCCTTTGTGAATATGTTTGGACTTCTGTAATAATGCATGATAACTATGATTATAATTATGGGCCATTTGGAGCATTTTGCTGACGCTACTATGTGTGAATGTGCAGCATCGTCCAAATGTATTCACATGTCTTAAATATACTGCATGAATGGATCTGGATTGTCTGAACTGGATGATGTATGTTTTCAAAGCATTTTATTTAGTAGTTGGAAAATGTTACACAGTTTACACCACATGTATCAAAACTTAAATCAGTAATTATTGATTTTTTTCTAACTTTACTGCTTTAAATGTATGAAAACTAAACAAAAGCTCTAACCCCTTTGTGAACATTGGGTGGGCAACGCAGTCCAGAGGTTTTATTGCTGTAGGTATCTTCAGAGTCCAGTTCAATGTTGTAAAGAAGGAGCTAAATAAATCTTCCTTCTCAACTGGACACAGAA
>JAPTYQ010000016.1:18679583-18693854 GCA_029814465.1 Ostorhinchus cyanosoma | reverse complement strand
TCTCTATAATATTCAATGTGAGATGCCTTTTGATTTATACTGTACATGTTAAAGCATCCAAATCATAACTGAAAACACAATTGGCAAAGCAAACATATTAGCAGTAAAAGACAAATCACTAACATTCTGAGAATAATATGTTTATCAGGCGAAACATGGAATGTTTGTCCTCGTCTTCGGTAAATTCTTCCAAAAAATATTTTAAGATTTGCATTTTTATCCTGACAGTCTCTCCAGATATCAGACATGTATGTTTTTTTTAGACAGTTTTGATCTAATTTATGCATGACTTTGGACAAATGTTATTGAAGCACTGCAGGTAAAGCTACAGGTCACAAGTGTGTGTGTGTGTGTGTGTGTGTGTGTGTGTGTGTGTGTGTCTCTGGGTAGAAGCAGGTTTTCCATGAAGGAATGAGTCAGGGTTTATGTTTTGACAACAGGTAAATCCAAGCATAAAGAAGGAAAAGGTTCAGTAATGAGGCTGCGTATTTATAGAATTAGAAATGTGGACTTTGTTGAAGAAAAGCTCAACTCCATTTGACAAAAACATATTAGCAAGGTGTAAAACTGTAATTCAGATGAGTTATAATAACAGCTCAGTTTTTTTTTTTTATTGCTATCCATCTTTTAAGTAAAGATTTGTAAATGTGAAACTACCTCCGTATTGTGCAGTACAGTACTTATTCTGTTTCATAATAATCATGACACTACCTCATCAGTATTTTATAACTTATTTTAACTCAGGTGTTCATTTAACTCTGTTCTTTCTAATGGTGACCCCACATTGAAATTTTGTTCTGCAGTGTCTCGGATGTAATTTTGTTAAATAACAATAAAGCGATCTGATTCTGAATAATATAGCATTGATCTGTACTGGTGTATTTATATTAAACACTTCAGTACCATAATATTTTTAATAAATAAGTTTATTTGTACAAATTAATGAGACATGACAGATAATCTGAGTACCAAACTATATTTATTGTATACAGTAGTAAAAGACCACAAATAATGTACAAATCAGTAGAGAAACAAATAACATGGTAAGACCTGGGCCCCGTTCTTCGTACGTTACATGTGGTTAAATCCAGGCGAGTGACGTTAGCCATCTCAGAAGACGTTTATCCAACTCCGAATGCATGCCAAGAGGCCGACGTGCTTGTATTGGATAACTGTGCTCTTATTTGTGTAAAAACAGACTGAGTGTGTCTTTGTACAGTATGATTTTAATGGTTTTTGGTCATGACTGGACAGGACAAGATGTGGGGAGTCCTCGGATCTATTCCCTGGGGCCACTTTAGAGAAGCAGATGGCAGAAGGATTACACTTTTTCAGCCATATATTTGCATTTGTTTTTACAATATAGAACTAATATAAAAGTTTACCTACTAAGCACCTTTCTACTGTGGCTGAGCAAAACTACGACAACTCTGGAGTATAATTCAAGGAGCGAGGAAAGAGGAACATGAAAAAACAAGTCATTTATCACACAGCGGTTCTTACCAGAGCCCATATTACAACCTTACAGGATGTGCTAAATCTGAATTTGTACCATATACTGCTTTGTAGCAAGCCAAACATGAGTTCCATTTAGGTGCAGCCTTATCAAAAAGGATTGAAAAGACCTGCTATGATCCAACCCACTCAAAGCTTGCACTTGTGCCACTTTGAGCTTAAGGATCTGTTGCTTAAAAAAAAACATATCCAAGCCCATTTACGACCGTGAAGAATCTAATTAAGCCAAAAACTCCTTTTCCACGTATGAAGAACGGGGCCCTGTGGGTAGAGAACACTTATCTCCCAAACGCCGTTGCTTGGCCTCCCTGCCTTTCTATACGATATGCAACAAATCTAGATGCATCACATTCTGGACTGGGAAACACTGAAGACACTAAGAACCACTTGAGATATTTGTTGATGAAAAAAAAAAAAGGCTTGCACCTTTTTCCTTTTAACCGAAGTCAGACTGCATCAAAGTGTCTTCAGAGAGTGGATACTGACTGGTTGGCTGCTCTTCTGCACAAACTGGAAGCTGGTTTGTTGAAAGTACGTTAACGATCAGTTGTAACCACTACCCTTTCTCAAAAACGATGGAGACAAAAAACCCTAAAACGGCATCAAGGAACAAGCTTCCAGTAATTATTTCACTATCCCCAATTTACAATTTACAAGCAGAACAGCTTGTTGGGACACCACAGGGATTGGCCACTGACCTGCTTTGTTGGAAAAATGGGGTAAAGCAAAAAAGCTACTGAATGAAATGTCATTAAAACAGCCACTGACTCCAACTAAGGATGAGCCTCAACAGCAACTATGAAAACTCCCCACACCCTACTTTTAAAAAGTAGAGTGTATACTAGCCTGTAATGCAGATACCACAAAGGGGCCCTTCTCAATTAGTAGAAGAGGACTTTAATGAATGAAATACATGCTCCCTTAAATGTGACAGTTTTAACCTTTGCTTTGAGAGTGATCCTTTAAATACGACAGAAGCTGAGTCTTTGGAGTATTGGTCCAAGCCCCACAAAATTTATCTAACATCCACTCTGACATGTCTGTACAGAAAAAAAAATTATAAATCAACAAGCCCCCTGGGTGTTAATTCTTAAAAGAAAAAAAAATACAAAAAAAAAACTGCAGAACTCTTTAGCAAAAGCACCTAAAATGCAGAGAATTAAAATACATTTCGACACAAGATCAGGAGTCACCGTTCAGACGAAAACACACATGAGAAAGTGAAGTGAAATGGAAGGCAGATGTGTACTGGAAGTTCAGATAGTGCTTCCACATTGAATTCATGCCCATTGAATGAATGACAGACTCGTGACCCCTGGACAAGAAAAAAAAAAAAAAAAACCTGCTGCAGGGCCTCGACCTGCGTATATGGAAAACTGTGACACAAACTACTGGGTGTTAAGCTTTCAGCTGAGAGTGAATGAGAAGCACTGAGAAACCAAGGACTGCTGTGACGCACTGTTGGTCCAATCGCAGCCTGCCGTGCCAAAAGGAGGAGACGAAGAAAATGACATCCTGATTAAGCCAGCAAAGAGACTGTTGATGAGCACAAAAAGTTCAGTCCTGGCAGAGACAGTACATAAACAGCTGAGGAGGCCCCCCCACACCTGACGCAAAACCATGACAGACATGTTTAAACTGAAGAAATAATAATAATAATAATAATAATAATAATAATAATAATTATAGGCTGAAAGGAGCGATGGGGAGGGGAGGGACAGTGAAGGAAGCAGAGGGTGTGGTCTGAGGGTGGCCGTCAATGAGGTGGGAGGGGCTTAGCAGTGGCCGCCTGTTTGCTGCTGGAAAACGTCTATGGTGTCTTCATCTTCCATCTCCAGCTGAGAGAAGAACAGAGGCACAGGCTTTATTTAGTGTATAACAACAACAACCAAGCCAAAGAAAATTAACATACAAATGTCAGGTCACAAAGAGGTGTCATGAATGCACGTTTGCAGCGACTGGAATGTGTTGTATGCATTAACCTTTCACCCAATAATCACAATCAAATGTTCGCTCAGGTTTATAAACAGAAGATGTGATGTACAAGGGCAAAATAAATGCATCTGACTTCATCTGACAGTCACAGTCTTCTGGCTTCAGTGTTTAACATAAACCTAAAACACAACCTAAACTACATTAGTTCAAACATATCCGTAACCCTCAGCATGCATAGGTTCAAACACTTTTCAGCTACTGCTCAGTTAAATTCACTTTCATAATCAATCATGTAACTGTGTTAAGTTTCCAAATAACTTAAGTGGGATATACATAATACAACTCATTATCTTGACTTGTATTGTGTTCGATTTACAGGTTGAACCATTTACTTGAAACGTGTCAGTACTGAGCTGGTAAAAGAGCACCATCACCACAATGTCAGCTTTGCCCTCCTCCCATTATTGTGTTACATTTGCTGATTTTTTAACTGTTTGCATACGCTGTCAAAGAAATGTGCAGAGTTCTTTGCTTATTTCTAAGTCACAAAAGTTTACAGAAAGACAGTCTGCATGTACAGTAGTCCTTCAAAATACGAGTATGTGCTTTAAAATTATTACACTGTTAAAGCTTATTAATTACTTAAAATATGCTCATTATCCCTACTTGTTAAGGATTTACTGAATTCTTTTCTCTTCACTTTTTTTTTTTAAAGTAAAAGCTATACTTAACATGGAAATCATATAACCATGTGATTCAGTGTACTATAATGAAGAAGTAAAGTAATTAGGAGCAGTGTGATGTATGGTCATAACCGGACAAATAACTGAAATAAAGAATTGAATTCTACCAATAGTTTAATTATTAATTTGAATGAAGTGGAATCTATTGCACATATACATCCATAAACCCAACATCTAAACTCTCAACACAAGCTACAAAAAACAACCAGAGCAAACATCGCTACACAATACTTTTTTGCTAATTAACAATAGTCCTCATGGCTCAAGGTTTCAGTTTTCCCTATTTTACAAGACAATATATTGATATTGTCAACGCAGTTCTACAACATACAAAATAGACCCCTTTACTGCAACTTGGATTTGTGAACATAATCACAACAAGCCTATAAAAATGTTGATTTTGTTTAGTTTAATGAATAAAATTTATAAGGGTCAATTATTTGTAGTGCCTCCACTGATGCTGATTACGTTACTACTTAGGCACTGAAACCTGGTCTTAAACAATACCACGCTTTGTTTGGTAATCTACAGCATCTAAGCAATTGGGTTGGTGCCACTAATGTATTGAAGTTCAGTACCTAATCCTGTGAGTCTGAGACCTTGTGGATGCTAAAAGGTTAAAGGCTCTCTACGTGTCTGTGTCAAAAATGTTGCTATCTTAGTAAGATCTGTGCATTTTCTACATCTTCATATGTCCAATAATCTTTGTATATGTTACATGTTGTGTGTTGTTCACTATTGTTGTGTAAATAATTGTATGTCACTTTTCGCAAAGGAAAAAAAAAAGAAAGAAAGACAAACTATCTATAAAGGTGTTAAGTTTTTACATCCTTTCATACACTTATTTTAATTCGGTCACAGACATGAACACAATCTCCTTACCTGTGCAGGTGTATCCGTTTCGTTGATAGGTTGGCCATCGAACCTGAACCTTATCTGCCTTATTGAAAGACCCTGAAAGAGAGAAATCCATATAAAAACAAAAGAACAAAACTGTCCAGGTTTACTTACTTGCTTATAATTGTACAGCTGTTATAGGTCTTCTTAATCTATTGTATTTTATTCTTGCATTTTGCTTTATTACTCTTCTGTATGACACTTTTTAATTGTCCAGCTGTTTTATGTCTTTTTAATCTATTGTTGTATTTTATTCTTGTATTTTGCTTTTTTAATCTTCTGTATGACACTTTTTAATTGTACAACTGTTTCATGTCTTTAATCTATTCTTGTATTTTGTTTTTATATATTCTTCTGTACTGCACGTTAGTCCACTGTGGTTGTTTTAAAGTGCTTTACAAATAAAGCAGAGACAGAGAGAGCTAAATAGTTAATCTTGCCCCTGTACACAGCTTTCCAAATGCATAAATGTATTCTATACATAAGTGGATGTAAACATATGTCAATAACTGTTGGAGGTGAATATGAAATGGGTTAGTTTTGGACTCACCTGTCGTTCGCAGTACGCCTTCATTAATTTGCTGAGGGGTGTGTGTCTCTTTATTTTGAACTGGACCACTGACCCATCTTGACCCGCAACCTTGAGGTTGATGTGATCGTTCTCAGTTTTTACTCCCTCCTGTAGACACACATTAGAGGAGCAGTGTAGCTTTAAGCCACGGATGTAAAACACACACATGCAAACCGAGCACACAGACTGGAGCTAAAAACAGCAGATTAACTATGAAATGGTTTACCCACAGCCAAGAGCTCAGAGGTACATGTGAAATCACGAAATACACCGTTTATTTAAGGACAAATTAAAATCATATTTGACAGGATGAGGCAGTCGTGGTTTGCCGGGCAGTCACATTAAGCTAGCGTTAGCATGATTAGCTCCAGGCTAGTTAGTTTACACGCTAGCCGTTCAAATGCAATGTTATTTAGCCGGCTAATGCTGCTAACGGTTTTGTTTTGCTCATATGTATCCAAACAATCCCTTAAACCTGAACAATAACAGCACACACATAACTACAGTCACTTTTTATACCAGTGCGTCACTCCTATTTGCGCTCTATTGTCGGTGCTGCAGTTGCGGCATTTACGGCGTTGCGGACATAACGTGGTCCCGCTTCGACAAAGAAAAAATCCGCAAATGACAATCATGGTGCAGCTGACATTATTTGCTCATATGCTTCATGTTTATAAGTGGTAATATGAAATGTCTTCTACCGGCACCAGTAGTGTGCATAGTTAGCGCGGAAAATGCAAAGACGGTTTGTGCGGGTGCCCATTCATTTGCGAAACAAACACTGCGCCGATTGAGAGAAACGTGCAAACCAGGCCATTTTAGATTGCACATCTGAGAAAGGGTATGGCTGGAGCTCGGGGAAGCCATCAGTGCTCACGAGCTGCTCTGTGGACGTTGAAATCTTACCTTTGGCTTTTCCTCTGACATGTCGGCTGGATTTCGTGTGAAGGTTTTCGGGATAAACGTCTGACGGGTCTTTATTTGTCTTTCTGCCGCCTGCTGTCCTCTTCTCCTCCACCGACGGGCGCGCGCTTTGGACCGCTGTTGCGAATAAGCGATTGGACCTGACGGAACCACGTGAGCTGAAAATCGCGGGAGCGCGGACACGGGAGCGCGCACATATGCAAAATACTCGATCACGCGAAAGAGAAAGCCTCAGGAGACGAGGCTGTGTTATCAGTACCACTGCGAAAGAACCTGCGCGGAAAATATGTGCGTGTGTATTTTCATTTAGGATGCATACAGGAGTAAAATACACATCTGCGCATATTATTTACACATATTCTTGTTTTGTATTTTTAACTGCATGCCCCGATTATTTGACTCTGGAAATGAGTACAGGGTCAAATCCAGCCAGTAGGGACATGATGCCCTAGGTAAAATTGTTTTCCCCATTTTTGACAGCTATATGATGTGAAATGTACTGATTTACTCAACACAAGTTGACCCATTAATTAGTCAAATATGTGGCAGGTTTCACAGTTATGTTTTCATTGCATTCTGTGAGAGTGAATGTTTGTGTCAATGTCACTCCTGCAATAAATTGGTTACATATCAACCATGCCTTCACCCAAACTCAGCAGTAATAGACCTCTGGAGGATTAAGCACTTACAGGAAATGCATAAAACTGCATCGACAGAGGCATCATTTCTGCCATGCAATGCTTATGCAATGACAAAATAAATGTCACACAATTTATTTCCATCCATGGTTGCATAAATTTTGGATCAAGATCTTGTATTGATGATGATAGAGTCACACCATTTTGTGAAGTCTTGTCCAGCACATCCCAAAGAGTCTCAGTGGTGTTCAAGTCCGGACTCTTTGGTGCCAATCCATGTGTGAAAATGATGTCTCAGGCTCACTTAACCACTCTTTCACAATTGGATCCTGATTAATCCTGACATTGTCATCTTGAAATATGTCAGTGTCATCAAGGAAGGAAAAAAAATCAACTGGTGTTCAGAGCTAGTCATTCAGTTTATTCAGGTTCAGCTGACCTCATTTTAAGGACACATACTGTAACTTTTGCTGAACCTAAATCTGACCAACTGCAATAACCCCAGATTATAGCACTGCCCCCACTGGCTTTTACTGTAGGCACTAGACATAATGGGTAATGACTTCATCCATCTCTCCTCTCACCCTGAAGTGTCCATCACTCTGGAACAGGGTCAATCTGGGCTCATCAGACCACATGACCGTTTTGAAACACATTGAAATCTTGCTCCCTCCCTTTAAGCCAGATAGTGTATACATCCAGTGTCTCAGCAGTTTGTGTAGTGTTAACCTTGGGCTGTAGACCATTAGAGGAGTAATGACAGTGTGGTTAGCACTGGTGGGCCTTTCTGTGTGGAGTTTGCATGTTCTCTCAATGTCTGCATCCTCCCACTGTTCTAAGACATGCACCTCATAGAGAGAGTGTTTATCTCTGTATGATAGTCCTGCAGTGAACCGGAGACCCATCCAGGGTGTACCCCGCCTCTGCCCATTGGTAGCCGGGGTAGGCTCCGGCAGCCCACAGCCCTCCTGATGATTTAGTGGTTCGGAAAGTAGTAAAGTTTGTAATTTGGCCAATTTAGTTATTACCATGATAGCTTTTTGCACCAGAAGTAATCGTATTTGGATAAAAGAGGCAGAGCTAGAGGTAAGGTAATGTGATTTTTGTTAGTAAAATGGCAAACTTGGAGGCTCCAAGTAAAAAGGATCAGACTACTAGAAAAAACGACAGAATGTTTAGAAATGAATCCAAAGTAAGTCTGATGGAGTCAGGGTTTCATGGAACCACCTCAACCATCAGCAGTACTGTATTATAGGAAATGAGTTGTGAAAATGAAAATAATAAAGGTAGTGACTAGAGCTTCACATTTATTATTATTATCACTATTATATATTATTTAGAAACACGTCTGCTCCTGAGTCGACAGCAGACATGTTTCTTAGCCGTCCTTGCCTCTCTCTTTCCTTCTCCTGCTTTTTGCCTCTCTGTCTCATCTGGCTTGACTTTTGAATCCCCTGTTTGCTTGAGCTCTGAACGACCAAATTATGGAATTGATCAACTCGTCACTCAGTACAATTGACAGGATTTTTTTCATCCAGAACAGAGGCCCGGGAGAGCCTGCCTGTCCTGGTGGAACTTTCACAGCTGGCTATCATCGACGCTCTGAGACAAGGGGAGGGTAGCATGCTGTCGGTTCTATCAAAGGGGGATGTGAGGATTTTATACCTATTGGATTTTTGACAACGGGACACCTTCTAATTGACCTTGGAGTTGCCCTGGGGTCGCAAAGTCGGAAGGACAGCAGCACAAAAGGACCCTCACTGCTGTCGGATTGAAATTAAGGAGCACTTTGGAGCAGTTAGTGACAATGGGAAGGTTTTATAGCAGACGGTGACAGTCGGAGGAGACTGGGGACTTACAAGATCAGTGTGTGAGTTGTGGACTCAAATAAAGTTTGATTTCATCGTGGGACAGACTGTGGATGCACTTTGGCAAATCACGGGACTGTGAGGAAAATGGACAAACTGTGGAGGAACCTATCTGCTCTGAAGTGTGGAGTTAATGCTGAGGCCAATTATTACTAAAATTGTGTTATAACTAAATTAATGCAAAAACCAAACCCCCATCCCATCATTCTCCTGTAGCTGAAGCAAGCAGCTGGTCGTTTATCTCCTCTACCTCCCTTGCAGTCAAAACATCTTCCAAGGCTAGGCCATAGGAACTGGAATACTGATAGGATTAACATCCCTGTGTCTCTTATTTTTCATCCACAATAGACTCAAGGAATTCTACACACACTTGCATAACATACACACATATATACCCCCCCCCCAAACTTAGTCTGCCTCAAAAAGTTTTTTCCTTCTTATGTCTGTTATTCATTCATATGGCGGCACCATAAGGGCAGTGGCTTGCACTACTTTTTGGAGGGACTGTGCAACTTAATTTCATTTACCGTGACATGCTGATTATTTTTGTTCTGCTGTGACATGCCAAATGACAAAAAAAAAAACCAATCTAATCTAACATGAAATATATAAATTTAGATCTCATGTCATGTTAAATATATAGAGTATTAATGACTGTAGTGGATGAATTTGGACCCTGACTTTGATTAAAATGTTCCTTTTTATTTTATAAATTTTACTTGCATGCACCTTAATATGAGGAGGACTAGTGGTCTTGTGTTAGGTTTATTATGTTCACAGGAAAAAAAAAGTTCTAAAATAAATAGCCTAAGTAGAGAGGTGAAATATTCCCTTTTTTGGTTTATAGAAAAGCAATACAGAAGTCTGTCTGACATTTAGACATTTTTACAGTTTTCCTTTAAGGATTCAGAGTGTTTTGAGTGCTGAGTAGTGGTCATCTCTCAAGAAAATCTGTTGTGTTTTGATTCTACACTGTTCATTTTATCATAGTTTCAGGCATGTATGATTCAACTATTTGGACACTAGTTTATTTTTTTAGGAAGAAAAAAAGGATTCTTAGCATAGTTTTTTGGTGCGAATGCAGATGCACAGACAGAATGAGGGACATTTTATCAAGTTGAAGCTATTTGATGATGTAAATGATTCAGGGCTTTTGAGAAAACCTTCAGGGCCTGAGCACCACGAGCCCCCCCACAGCCACCACCATCTGTTAAATGTCATTTATTTACATAGAGCTGATGTCAGTAAACACGGATGATATTTGAAGATACAAATGCTGATACATCTGTGGATCTGAATAAACACATTTTCAAGAGTTCATCTTAAGACATGATAAAAACAGCATTTAAAAAAAAAAAAAGAAACAAGTCTGCTCAGAAAACCTTTTATTAGATCTATGTTTTTACAGTATTTACAAACAATTACAGCATTTAACGAACTTAAAATCTAAATCAGGTTTGAAATTTGCAAAATTACAAAGCGTAAAGGTGGAAATTCTATTTTGAATATGTTTTTAAAACCCAAAACAAAAATAAGATCCACTAATGCCAGGGGAACTTATAAGCATGACTGTCAGAGGAAGAACCTCCAACAAGTATGTTTCATAATGTTTTAGGAATAATATATATAATGTTATATAATAATTAATTCCATCAAATGAGTAGCAACTTAGTGGAGCAAAGCAGTTAGCACATTTACTCAGACAAAAAGCTGGTAATGGAGAAAAAATAAGGAATAAACCCATATTTCTTTAACCATATACAACCCATGACCCAAAAAAGGATCAAGTGCTGATGGAAAATGAATGACAGTCCATCTAATAAATAGCACAGGCTAAAACTATGCTGTATTTAAGGCTACATTAGTCCTTTAAATCACTGCTGCTACATATCTTTATTCCAGCCTTTGTTTACACCCTGTTTGATCATCACATAATGAAGTCAGAGTTACCTGTACCTAACCACTTCATCTGTAATCACTTTGACTTCATGTATTTCTAATAAATTCCAATAACTCTCAGGTCATGTCTTTTCTCATGAAGATAAGACAATCATGATGAGATGTCAGTTTTAAGCTTTACATTAAAAATATCTCGATTCACAGGTTTTCTCATGCAAATTTGGAGTATGGATTGGGGCCGCTTAGACCTACAGAGAGAAAAAACAAAAGTAAAGCATCAAATCTCTGTTAAGTGGAAGTAAAATAAAAAATCTGCAAACAGGTAGAAGAGCTTACCATATTTTTTCCTGATTTCCTCATGCCTCTGTTTCATCTCTGACCTCCTGCAAAGACAAAACATTCCCTTATGAGAAACACACAATGACTAATGATATTTCAACATTCCGTACAATCAAACCACAAACCAGTTTGGGTTGATAACAGTATGACGTGCGCATTTTTCCTTCACTGTGTGTCATACAATGGAATAAACTGATATGGATCATGAGCAACAATGTAAAAGGGGTGGCCTGTGCGTCAGGTGTAAATAAGATAGGACACGATAGACAAACACACACAAGACGTCCTGAAAGAAGAAGAAAAAATGTAGAGATCGACTAATAATGGCTTTTTAAAAAAAGATCAATACATTTATGAAAACAACCAACCGGAAAAAAACACATTAAATGGCTGAAATGACCTCCCTAAGATAAATATATTTTTTACTTTATTAGAAATGTGGAATGAATGCATCAGTAAATACATAAATATAGGACAATGAATCAATAATATCTGAAACTACACAAAGCAAACTTGGGTGTGAATTTTATTTTTGAGCCTTTATTTTCCTGTAAAATTAGGTCATTCCAGTTGAGAATCCTGATATTAGCCGTCACTCACTTTCAGAGCCAAGTTCTGCCACTTCACATGTGTAAAGTCTTATTTAGTGCTGATTAACTGAGTTGACTCCAATGTTATATCAGGTCCACAAAATGCACTGCTTTTATTTGGCATACAATATGTGATGTAAAAATAGAAATACATATAATCTGCACAATTAAGCCTTTACTTACTGAGACTTAAAAAAAAAAAGGGCTGTTGGGATATATTTTGTCAGGTGACTTCATTTGCCACAGCTGAGCTAATTCATTAGCACCAGTAACAAATACAATGGATCACTATGTACAAGTTTTTTTTTTTTCTTTTATGGGAATGGATTCTCTTAGGGAGTGTAACAGTATCATAATCTCCCCAGAGAGTGGTGATTGCAGTGTACATTACAGGAACTGAATAGAGTACCACAGATCTAAGACTAAACACAGACTTTATGCTGATTAAAGCTGCCCAGAACTGGACAAGAGGGTGGAGCTAGTGAGGGGGGAGGGATCAAATGAACATTGACATACTGATACAGTTGGCATGGGAGCAGGTGTTTTTGGACTCTGGACATTTAGAGCATGAGACGGTTCGCACCTGGGAGTAAAGACTTTTCAGGCCCGACTTAGCGCACTGATGTACACGTAAATTAAGAAATACGTAGATGTGTACAACAGAGACATTTGTCATTGTCTTCTGGAAATGAATATAATTTATCTTATATATATTTTGAATATTTTCTTCTAATACATAGATTACCCCCCCTGCCACCCTCACCACATGATAAGGAACCATGTTAATTATGCCCAGTAGGTTTATGAGGCAAAACGTCTTGACCTGGAGAACGAACTGTCCAGACTTCTGGTAAAAACGAAGGAGGCAAAATGCTTGGATTTGAAATGTTTGGCGAACGTTGGCATTGGCTGTAAAGACTAAAATCGTTTTAGCTCCTCACGGCCACAGCTATGGTCACATTTCATTAGAACTGTGCCAATGCTGTAGATATGTCTGGTATCCTTCACTATCATTCTGGAACAGTGCATCCAGTCAGACAGACAGACAGACAGATAGACAGTTACGGAAATGTAAACAAGTGTAATTCTGGTCAAATTTTTGGCTCAAAGTCACCATAGGTCGTCATGTTAAAACATCCATCATGTGGTTATTTAAGAAACTGCAGGTTTTGTTATTTCATTATTTACTTCATCTTTCACCTCTGACACTTCCATGTTCAATAAAAGCAATATTCCACTAACTTGTGCATATGAAGAATGGTACAGACTATACAATTAATGGTCAATATTACAGTAAATATCAAACTCAGTCATAGAGTTAGAGTTAGAGACACAGACTTCCACCGGTTTTACCCCCAGTGTAACATCAGGACATGTCTTACCGTTCCTCTTGCTTGGTTTTCATTTTGTCCACCTGTCTCTGCATCTTGGCCTCAGACCTTTTAGATCTGAAACAAACCCATCACATTCAGGTTAGGTTTGATGAATTCACAGGCACTTCCATCCTTTTGATTACAACAATATATAGGAGCCGTTAGAACCTCCAGCATGTGGCCACATTCATTTCACTACATAACCTAACTCTAATTATGATCACAAAACCAGAGTGTTATGAGTGTTTAATGCTCAAAGCTAAATCCAAACTGTAAAGTAACATAACTTTTTTCCTGTTACATGTGCATATACGTGTACAACCCTTAGTTTTCTGTACTATTTTCGCCCGTCTTATCTCTACATATTGTGATTGAACACTTTGTGTGTGGGTGTGAATGTATAATTTAGTTTCATATTATCTGTCTGTATGTACATTCTCCATATCTGATATGGGTGTGCGTGTATAGATACAGTGTTTTTGTGTAATTACGTCCATATTTCTTAACTGGATTTAATTTCAACTGTTTATTCAAGTGTAAATAAGTTCTGCAGTTGCTTTATTTCCAGACTAACACTGATAAATGCCTAATGAGATGATCCTTCTGTATGAAGACTTAAAGAACCATAATAGTTGCTGGCTAACTTTATTAATCAAATAATCCAATATTTGATCGTTGAAAGAGTAAACATCTAACTGTCATGTATTCTTAGGTTTTTCTTGTTCTATAATACTAATAAACACTGCTGGGAATATTTGTTGCACTGTTCTTTAAGGATAAAACAAAGACTTTAGGGAAACAACCTTAAAATATAATTGTTAAAACCTGTATTAGTTGGATTTTTATTTAAATGTTATAGTTTTACAATAATTCTTTTATAAATTAATTCAAGAAAGATTTCGAAATTAAGACTTAGCTCAATATTTTAATGTTAAATACAATTTTCAACTATGTGGATAATAGTTAAGTATAATAAACC
>JAPTYQ010000016.1:18556647-18569394 GCA_029814465.1 Ostorhinchus cyanosoma | reverse complement strand
ACAGTGTTTTTCTAGTTTAAGCATTCACTTGGTTGTAGTCTGAAACTTCAGTGTTACTGTTTTATAAAGAAACTGGTTAGTCTGTATAAAAACTCACCATCTCTGTCATTATTCAGACAGTGGATTTAAAATTATATTATTTGTAATTAAGGTGTAATTAAGCTGCAGTGTTCAGATAACCAGGAGATGGAGCTGTTGCTTTGCAAAAGTCACATCTATAAAACAGAAACACCTCTGTCTTCATGGATCAGATAATAAAACTAAAGGTTATGGGAATATGTCATTAAAATCACATGACTTCAATCATATTTTATAGTGCAACAGGAGGAACCCCATGGGAAGACCACATAAAGGTCATAGGATATGAACAGAATGACAGCTTTGTTCATCCAAAAATATTAGAATATACTCCATCTTTGCTATTTCAATGTACTTTTTTGTTTATGTTTTGTTATGGTTTTAGTGGGATCACATGATTTGTTTAAAGTGGGAGGGGTCCACGATACAGAGCTGCCTTTGTGAAAAATGTTCAGACGTTTTTGCTTTTTTTAGGTCTAATTCAATACATGTATGAAGAGAGAAGATTTGGGGACAGCATTTGGATAAATATTTCAGGTTAGAAGGTGGCAGGGATGCTAAAAAAACAAAAAAAAAAACTAAACTAAAAACACTGATTAACTCAGTGGAATTAATTAATAATATGGTGATGGGATGATGGTTGAATATAAAAAACAAAACTTTTTGCAGCAATGCCACGACTATTTTGTGTGTGTGTGTGTGTGTGTGTGTGTGTGTGTGTGTGTGTGTGTGTGTGTGTGTGTGTGTGTGCAGATGTAACCACACAGGCTACTACTGTTTTACTCATAAATCACTACATCAAAACTATTATATTGTGACATCCACTCCCATAAACAAGACTCTGTGCATAGACTATACTACTCTTCAAATGCAATTCATCACTAATATGTTTACTATTCCTTTTAATAAGTTTAACATCTCTATTTTCTCTTTTACTCTTATTTGAGAACATCCTACAGATACAAGTATCAAGTTTGGATTTGATATACAGTATATGCTTCATATCACTATACAGTATATTCCACAAATCTTACATGCAGAAAATATTCCATGAATCATAAAACATATGAAGGGCATTATAATATTCAAACCAGCAGGTGGAGCTGCTGCATCACAGCAGACATACATCCTTAAACCTTATGTTATATTGTAGGAATCAGTGGAGACACTCACTCTGCCATAACGTCCAGACAGTGGGGTGTAAAACTAGACATTTGTCACTATTATGGAAACATATTGTGTGGCATTAACCCATTAACAGCTCAGGGGCAAACAAAAAACATGCAGCCAGTTGGAGGAATGCTCCCTATTTATTGTTAAACTCACTATCAGTCACATACAACAAGTGCATAGTGACATAAATGATGGAATAGTGAGTTTACGTTAAGATGTCTATAAAAAATCCAGTAATAATACATAATATAGAATATTTTAAAAATGACACTGAAAATACTCCAATACTACAAGAAGTTCTGCATTAAAACTTCAATATGTAAAACTAAAAGTGTGTCATAAGTATTATCAGCAGTAGAAGATGAGCAGAAAAAATAGAATTTGTGCAGTAAATGTTTCCTGTTAGTGTTTTACCATTATACATGATGTTTTTGGATTAATACTGCAGCATTAGGCTGATAAGGTTATGTTACATTTTACTGTTGTAGTTGTTTAAGGTTGATATAATTTATATGCTCTTACATCTCAAAAGAGTCAACTTTTACATACACTCAGATATATTGCTTTAAGCATCGTCATCCAGCTAATCCAAGAGAATTTATTAAGTTTAAGAATGATGAGAATTTCTCCAATCCGTAAAGAACAGTAAACTTTATCATTTATCACAAACATTTCAAATTAAGTTATGTACAGATGCATGTTTTCTCTGTACTTCCTATCATTTGAGGATGTAAGCTGTCAGACGTGTGGTGGAGATGAAAATATACAACTATAACTATTTTTTCCCCCCTCTGAGTTATAGTGGCGTAGAAGCATAAAACTCAAGGAAAGTCCTTGTATACCAGTGATCTTATTATAGTTTCAAGATGTAATAGGAAAATTACAGCTGAAAATAGAAAGAATTGTAATAATCACTTTTTTTAACTTCTTAATTTCTCACAACAGGATACAGACAAACATTTAGTATTTTTGTAATTAAAATGTGATTTAATACAACTACATGGTTCCACACAACCTAAATGCACTTCCTGTGTGAACAAGACTAAGATCACTGTCAAAAAATATCCATACTGGTACTACTTAAGTAAAGTAAAAGTACCTTAAATGTGTAAATAAAATTGTAGTTGCATCACATTATTGGAAAAAAATGTTCAAGACCCAATAAACTTGTCTTAACTTTAACAGTATAAATTATGCACACAATACTAGAAAAAAACTAATTATTCTGAAGGGTGACACACAATGCTTAATTGTTCACTACAGTTCATGAACGTGACTGTGGGACGCGTGTCGTGTTTGTGAATTCAGATTTTGCGAGAAGCTCCTGAACGCAGCATCAGGATCCTGGAACTGCGACTCTTCAGAGATTAGCAGACTGTTACTTTTTCGGGTGATTACTGGACACATTGAAACGTGACACTTGACATAGTTTTTATTATTTTGATTTGATGTATTAGCCTGACGTTTCTCTAAACCTGTCAATAGAGGTAAATGACATGTCAATGGCAAAAACTTGACCCAACTCGACTCTCTGCTGCCGTTGCAGTGAAGGAGACGGAGTGAACAGCAACAGCCAACTCAAGTTTACTACTGTTTCCTCGATAACAAAGGGGGGACACTCTCGTTTTTTACGATTATTCGACGCCATCGTTTAGTTAACAGTCTGAAAAACATTCAACATGCAAGCCGTAGTGACCCGCCGTGTCTCTGTTACAAAAGGTACGTACTGATAAACTTAAAACTGGGGCGAAGCTACGTTAACGTTTGCTAGTTAGCATTAGCTGACTTGTCTTTACCCTAAGCCCCTACCCAGAATAACGCTGGACCTGGCTCTGACTATTTACTGGAACTGACTACAGTGTCCACGTTTAAACAAGCTAAAGCCACTGAAGTTGATATTTATACTTGTTGATACGCTCTTGATCGATTTAGTGAGAGCTTTAAATAACTTAAAACCTAGTGGTGGTTTTAGTTAAATTAGATATTGGGTTGATGCATGACAGATGTCACGGTGTCTGACAAAATGTTTCCAAAACAACCCTTTTTGTCGTATTTTCTGTTACATTCACACATACATGAAGTGTTGTGAGTGTATATTGTTATTTTGCAGTTGTATTATCGATACGTTCACATTTTCTTTATAGTTTCTTATGAAACTTTTCTTCTGTGTCGTTTTCAGGACATGGAGCTGGGGGAAGGACCGTCTGAGTAGCAAAAATCCACCTCAATTCACTGCCTTAGCTTCATCAAACTATCACCATCAGATTTGATCAAGCTAAATAAATGTAAAGGATCTTTGGTGTCGAGCTATCATGGATATTTTTCCCCGGCCAAGCGGTGAAATCCAGAGAAGGAACCCCCAGCATGACTTTGAGCTCATTCAGAGGGTGGGAAGTGGCACATATGGAGACGTGTACAAGGTACAGTAAATATACTGGTTCCCACAGCCTGTCATTAGAGCTGGAGGTATCTTGGTTTACCATCACATGACTATTGGTCCTATCATCCTAATTAAAGGCGTTGTGTTGTTTGTTTGAAAGGTTGGAAAACGTGGCAAACATACTTGACAGGAGCTGTTGAAAGATGAACATTCTTTAGTCACAAAAATACACGTGTTGGCATTTGATTCATTATCTAATAAGCTATCAACGTTATGGATAGACTTTTATGTTCTCTATGTATACAATAATAAAACTTGCTATGCTATCAGGCATCACTTTTGATTTATGTTGCTGATTACTCTTTTGTCATTTATATTTTCTAGTTGCGCAGGAAGTTTTAGCTTTATTGAGGCATGTTAAGGAACTTGTTAGACAGTAGGGATGTGTGAAGTCTTGCAGCTTCTTGTATATTATAACCTTGACACTTGGCTGTGCTGCTCATGCCCAGCCTAGATTCAGCATTGAGTTGCAGCATGAATAGTTACCTGCCAAAAACAGTATATTATTGGTTTTCATAACTCCTCCACAGCGGTTATGTTTCTACCGCTGTCAGCATGATTTCACAAAAAAGTACTGTGTTGAGTTTCATGAAACTTGGTGGAAGGATTGTGCATAGCTCAAGCACAATGCATGAAATTTTGGAGCTGATCCTGGCTGCTGGATGTGGAAATCAAGAATAAAAATACCAAAATTCAGAAGATTTAGCTTCCTTCGGAAAAGAAATGGAAATGTCAAGATAAAATATCTGGCCTGTGGAAGCTGCCATGTTGCCTCTGTGACCAGCCATGGACTACAGCAGTAGGATCATATTTAAGAGCAATCAGTGTTTAAAGCTGTCCGTCATATTCAGCCCCCTTCATCTCTGAAAACACCTGCGATTGGCCAAAATTTTTTCATAACAAATATTTTTTTACAGCTGTTAAACACAGCCAAGATCAAGTGTGGCAGTCTTGTTTCGGGGCAGACTATTTGATGTACAGTATACTGAATGGATGCCAGAAATTACTGTACGTTGAAGGTTTATCTATGCAAATCATAATTCGACTGTACAAAATCCTCCTGTTTAACAGTATTTTCATGGCAGTCGGTTGTAACACATTTCGATTTGTATTAGGGCTGCATGATTTTGAGTCAAATTCGTATTGTGAGTTTTCTGTGGACAGTGGCGGTTAAGGCTGCTGTGGCATCCATTTCACATGATCTGTACACTGGGAAGTCATGTAACCACACACTGCACGAGTTTAACTGTCTGAACAGAGACTGATTAGTCCTTTTTTAGGTTTTGATAAACAGAGTGCACACAAACAGGATTGTTTGTCGGAATGTTCACTTAGACTAATAGATGAGCGGGTTAAAATCTGGTCAGTTTAGGGTTGTTCTGATTTAAAACTTATTTTGGGCAATAATTCAAGATTGAGGATAATGATTCTAAATAGCGGTTGCATCCAATTAAATGTATGGCTCTTGTTATTGAATTAGACATGATGCAGCTGTGATTTGATTAATTGTATGGTTCAAAGTTTTATGTCACTGAACTTAACACATGTGACATATGTGACACATTTGTTTGCTGCTGTCCCTTTCATACTGCTTTTCTTGATATGTCATCATTAACAATATTGGTTGCACAGTCTTAGTTTATTTTACTTATCTGCAGCAAAATTTCTACACATATTTGTAAAATTAAGTCAGTGGCTAAACAATAGCCTCTGAGCTCATAACCATTTAGTCCAAGGATGCACATTTGCATTGTAGCAACTGACAACTTTTGGACTTGGTGAATTGCTTATTACATCCCAGTTAAGTTATTTTTGCTAAATCTTTCTTCGTTTCCGTACGGTTTTAAAAATGGCTTGGTTTTAGACAGAAGTCTGGAGCAAAAAATATACTTTAACCAGCGCTCCCACTGTCTGTTGACCCAAGTGTGGTGTGTTGTGTTGGAGAATTTTCTTGTTTATGCATCTGCTACAGATAGATTGACGACCCGTCTGATCCAGAGTGTTATAGTAGAGGCAGCCTGTCATGGCCTCTCTCCATACAAAGCCTCTCTGGACAGCCCCCACCCCCAGACAGGCCACTGGTGGAATGCTGCGCCTGGTATTCTCCCACAGCTCACAGGCCGAGGGCTGCAGCAGGCTGAAATATGATCAGGCCCCTGTCTAAACATGCGTTTCACTATGGGTGTGTTCTGTGCCGCACTGACAGCGGAAACACCTAAAATTGGGATAAATCCTCCTCTGGCCTGCTGTGCACAGTTGAAATTTAATGGGCACCGCATTCCTCACTTTGAACGATTTATTAGATCTGATTATAATAATTCAAGAATCGCAGATGTTCTTTATGTTTAATATTCCAGATAATGATTAATTTATCTTCATTACGGAGTCATATGCTTAAGTCTCAGTGTAAATTATTACTGTGTAATAGGCAAGTCACATTGTTTTTCTACACAGTAGGCTTGAAGTAAAACAATCTCAAATCTTTGTATGTGGTACTACACAAATATTATTATTGTAATTTACAATGACCCTGACAAGTAATAGAAACAGTAACAGATCATTCATAATTAACTTTCCAAATAAAAGTTGACAAAATGTTTGCACAGAAAACAATATAGAAGAGTAAAATATAGTATTTTAACAAATAAGAAAAAAATGCATAAATGTTAAAATGATGACAAAATTCATAGTTTGATAAGTCCTCTGCTATAAATCATACTAGTGTGTAACAGAGTTTTTGTTTTGGTTTGCTTTTTTTTGCAGAAATAGTTTATTCTACTTGAATTTTTAATCCTTTTTTACAAGAGGTATAAACACAAGACCTTCCTCTGGAAAAGAAATAGAGTTCTACATCTGCCATATGACAGACAAAATTCAGATTTTCCATGTAGTTTTATTTTTTGTTTCAGTGCCATAGATAAGCAAATGTGCATAGTATGATAACCATCAATTTTCATACCATGGTCTACCGTGAAACCACTATACCACTGCAACCTGACTACACTCATGTTTGGGGATTTTGCATTTTTAAAAGAATTCTTAAGAGTTTATTTGTTTTGATAAGCTTTCCCCCCCCCATAAACAATATGTATGCAAAGCTAGCAAAAGACAGAAAATAAGTCCTATCTCGGTGACTGTCTCCCACTTGTCCTCCATAAACATGTTCATTGTGTTGGCCCACACTCAGTACACCATTGTCATGTGTATTTTTTCTACAGTTAGCTGAATTGTTGATCTGTGTAGACACTGGACACACCTGTTTTGTTCCACAGTCTGATCTGCGGATTGATCTTGTGAGATGCTGTCTCTCTAAATGTCTGTTGCATGTCAGACGGCTCCTCTCTACAGTCAAAGGTTGCTAAAACTATGTTTTCTTACTGCTGTGTCACTTCAGGACTTCTCCTTTTTGGGTCAAGTTCTCAGGTTCGCTTTGGCTGCTTCAGGAAATGTCACAGACGCAGGTTGTGAGAAAGTTACTCAAATATATTTAAGATAACTTAGGTGCATGAGTCATTGACCCACAGATTAGTGTAATTCAACCTCAAAAACTAAACAGTGTGTCATAATATGTACACAGTGCTGTAAGTGTCCAGTAATCTGAATGAATCCCATTGGTTAAAACTGAGTTTCTCTGTTTTGTTTGTGTGTACATGTGTGGTATCAGCTGCAGAACGGTTATAAACTCTGTGGGACTCTGTTTATGAGTGTGAATCAGCAGCACATTCCCAATGTTTAAAGGTAGACATGCTGGAGGGTTTTATGGTTTACGGTTGCTTTAGCTCGTCCCATCACTTCACTGCTATGGATTAGGGAGCATCCCGTCTTGACCTGGATTTGGAAGTCAGCTCAGCCTACTTGAAGATTTAAATTTCACCAACAAGAGATGGATGTATCTTTAGATCTGATGTAACTGAGATGTGGTGTCAATTAAATATTGCATTGAAGATCTGAATGCTTAAATATAATTTGGGCAAACTGTCATATTCTGATACAAAGTTCATTTTCTATTCACATAGTTGTGCATATCATGATATAACATATTTTCTGGAAAATCGGTATAAATCAGAGGTGATAATTTTTCCTGGTCCTTCTTTCTCTAAATTTTGAGTTCTTATGCTCAGCTGAGATTCAGGCTGGAAAGTGATAAACAGGAAACACATTTGAAAAAAAAAACTAATAAATATTTCTGTAAATCATGAGATTTGAGATGCAAGAAAGTAAGTTATAGAACATAACATGAAACTGCTTTCACACAAATTTAGAAACTCACTCTTCTGATTGGCAAGTTGTAAAAAGGACTTGTTTTTTCCAAGCAGATAGTAAAGGATTGAACTATCTTAGTCAACTTTAGTCACTTGTGTAATTAAGTAAGTCCTTATCTAAAAAACAAACAAAAAAATTGCATAGGAACAAGTAAAAATTGACTTGGGCCCAGTAAATTTCTGACCCCCACTCTTTTTTTTTTGGTTGACCCATGTGAGTGATTATTTAGTACACTGCAAGTAAGAAGGAGAGCAGATCTTTTTCTTAAATTTAATGTTTTAACTTTCTGTTCCAACAAATAACAGTCACTGGTCTGATGCTTATACAAACTCTGACAAACATTATGATAATACAGATTAACATTGTGTAACTTACTGTTGTGTCTTAAGTAACAGCTGAGCAGAAAGTTAGGACCATGTCAGTCACATTGTGAATCCTGCATCCCCACTCATAGTTGTTGTTTGTGTCTTCTAGGCTCGAAACATACAGACAGGAGAGCTTGCTGCTGTGAAGATCATAAAGTTGGAACCAGGTAAGAAAATTAATATTATTATTTCAGTTTCTGTCATCACAGTCACAGGGAAAATATTCGGTTTTCTGAGCTTCATCTGATTTATTTTATTTAATTATTTTTTTCTTCAGAGAAAATTGAATCTGGAAAGTGAATCTAATTTTTTAGGGTGAATGGAATGCACAAAAACTACTAAAAACACCATAAAAATATCAGTGCTCGTATCAATGTCTGTAGATATTGGCGTATTCTTGGATCTTGTGTGATTTGACATGCTTGGAACGGCAGTCTTTGGACTCTAGTTACTAGCTTTTTCACTGCATCAGGTATTGATTATTGACTTTGGTCTGGAAATGCAGTAATTATTCTGAGTTGCTTGTCAAGTACTGCATGTTGTTGTATTATGTATGTGATTGTGTCTGTCTCAAGATGTGCAGTCGATGACCTAGTGACAGAGTTTGTACGATCCAGATTAGTGGGATTATAGAGACAGCTTTATGCCATCAGCTACCAGACAAAGCTCAGCTGATTACTAGTCAGTGAAGAAAGAGACTCCCTATAGCATGTTTTCTCTTTCATTCATCTTGTCACTGTTGATGCTGTTAGTCGCCTGGACAGAAGTGTCTCTAAAATGAATGAATGTGGAAAACTATTGGTTTTGGTCCGAAGTTTACAAGTGCTGTTTTCTTATAGGTCGCCCTGTTCTGGATTGGATTAGTAGATTTAAAGCCTAGTCTGAAATTTTGTTTTGTTTTTTTAGTCATCTGATCAGTCTGCAGAGTTCTTGACATAAAGCTTAAGGACACTTGGCTGTAAAACGGGTGGAATTAGGGATTAGTGTTTGTGTGTGTATAAAGAGGAAAATCAGGAAGCTCAGCTGTAAGTTATAGGACTAGAAGAGATTTTTATTACAGTAATCAGTTATGAGAGTAAAAGTTGTAAATGCATAGTAACTCATTTATATTAGTATTAATTGAAAGTAGTGCTTTTCAGTTCGTGTTAATGCTCTTAGTCCCATTCAGTGTACTGTCAGTGTGATCTGTGCAGGTTTTTCCTAAGGCGACTGTATTCATATTTGCGTCTTTATGTTTTTCTGAAATGAGGATTAATTTGACAAACACAGCTCAGGTCATCCTGTTTCAAACAGGAGTCTCTTTTCTTTCCTCCCCCTCTCTACGAGCGTCACTCCTTTCTGTGCCTCAGGTAAACAGCATTGGGTGGACTATGGAATCAAACAGGTTTGACCAGAGGAGGAGCGGCGCTGGTATGAAGTTAAGGGACAGAGAGAAAGGAGCTAGGTGTGGCGGAAACCCTCTGGCTGCAGGGCCTGATCCAAATGACAATGAAAGACCGAATTAGTCCAGTCTAGTCTAGCCTGGTCTGCTGCTGACCACTGTGGATAGATGCCACATCGAAAAATGGCCTGCCTAGATTATTACACAATCACACATTTGGAAATATTTGAGCTAAACTGTGATCGTATTTAATTATGTGTAAAATTGCCTTCGTTCACCTGTACATAACTTGAAGACAGAAAAATGTCGTATTTTTACCTGTCATTCCGCATCATTTTTCACCATTTTTTCTTGACTTGTAATTTTCTTAGGACATCATCTTGTTGTCTTCCTTACATTGTACAGGGTTCTTCATGTTTAAAAGAATCATATTTTGCTAAACCCACTTTTATTAATCTTTGGTACATTTTTTTATATCTTTGGACCCTAATAGTTCAAAAAGGTTGAATTTGAACCCTCTGAGTGCTGCAAAGCTATCTTTATATTCATTTTGGCAAAAATTGAGTGGATTTCTACAACTTGTTTTAATTATTGCTTAGTTTGTTATGTCTATAACTAGTTACGTCACAACATTTGCACATATAAGGTCAAGAATTCCAATGAACATTTCAACAAGTACGACACAATTTTTTGTCAGCAGCAGCGGTTGTAGTAAAAACTGAAAATATGTCCAGACTTCAAGCCAATTACCCAAAATATTCAGTTGTTGGTTGAACAGGACAGAGCAGTACAGTCAACAACCTGGAGGGGGTGGGGCGTGAAGTGGCTCATTTGCATTTAAAGGGCCCGCACTCAAAACGACCTTTCTGGTGTCATTACTCAGAAATAAGGCTGAAAATAGACCTGTGGAGTTGAATTAATGAAGAATTGAGACCCAAGCAGAGCATTTACAGTTTATGTAGACCACAGGGAAATGTTTAAAATACATAATTCCATTTAAAAAAGCAAAATATCACTTCTTTAAGATATATCATATCTACTTTGTGCAATGTTTACCTACAAAACCAAAAAAGCAGAAATTACATATTTATTCATATATTCCCATGTTATATGCTGATAAACAAAAGTGTTATGAGATTCATGCTGTTTTGCTGTATGACAGTCAGTCTTGATATAAAATTTCATGATCATGACAGAGCTGACCAGCAGTATTGTACTGTTTTTGTAATGTTCATTCTATTTTTTCACACGCGTGGTTTGTCCTTAGTTCGAAGACTTTACCTGGAGTTTATGGTTGATGAACAAAACCATTCATTTGCGTTTCTGAACAGTAGTGATTGCACGTGACTCTTCCTTCACTCCTCGTAAGGCACTTGTTTTTGTTCCCTTGTTTATTGCTGAGTAACTGGCACCAGCCTCTTGGCGCTATTAATTTAATTCCAAGAAATTCTCATACAAGATACTTGGGTGTGGAACAATCTTATATCTGTACACAGTAAAGTGTATTCAGTTTGATTATTGCTGTCAACCTCAATAACTCTGATGTTGATAGGTTAACATAAATCATAATTTTTTCAAATGTAGCATTGACTACCTCTAACACATGGTCTGCAAATATGTAAAAGATTAGACAGAAGCATTCATTTACAGAGGAAGTGGTCTTGCTTTTAGACCTTGCATCACCAAGAAGGGATGTTTGTGGGGGGACTTGTTAACTTTTGTCATCAAACTCAGTGTCATGTCACCAAAAATATATTTCCTCAATCTTCTGTGGTCATGTGTACAAGTTGTTCTCTGTCAACACATATATTTATAAAAATGTCTATGATCAACAGTAGTTTCTCTTCAAGTGAAATGACATATAAATTAAACAACCCTGTAATGTGAGATTTAGTATCGTGTAATTAATTTCAACCTAATTACTGAGGAACCAGAAATGGGACTTTGTTCTCTGGAATTCTTAAATGTGGCAAATAAAGAAGACAGCGGGAAATAATTCTTTTCACATTTTCATAATTACGGCTGTGTGATAAAACTAAAGGCAGACTTTGGAAGAGAAGCATTAATTACATCTGTATTTTTCTGCATGAAAGCAAGAACTGGAATGGGAAATATAACACAACTTCAAATGTGCGTACAGTGGGTAAGGGTGAGTTTGAAAAGAATTTGTGGAGGAAGTCAAATCCAGTTCTGGTCCCTGGTGAATCAGAACAAAACTCTTTTGAAAAGTCATGTATTAATCACAGCAAGGTAGACATCCCATACACTCCCCTCACTCCATATTACATTCCATACATGGAACGATGCAATGTTTGTCCTCCTTGAGCTGACTTGCACTTCCTTTTGCACAATTACTATCCCAGCTCTGATTAAGTATAGAAAAAAAGGGAGTAAAAGGGTGTAAAAGTAAAAAAAAAAAAAAAAAGATTCCCAATACCTTTCTTTCAAAAGCAAGTACAAGAACATTCTCAGTGATATTCAGGACCAAACTGTTTCTAAGGATTTATTTATGTGCCTTCAAGCTTCACATCTTCATTAAAAAAAGTAGCCTCTGAGCTTTCAGTTTGGTATGCTTTTCATGGGTCTTTGGTTTGATCCATTTTTAGTACAGTGAAGGAGACCAGTGGGGGGGTATACGGGGATGCGTTCTGTAATGACAGAAAACCAAAAGTGAAGCTTAACCTGCTTCAAGTGTCTGACCCAGCTTTTGTGCCTCTGTTATATTCTCTGTTGTCATGTTTATCCCCCACCTTATTGGTGCCCCAGCCTCAGAAAAAAGTGTTTTCTGGGTTTTCTTGCAGTGGCACTGAGAATTCAGCAGTGGCGTGGCGTGCTGCAGATTGTATTTAGTAGAAACCCTGCACATAAGTTCTGCTTGGAGCCATCCTGCTTCCTCAGTGTTTGCATTCTTCACATAGGCTACATGTATTCGTTTGGTACACTTCTATATTGTATCGAAGGCCCCAAACCAAAACAGTTCGGTGCAAATGAGTGCACCGTTACACCCCTAATAAAATAACATGAAATCCAAATAAGCAACATGAACA
>JAPTYQ010000016.1:18533821-18556547 GCA_029814465.1 Ostorhinchus cyanosoma | reverse complement strand
AAAACAGTTCGGTGCAAATGAGTGCACCGTTACACCCCTAATAAAATAACATGAAATCCAAATAAGCAACATGAACAACAAATAAATATCAAAAGACAATTTCCCTTAATTCCACTATATTGTTTTTAGCTCTGACAGATTAATTTTTTGTCACGTCCTCCTGTTCAATGACTGAATTAATTTTCTGTTGTACCTGATCTCATTGTCAGCTGTCAGTCTCTGTAATGCCTAAAATGTCACGTCTGTATTTTGTGCGACTCTGACAACTAACCTCATTTTAAAAACTGCTGAGGGCATTGAGTTCTTTAAAGTAGTAGCTGATGTTCAGATCAGAGCTAATGGAAATAAACTGGTCTGTTGTTTATCAGTTCAGTAGTTATGTGCGTGTCGGCATTCCAACCAGACTTTCATTCAGGCTCTCACGTGAAAGGGCCTAACCCTCCTAGGCAGACTGAAAACAGTGCCGCTGTACAAAATGTCATTCAATCATCAGGGCATTAGTTTACACGTCAGATTAATTAGCGAACAAAATGGACAAACCTGACCAGATATTTTTGGATTGTTGAGCATAATTTCCATTACAAGTCATGTGTAGCACGTATGATTCAACTGTACTCTCTTTCGGCAGAGACCGTATCCCTATAATGAGCTTTTCTGGACTGATGCCTATGATGACAGTCGGTTGATATAGCGCTGAAGTTGGCAGAGTCTGGTAGATCTTAACCTCCTGTTAATGTATTCCATGTCTTTGCACAATTGAGAGCAGCTGGGCTCACATAGTTTTGACTTCTTACCGGTCGGATGTGTTTCAGGGCTTTGTCAAACTGGAAAACAGCCTAGATATTAGTCCATACCACATATACCAACTTCAAAAGTACACGCTGATCCCCTCTGTTCCTTCTTGTCATTATATGAACTGTATAGTCGGAAGGAAATATGGAAATATTTGGTTTTAAAATGTGGTTTTAAGCTTGGCACACTTAAAGGAAAGATTGAAGTATTTTGTTAAATTTGGAGTTGAAGGTCTGCTCAGTGTTATCTAGACTGCTTATTTTGTCAAATACAAAGTTTATTATATGGTAAATGTAGCAAACTCATAACCCAAAATGTAGTATTTTCATGCCTTTTTTCATTATTTTTCAAGGTGTTTATTTCTAAAGAGAAGATATGTCATTTTATACCTAAATTCTTAGAAATTCCCTGTGCAGAAATTAAAAAAAGTAATTTTTTGTGCATGTGTCTGTGTAATGTCTCTGTGTTTCCAGGGGATGACTTTTCCATCATACAGCAGGAAATCTTCATGGTGAAGGAATGCATGCACCACAATATTGTGGCCTACTTTGGGAGCTACCTCTGGTAAGCTCAAAATACTCTTGCTTTGTCATTTTATGCACCGAGCCAAAGCTGCTGCTGTTTGTGGAATTCAGATCTTCCTGTCAAACGCTTTTAACAAACCACCATCTGAAACTCACATGATGTGTTTAATTACTTAGTCATACCTGTGTGTGAAAGTATGACTCAAGCATTCAACGGGGACGGATGGTGCTGCTGACTGTGCCAGGATGCAGCTCCTCAGTTTTAATAGAGCGTATGTTTTCTGGCTGTTGGAGGAAGTAGTGCAGGTCCGCCCACTGATGTTTTAGGCTTCCAGCAGGTTTAACTGGAATATGAGCCTCTGATCTGTTTTTATACGGCTGTTAGTCCAGAGAGATGAACGTCTCCTCACAGCAGGCATGTCTTGTACAGTCTCTCCAGACAGAGCACAAATGTTTACTGTAAAATGATAATCAACAATCCATGGTACAATAATGATATCAAAAACTATTATTTGTATTTGATGAACCTCTCTATTAGAGGGCTGATGCTTCTTATAGACATGTTTTCTTGACCTTAATTGTGAGAGGTGAGAAAAGTAGCAGTGTTGTGTTTAGAAATCTGGGGACTGTACAGCTCAGGCCCTAACTGGCCAGTTGTCACACTGTAATCATTCAGTTATGTCACAGTTACTCCAGTCTATTCTTAGCTTTTTAGCCATGTGTTGTCATTATTTCTCAACCCACCGACCTGTCCTCAAATGTTCATTTCACCTTTTTATATACCCACTTGATCTTTGTCAATTATTCATTACTGTTTGATTGATTGATTGATTCTATTTATGGATTGTCAACATGAAATTGACAAATTCAAAGGGTAACATACACTTATTATTTCCAAATTGTTAAAAGACAAATGCAAAAAAAAGTCCTAACGTTCACTATAACAACCAAATAATGCAATTTTGGTGAAAAACACATCACCACCAGTACTTTCCACATCCAAAAAACATCCTGACCTGACATCTATGATGTGGCTCTCTAAAATTAATTCTCTAAGGAAACAGCCTCCATTGATGATGTAACTGTACAAATTTGCTACTGATTGTGTTTTTGGAGGCATCTCAGTTCTGTGTCTCAGAAAATTGTCATATTGCTCTAACCATTTAATTAATTGAATCAAATTAATGGGATATATTGCCTTGCTCTATATCAAATACTTATTTACTTTTTGTTTATTCATCAGTTGGAAATGTTGTTCAGCATACTTTGTTTTGTTAATACTGTTCTGTATGATTCTGTGCCTCCATTAGTCGAGAGAAGCTTTGGATATGTATGGAGTATTGTGGTGGAGGATCTCTGCAGGACATTTATCACGGTGAGAGTTGTTTTAAATTTCATAACATGAAAAGTCACAAATTCTTAATTTTGTTACATCCATTTCTAATCCTTTCCTGCTAAAATTGTGTTACAGTGACAGGACCTCTGTCAGAGCTTCAAATAGCATATGTTAGCAGAGAGACTTTACAGGTAATTTCACTTTTACATGGCATTTTCATTAATATCAGTTTATTTTAGTACAGCTCATACAGACTACATTCATTTCCTTTACAGGGTTTGGGATATCTGCATACCAAGGGCAAGATGCATCGGGACATCAAGGTACTACAACTTTTCATGTTTTTTCGTCCTCACCTTCTTTTCAATAATAATTTTGTAATTTTATCCAGGGCAAGCTAACTATATCCTGTGTGTACTTAAAATATGTTTTGCATAATACATTAATAACACTATTGTTTAATAGCACATCTATGATGATCTGATCACAAATGGGCCAGACATAAATACAGGGCAATATACCAAAATGCATTTTAGAACTAGTTGTACAGACCTATTGGCCCCTTTTCACAACAGTAGTGTATGTTGATCTTTGAACATGTGTTTAGTTTAAACTATATTTTTTATTTTATGTAACTTTGCAAGAATGATGAATGAAAAAGAAAAAAACTATTCATTATTAACACTGTTGATGGTTTTCTAGGCCTAGATGGCTTTTAATTCTATGTTGCAGCAGCACTGCAGAGGTGACAGCTGAATTCAAAGAAACAGTCAGTGAAGTACTCGCACTGAAAACATGTGACCAATGGCATTCTGCAGTTTTGGGGCTTAGCTGAAGGTTAACATGCCTGATGCATTCACACAGGCTGGAACCTCAGTTTCTCGTGTTATCACAGAAGGTCAGGGCTGGACTTATTATCTTTACTCGGCTTTACGCAGCGAGCACTTCCTGTTTCCTCTACTCTAACCACAGGATGCCACCAGAGAGACTGTCAGTCACAGCCAACAGAAACACTGACAGTGGAACTGTCAAGAAGCTGTGATACTAGTTCAACTTTATTTAAAGTCAGATCACTAGCAAAGAAGTTAATGCTCCAAACAGACCAGATGTTAACAAGAATGTTTGACTTGTACTTGACCCCTTATGATAGACTAGTGTGGAAAAAGTATCCATTTAGTAATGCTTTCAAATGTTTTCTTGATGCAAAAGTTGTTAAATGTTTTATTTCTTTTCCTCTGAATAAAATAAATGTTATGTGATTACAGGGTGCCAACATACTTCTAACTGACAATGGAGATGTGAAGTTAGGTAAGTTGCTCTGTGGCATCTTAATTCTCAGGGACTCATCTTAAGCTTCCAGTTTCATGTGGATTACATAATCTGAAAGGCTCTTGTCTTCATTATTGCAGCTGACTTTGGGGTTGCTGCCAAAATAACGGCCACCATTGCCAAAAGAAAGTCCTTCATTGGAACTCCCTATTGGTGAGTGTCACCCCCAGTTTAACGTACCATTGGCTCCTTTAATGAGCTTTGTATTCAAGCAAGCATTGATTGCAAATATAATAACAGATTAAAACAATGCCCAGTCAGTTTCCTGCATGATCATACATCACACAAGCCTCCCATGATTTGTCACATATGCTGACAAAGCAATTTTTATGAGCACAATTTTTCTTTGAAGGAGTAACAGTCTACATTGCAGTATGTAAGTTACTGGAAGATGTAGGTGCATGGGGTGGGAGGTTTGACCTACTCCTGCAAAAAAAGTAACATTTTTCAGAAAAAAAAATGCAATTTCTACTGGGGACCAATTCCACCTATTAGATGTAGAAATAAATAATAATAATGAAAAAAAAAAGTTATTCAGTTACACTAAAAATCAGCTAACAGACATTTTTTTCCTTTATTTTTGGGTGTTTTTTCTAACATAAGACAATATCATATGTGACACTTGAGAAGCTGTTTGTTTTGTTCACATTCCTGTTCTTCATTGTCAGTCACCAACACAAATGAGCTCACACAGGTTGAGAGAGATGCCAAGCTATGATTTGTCTTGACAAGACTATCATTAATCTGACCCATTAACCTTCATAACAAACATGTCCTGTGGTCTGAACCTTGCATAGCAGAATCTAATTTAGAAGAGCTGGGCATACTGGTCCTGTCATAGCAGCTTAAGTGTAAGGCTGTGTGTCTTAAAATTTTGAATTTATGCTGTGATGTCAGCTAACTTCCTCACTACTTTCTTGTTAGAATTCCTGAAGTGGAGATTGGAGCCATTTCTGAATCTATTTTAGTTTGTGAACTTAAAGACTTTGGTATTAGGTGGATGGAGAATATTCAGAATTATTAGACCTTCAAAAGTCATCAAAAACAATGGTTATGCTATCACGTACTAACTCCTGTGTGGATCATGTGAGTAAAACAGACAGAAAAGAAAACATGGAATGCCTAAAAGCACTGTTTTTGTCTGTACAATGCCATAGCTATTGATGTAAGAACTGAAAGGATTTCGGTTATTATCAAGAAAACCATGGGAAATGGATAGAGATCTGAAAGGAAACTCTTATGAGCTATTTTTGTTGTTATGATATTTGTCCAAACAAATGTGCCTTTAGTTGTACTAGGCATTAAAACGAACAACAAATTGAAGAAAACAAGGGTGGTTTAATAATTTTTTTCCCTGACTGCATGTTTGAATACACTGGACTTAGCCTAATAAACTCAACTATTCTAGGTTCCAGGGGTTCTGTTCTGTTACTGATCTTGACCTCTAAACTTAATAAAGATGTCTAACACTTTTCCTACACAGATCCAAAAAAATCAGTCAGTATTGGTATTCATTTCATGGAAGCATCTATATCAACTCTTTCTTCCATAGTTTTGAGTCACCACTGAGGCTTTGTTTAATTTTTGCAGGATGGCTCCAGAGGTTGCGGCAGTGGAGAAGAATGGCGGCTACAACCAGCTGTGTGATATCTGGGCTGTTGGCATCACGTCCATAGAGCTGGCTGAGCTACAGCCGCCCATGTTCGACCTCCACCCAATGAGGTATGTCTCACTTTCTCAGTATCCCAGCTTCCTCGAATCATTCTTAGGCTGTTTCCTGCTTTTGTGCTTCTCTAATGTTTCATCACATCTTCTGATTGCTCCAATTGTCATCCTGTGTTAGTCATGTGTATTTTGCTAAAATTAGACCAATGTTGCAGACCCTTTTTATATTCTTCACCTTTGATGAATATGTTTTGTACCATTGACTGTTTTAAGCCTCTCTGAGGTTAATCCATATTCTCTCCCTCAGGGCCTTGTTTTTGATGTCGAAGAGTAGCTTTCAGCCTCCTAAGCTAAAGGACAAAAACAAATGGTGAGTCTGTCATTCTCTCTCTTACTTTACCTTTGGTCATACTTGATCATCATGATAATCTTTGCATTAAAACAAAATCATTTTATTCCTTAGGTCTGCTGCCTTCCATAACTTTGTCAAAGTGTCTCTAACGAAGAACCCAAAGAAAAGGCCCACAGCAGAAAAACTTCTATCAGTAATAATAAGTCTTCATGTTGTTCTCCTAAATGTTTGCATGTCCTCAGGAGATTAGAATATTAAAAACAAAGAACTCTTGTGTTTGTGTTCACATTAGAAAATGTTGATGTTAGCAAAGTCACAAAAGTTTGTTTTGGCTCTTGTTTTCTGCGGTCATTTCCTTTTTGTTGCTGTTAAATTTATACACTCTAACACTAGCATAATTTAAGCATAAAGCCATGACAAACGAGGAGAAAATCTGTGGGTTTTGGCTGAATTTTTAGCTGGAATGATTAGCACCAACCCCTGACTGCATTTTATTTAGTTTAGCTATTAAATTTAGCTATCAAATTCTTTCCAGTGAAAATTTAATACAATTAACATTGTTTTATAGTGTAAAGAAGTGGTCCAGCAGAACTAAAAGCAGTTCTACTGGTACCTTAAGATTCATTCTTTTATCATTATAAAATTAAATGTCTTTTGAATGATTGCAGTGTAATGAGTCAATTAGATGCAATAATTACGGAGTAGCAGTGAAACTAGGATTTTTATTTACTTTCTGTACAAATTCTAAAGTTCTTTATCTAGTTTAATACATGTTATATTAATATCAATAATATCATTAATATCATCTGATTCATCTCCAATTATGCATCAGCTTATGATAATCTGCAATTCTTTGGTGTTTCTTCCAGCATGTGTTTGTGGCCCAGACGGGTTTGACAAGAAGGCTTGCAGTTGACCTCTTAGATAAGATGAACAACCCAGACAACCATCAGCATTACAATGAAGTGGACGATGATGACCTCGAGGTAATGTGTCATTACATCACATGCAAAAGAGACAACTTATTTAGAGATGCTCAGACTTTGAAATTGGTTTTTCTCTATCGAATATGGGAATTACACTCCCTACTGGAATCCCCATCATTCTTATGTGGCAGCCAAAGAGGTGGTACCAGTGCCTTTTAAAAGACCATTGTGCTTTTTCCCCCATCAACAGCAGTGGCACTGTCTTGGCCATGATGAATAAAAAAAGCTCTAAAGGCTATTGACTGCAAGCAATGGATTTTGCTGCAAAGAAACAGCCTCTGGGCTGCATAATAATGTGATGAAACAGAGATGTTGTACAAAAAGTACTTCTCACTTCTGCTTAAACAAGTTTTAGAACCAGTTTTTAATTATTTTCAAAAATCAACTTTGTAAATGTGCCAAATGTCTGGGAGCCAGTGTTAGTCAATTTGGGAGTGCTTTACCCTACCATGCACTTGTCTTGTAAAGCACTGGACTAACTCTGCATAGCTGTTTCTTCATCTTTAAATCTGTTTCATTACTTGTTTCAGCCCCTCTCTGCTGTCAGACACACCATCCGATCCAGCAACAAACAGTCCAGAGCTGAGAGGACACGCTCAGAGATAGATTGTAAGTGAATAAAAAGGACATTTCAAAGAACTCAAAGCCATTTTGAAGACCAAATCTGTGCTGTCACTGGTTGTTGTGTCACTTAGCCTGACAGTTCAGGTCAGTAGAGATTTGGTGGCTTTTCTGAGGGTCATCCCACTAATCCTGCAGCACTCACTGGCTCTGCTCCAGACCACAGCATGTGGTAGTGTGAATAAAAATAGCCTTGGGATTCACTCAAGAGGACGTGGTTATATTTGAGTTCATGATGTTTCTATGTAGTAGTGTGTGATATTTTAAGTAGCAAATAACTGCCCCATATCCTGACTCAATGACTTAAACAAAATCACTTGTCTGAAGGGTCACAAAAGGTTTCGAGATGTCTGAAGGAGTCTAGTTTGCACAATTTTTTCACTCAAACAACTTGTTTAGCTTTACATTCATAACTAGTCAATGTTAAGAAGGTTACTTTTCACACTTAATTGCTTACAGATTATTTGTTCGTGCAGTGCAATAGAATTATGTCAGATCAGCCATGCTGATTCTGATAATTCTATTGTGAGGAATGGATAATGATGTATTCTGCTCATAAGCTTTTTACTAAAAAGAATATATGTAGATTCCACCTCGTTATAATTCCTTACATAACTGGAACTTTCCTTTAACTGTTGGGGATTACAGTTGCATTTTTTTTTTTTTATTTAGTGAACTACTTAGAATCCAATACTGTTGATAAGTTTGCAGCCCTTCAGAGAAGTGGATTTGCAAATGTTTTTTTGTGTTTTCAGTTGTAGACTAGATTTATGCTGTGTTGTGCGTGTTTCACAAAGTTGTGTGTGTTTCTCATTTCATCATTTCTTTTTGGTTAATGTAGTAACAGTGCAGTGGTTGGATATCTGTCGTCATCAGCCATATTTGTAAAGATGCCTGCTGTGCTTCGTTGTGCTTGCACTTGTTTGTACTGTGTTCGCTTGTACTACATATACTTCCTGTTTAGTGTAATCTATATTTCTCACTATTGTATCTGACTTTCCCTCCTACACGAAGCAAACAATGGGATAAGCCAAGGAGGGCCATGCTCAAGTCCTAGCTTCACTGAGCGACACAGGGGGGAAGCAGGTTAGTGACAGTGTAGTGAGTCAGTGTGTGTTTGTATTAATGCTCAGACTCTGGAAAATAGGGTAATGCCATTGCTTGTAACAGAAGCTTGTGTGTGACAGTTAAGTGGCACTAATCATATAAGTTCCCCCGCATGGGTTAGCTAATTACTCTGCTTTTTTAGCTTGCCTAAGATTAGAATTATTTGGATGTTGTGATGAAAGACATTTAATATATATTGGACTGACTAAAATAAGTCACATTTTATGGGACTAAACATATTCTAACAACAAGGAAGTTATATTTGCTTACCTGATTCCTGTACTTTCATGAATGTTTTCCTGCACTTTAGTTTCGTAAGTTGTGACCCACCCCCTCGTTGTTTTAACTGTAATTTAAATAATCCAGCAACTCCACATTATCAGCATACCTAAAGAAGGATAACGCTGCAAAAATCTGTGGTCTAATTTTTTCAAGACAAGGTCTCTTTGTTAATGAGAAGCTGATTATGTGGGAGTATTTATTGGCAGGTTTGTTGATTTCTTTTTGCCTTAATAATTGCTCCTGGATCACATCATGTTTATACTGAACTCTAAGCCAGCCTCCTCTATTGAATCAACAGTTTGGCAGAGAGTGACCTCAAACCTAAACTTAAGAGGAATCTGTTCCCTGATTTATTTTTAATCCGTACCTCTTCACTAATATTTCCCCAAGAGAACAGATCTGGTTAGTGTCAAGTGTGATCTGTGTTTGTCTTCAGTTACCACCTCATCTTCAGGCTCCAGACCAAACATCCATATCACAGCTCAGTAAATCAATAAAGAACATCTGTTGTTTTAGCAGCTTTGTTACATTGGGAGCAGTTGATCTGGGTATGACGTGGTAGTTTATTGAGAATGGAGTGTGTTTTAATTCACAAGCAAATTGTCTCTGGCTTGAGGTGACTTGAAGTTTTGAGCACTGATGCCCTCTAGTGCCAAAGACGCATACAAGAAAAATAAAAACAACTAAACAGTTTTTGTCATTCACAGTTGACAAGCTCCAGTTCGAACCACCTCTTCGGAAGGAAACAGAGGCTCACTCTGAAATGGTGATTATCCTGTTTAGTTTAATGCTCAGGTTCCACTTCACGTTTCCATTTCTCTTGAATTTATGTCGATGTGACAACACCCAGGTATATTTAGAAATGAAAGAATGCAGGTGTTTCATGTCTATTTGTGTGGATATGTGACTTTCCACAGGATGTGAGTAAAGATAATGACTTCCCTTCACCCTGGAGTCCCTTTGCAGAGGGAGGAATAACAACCAGGTAATCCATGGAAACTGTTGTCATGGGAACTGCTCCTATTTACCCCCTACTTTCTCTGGATCAGTCTCTGTCTCTCACTCATTTTACCTGGTTTATTTGCTTGCATCTCTAGAGCTTTATGCAGAGTCAAAACATTTTCCAGATCTTATGGAACATTGTTATATAATACTGAGATCCACTGATTGATTTGTGAATGGGAGTAACTAACAAATTATTGTTCTGTGAACAAAACTGTTTAATGTGTGTGAGTTAGGATATTTTGTACCTAATATCCAATTTTGGCATTGCCTGCATACATATTTTCTCATGAATGATCCTCACTGTCTCATGGAGCTGGATGATATATCAGATGAATTCGTATAATTTTTCAAATACCACCATACCGAAGCAGAGCTGAAACAACAGCTGCAGTGTTTTAACAGGCACTAAATTCTACATTATTTGTCTGTGGGTTAGAGCATATTAAGACAAAACCACTGTTAATATTACATATTCTTCTCAGAAACAGTTTTAAATTGTACATAATCAAGTAAAATCTTGATAGTAGAATTACTCACAAACTCAAAAGTCCAATTGTGTAAAACATATGGTGAAATCTGAAAAATATTGTATTACAAATATTTGGTCATACCATCCAGCACTACTGTGTCAAATTAATTTACTTACTGACTGACTTACCTGCATGTGTGCATGAACTCACTCTTCCATCAGCACTTTGAATTGTTTGGCCTCTAAGCTTCTTCTCACTTGTCCATGTGCTTTTACTGTTTTTCTCCTTTCCTTCCACCTCTCTCTCTGTCCTTTTCGGTCCATCTTTCGTCCTGTCCTCTTGAAGGAGCCTTCTCAAAAGCGTTGAGGATGAATTGTTCCAACGGTAACACTAACACTGTGTGTCCTGCACCATATCCCCATCCACTCCACTCCTCTCCCACCCCCCATTACTGCTCCTGTGTGTGTCAGAGTGGCCAGTTACTTGGTCCAAATCCTTTTCACAGTGAGGTTTAACATACATGTCCCACAAATCACTGTCCCTTCTTTCATGTGTGATGTGATCACAGTTGCAGAGCTAAAGAATTAGGGGAAAGTAAAGACCCTTTAATATAAGCTGATGCCCTTCAAATACAATGTTAACCTACCTAGACAGGGCTGGACAGTCATTGAATATCCATTGTTGTCAGAAGCCTCAGCCTCTGTACTGGAAGTTTCCATAAAACACAGCTTTATTACTTACCTTTGACTTTAGTTTTTCAGGGTGAATGTTGCACATTGGCACATTTTAAAGGGTTTTTTGTAGACTTATATTTATAGTAAATAGAATATTTATGTGCATCTAAAAACAATTGAATGTGAGCGTAAAGAAACAATTCTAAATGATCTCCACTCTTTACAAGTGTATATCCAAAAATAGAATAGTAAACTGTTTTTTAGTGGATGTGAGTTTGTTTATTCTATCAACATAATCACGAAGTTCTAGAATTGAATATGAAAAATGACAGCCACATATTGTTTACCCTTTCTCAAAATATAAGGCTTGAGAGTAATTGTTCTGTGCTAACTTTATATAAGATAACTAAACTGTTTCTCTAAATGCTCGACCTTACACTTTGTTTTAATATTTGTAAAATGTGCTTTTGGTTCTTAGAAGCTCATGGTTTTATATGGAGCCAGGAAATTCTCTTATTCTCTTATCTCTAAATGTGTTTTTGTAGCATTCATCGTGTGATACCCACTAGATAATGGGTGTGCCCCCTTTTTTTCCTCCCATAGTCATACTTCCTTTATCTCCAAGGAGGGATTTCTCATAAACATTTGTTCCACAAACTCCTCTCCTGAGACCTGATGAGTCTTAAGTTCCACACTGAGTGTCATATATTTTGTTGCAGGGGACACGTTGCTCCTTTGGAAGATGCCTTTGAAGAAGTGGAGCTGTGAGTGATGTTAGCATTTTCAATCATAGCACCACATCTGTAGTTTGCCGCTTTCTAAAAAAATATCCTATTTCAGGTCGACCCTCAAGCCAGGAGTTCCCCCTCCTCTGCCCCCAAAGGTAAGACTTATATTTATGACGAAGTTCTACCATTTGCTGTTTTGTAAATGTTGCTTCCATTGCTAAACCAAAAAATAAATAAAATACAATAAAATGACAGTCCTTGATCCTGTTTCCTTTCAGCCACGATTAAACAGTTCATCAGAGGAGCTTGGCCTTAATGATGAGCGGTCTCTGACTGTTCGGAGGTTTCCCAACTCCGAGAACGGGCCTAGTCAGGCAGCCCGAAGACAGAGCACACCTGGGCAGGGCAACAAGTTGGAGCACTCATGTCCAGATTTCCTCTCTGTCAGCGTCAGCAGCCCCGGCCTTTTGTCTCATGCATCTGATCCTGGTTAGTCCAACATCTCTCTTTGTCTGTATACTATTTTGTTCCTTGACTTGACTGGTTTATTTTCGTGCTTTATCTGAACATCTAATTGATGCTGAATGAGCAATTATCTTATTTTTACAAGCTCTCTGTAAATCTGAATATAAAGGTAAGGTAATGTTGCGGCTTGGTTTTATTTAAGTAAGTCATGCTTTACTATGTCAGTGGTCCTTACGCTGCAAATCTTCTCTGACAGACAATGATTCAGATGAGAGTGTCAATGGAGACAGTCCTAAGCCACCACCCAACCGGCAACACAGAAAGGAGAAAAAGGAATTCCCTGTGAGTTTTAAGATCTTTCACTACATAATTTGTGGCTAAACCTGTATAAATCAAGACAACTATACTTCCTATCAGCAATCCAATTGGTTTTTAAATGAAAATATCATCTGTAGGCCTAAGTCTTGTGTTTCATATACAGAGCATGTCCATCTGGCTCTGACCCACCACCAAAACCTCAAATGTGATGTTTTTCCTTTGGTGGATCCAAACACTCACTGTTAAAGAGGGAAATTTGGCATCCGCTTATGTTAGACATTTAACTGACTTTTGACAGAACACACACAAGTGAAAACAATCAGAGCTGTTTTGAAGAGACGACGGCTAAATTTAAAATAATTGTTGTTTTGTCTGTAGAATCTGTATCTATGGTGTCTTATGTTTTTTTGTTGCCTCCACTTCCCTTTAGAAACCAGCTATCAACGGTCTTCCACCCACTCCTAAAGTACTGGTGAGTGAATCGTCTGTATTGTTCCTCAAAGTCCTCACTTTTCACCACTGACGTGGTTTCATGGGCACTGTCATTAAGCTCTGTCTGAGCTGCTGCCGTACATTCTGCAGATAGTTTGGTTTCAGCATAGTTTTTTGCTTTGTGGTTGTTGCTGCTCCGCTCCACCTCAGCTCATTAAACTCTGGCTGACATTTTCGCTTTTCTCTGAGCCAGAGCTGTGCTCTTTTTTTATTGCAGATGGGAGCCTGTTTCTCAAAGGTGTTCGATGGCTGTCCACTGAAGATCAACTGTGCTACATCATGGATTCATCCAGACACCAAAGGTTAAAAGGAGATGTGTACACAGTTTTACACAAGCATCATGCACAAATTAACAGGATTAATATATTATAAGTTTAATTAAGTCCATATTTTTCCCCCTTACAGATCAGTACTTGATTTTTGGGACAGAGGACGGCATCTACACGCTGAATCTTAATGAGCTTCATGAAGCCACAATGGAGCAGGTAACAGCAGCTGCACCCGTAGAAGATTAAACTCTGAATAAAATAAAATAAAAAACAGATTGAGGGAAACCACAACTTGTTCTTGAAAGCATATTTTGTACAAAGCCATTAATCACATGGGAAGTTATAAAATTAAAGATGTAAAAAGCCCCCAGCAAACACCTGTTATTACTCTGTATTGTTCTATATTCACATTGGAAGCGTCACCAAAGTCTGGCCCCAGTGCAACAAGACTGGAAGTGGGTATTAATTGTGATTAAAAAGGTTCCATTTTAACTTTTGCAGAAAGACATTTACAGAAAACCTTAATCAAACAGCTTATTCCTATTATACACTGCCTAATTAAATAAATGTTTACATTTAGAAGTCTAAAATGAATGCAAAGATGACTAATGTTAATCTTGGTTGAAATCCTTCCATAGCTGTTTCCCAGGAAGTGTACATGGCTGTACGTTATTAACAACAACCTGATGTCGTTATCAGGTAAGTGATGAACTTATTGTAGCCTCCTGCTCATTGGCCACCGTCATAACCTGCTGCTTCTTTGTCCTGTGTTATCTCAAGACAGTCGCTCCATATCTGCAGCCCTGAAATAACCATTTCTTTTGTTTGCTGTCAGAGAGCCTTGTAAGAGCTCAGTCCTTGTAGCACAATGATTCGTGTTGCACACGTGGCTTTAAAGCCTGTTCTTTCGCTGACAAAACACTCAGACTTACAGACCTCTGTAAATTACCAGAAAACCCACAACAAAACCATGCTTCAAAATGGAAGACAGAGATGTGATCTGTTGTCAGAAAACCCAGATAATCTATTATTTGAGACCGAACTGTCTTCGGTTTTCTGTGCTAAGAGCCAAAACCGTTTCTCAGTTTAACGTTTGAGGATGGGGTTACAAAGTGTGAGGTCTACTTTCGGTTTTATTTTAAGCAGTTTGCCCCTTGATAAACTTAACCTCTGTTCTCTTCTTCTCTTGTCTTGGACACTGTCCATCCTCCTCTCGCCTGGCTTGATTTGATATTCTACTAACTGGCTTCATCAGAAGGTAATCATGCTTCACATCATTGTCACACTTCTATTTTTACCCCTGTTCACCTCTAACCTTTCTACATGTTAAAGCTGCTTCATGGGATCTGGACTTTGTTGATCTAATGCAATATGTTTTAGATTTTTGGATTATTCTTACACACGTTCCAAGCCGTCTATCGTATTTATGATATGAGTGCTTTTAAATTCTTCACGTGAATACTACTGTAATCTAGTACCTACATTTTTTTTTTTTTTTACCAATATTTTCTTTTTTAGGAAAAACCTTCCAGCTGTATTCCCACAATCTCATCGGCCTGTTTGAGCAGCTGAAGAAGCCAGGCCTTGCTGCTCAGTTTCAGACTCACCGCTTCCCAGACAAAATTTTACCCAGGTGAGATCAACAGGCCTTGGTTTTTTGTTCTAAATCTTGTCCCATATATAATGTTTTGGGTTTTTTCCAACAGTTCCATATGTCACACTTGTCAGATGCTGTAACTTCTCTAATAAGGTCACAACTCTGCCTTTATAACTTTAAGGCTGTTGCTACACTCACGCTGTGCCGTCCCCCATTTTCATTCTTTGTTGCTGTCTACCATCATGACTAATGACTGTGGTGATACAAAAAAAGGAGAAGCTCTGGCCGACTTCCCTCATTCTAGACGTCAGCAACTCTTTTAAGTCTGTGGTCACAACTTCTTGACTGTTTTCTCTCCTCAGGAGATTTGCCTTGACAACTAAGATCCCTGACACAAAGGGCTGTCACAAGTGTTGCATTGGTGAGTGCCCGTATTTCTCCCAACCCCTTTATGTTTGCATATGGATTTACATTACATGTTTTTAATCTGAGTTCACCCACCGGTAATATGTACCAGTTTTGTGCTATTTGCTTAAACATTTCTCTTCTGTTCCCATTTTTCTTCAATACATGATTCTTTGTGAACTGGATTTTGATTATTGACACTGTAAGATCATAAAGCCTTGTCCACCAAATTTGTGACACAACTATGCTTGTTTATTTGGCTTCACATTTGGTTCCACCAGTAGTTGCAAGTCTTCTTGTTGTCTATCATCTCAGAATACATCATAGTAGCAGATATTCTCCCATGATTGCAATGAAACCCATGTTACCCACCATTAGTCGTTACAATTAGTAAACTGAAACAGTAAAATGTTGTGCCTCAGTTTGCTCCTACCTCTAGCTGTTTTGCGTAATGACTATGCACCTGAAGCAACATTTTTTTCATTTTTATACCTAATTAATCTTTACTTACTTTTTCCAAAAGTTAGGGTTAGGATCCTTTATTTGCAGCATCTGTTTTAAAGGATGTTTGTGCAAACCAAGTGCAAATGGAAGTGTTGGTTAAATAAAGGTCAAGAAGCAGATGTTAAATAACTGAGTGAATAAAAATAGCTTCTAGTGTGTTTCACTGCCGAGAAAATAAAATGACACTATGTGCTCATCATCACTGATGTAGACTTCAGCGCCACCTAATGATTACTGGCCCATCTTGCTTGTTTGAATGAAATTTGTTCTTTTTTGTGTGTTTAGTTGTTGTTTTTTTTATCTGTCACAGATGAGGTTTTACTGTTTTAATTGAGTCTCCCCAAGCCGAGTTTTTATAAATATTTGTCCCTGATTTGTTAATTTACATTGGCCTACTGAACATCCAAGCTTCATTCATCTGCTTACATCACTTTCCTTTCAACTTTACAGTGAGAAACCCGTACACAGGCCACAAATACCTCTGCGGAGCTCTGCAATCGGGGATAGTGCTGCTGCAGTGGTATGAGCCTATGCAGAGGTTCATGCTCATCAAGGTCAGTTCTTGCATCAGTAAATTTATTCATAATTTTCAACAAAAAACAACACTTGGTAAAATGTGGAGTTTAATCTTTGGAATGTTGCCATCTCTGTCTTCCTGCAGCACTTTGACTTCCCTCTCCCTAGCCCACTCAAAGTGTTTGAGATGTTGGTGGTCCCAGAGCAGGAGTACCCTCTGGTGTGTGTGGCCATCAGTCAGGGCACTGAGCCAGGCCAGGTGGTCCGCTTCGAGACCATTAACCTCAACTCCTGCTCCTCCTGGTTCACAGAGATGGGAACAAGTGAGTCAAACTTGTACTGAGATGTACATATAGACAGACTGTTCTCATAAAGTGGAGCAGTTAACAAATGTATGTCTCTTAATTGAAATTAGCCTCAGTAAAATTAAAACTACAAGCAGATGCAGCAGGTTAATGAATACAGTTTTTAACTCCATTAATGCTGTTGGTCCTTCTCCTGTTGCAGATAATCAGCAGGTGGATGCCATACATGTCACTCAGTTGGAGAGAGACACAGTATTGGTGTGTTTGGACCGTAAGTATCAAGTTTCCGTTGTAATATCAATTAGATGAATATTTTTACATTTAAACATATTAATTTTACAAACTGTTGTTAGAAGTTGACTCTTAGGGTGGCTGATGTGTAGTATTATGCTCCTTACTTATTGCGCATTTGGGAGGAAATGGTTCAAATAGAAAATACATAACCCCCATCTAGAGTTTTTACTATTATTATGATCGAATTGAACACTTCAGTCAAATATAGACCTAACGGTTAATTTCTTGACTTTTTTTCCTACCTCAGACTGTTGTTGTTATATCAGCATTAAACAATCCACTTACTGTATTTTTTTGTACACCCCTCAGAAAATTTGAAGATAGTTAATCTTCAGGGGAGACTGAAATCCAACAAGAAGCTGGCATCTGAGCTCAGTTTTGACTTCTGTATTGGATCTGTTGGTAAGCTGTTACTCCTGTCTTGTTTCATGTCTAAAGAAATTAAATCCTTTGAACTCAATATCTTATAGTCAGTTCTTGCATCAAAGATAATTTTGGCTTCTTTTGGCATGCTGTTGACTTTTTACCTCTGTTTGTAACAGTGTGCCTTCAGGACAGTGTGCTGGCCTTCTGGAAACATGGCATGCAGGGAAAGAGCTTCAAGTCTAATGAGGTAAAATAGCCATGTCAACAACACACAAGTTAAACATGATATCCTCTAATCTGTCTAATCAAAAGTCTACTTCTCTTTATATCATGTGTGTTGATTGTACAATGTAAGTTTAGTATAATTTGTTCAGCACCAGGCCAATACATTCTTCAGGTTTTACTCCTTGAGAAAAGATGCTCCTGGAACAGGAGAATTTACCAAATCTAGATTTTAACTTTCAAAAATTCTAAAATTAATGTTGGGGCAAAAATATTAGTCTGTTTCCATTGATTGTAGTTTGTCGCCTTGCTGAATTTAAGCTTGTTTGTTCTACACATGAACAGTTGCCTGAGGCTCTGGTCAACAATGATCCTGAGTGCTGCTTGTTTACATGCATGGCTACATGCTGCAGGTGATCTCAGCAGATTAACCCTCAGGTGGAGCCAGACAAAGTGTCTTTATGTCGGGCCTGGGTAATGAGTTTGTCCACCTTTCACAGAGGGATTCCGTGTTAACCTGATCACGAGTCGCGCTCACACAGCGACACAATAAAAGTTCAAGAGATCGCCGGGAGGTGAAGCATTCTGTTTTTATGAAAAGTGATATGGTGATAGGGGTTGTCCTTTAGAAAAGCTCCCAGTGTCCGACGCGTGGCGCTCAGATGAAACAGACGGTTTGTTCGCCGAGTCTGTGGCCAGTCCAGCTTGACAGATCTCCCATAGCAAGGATTTTTTGAAATGGCAGCGCTCATGCAACATTGATGTGCAATCATAAATGAGACCCGTCACACAACAGGGGGCAGCTCTAAATAATTCAGCCCTCGTCTTGTTATGATTCCTCTCAAAAGCGAAGGCATTGAAGGGGGGCGGACCTGTTGATCCGTGCGCGCTTTGGTGGGTGCTTCTCCAAACACCCGAGACCTTGTTCTCATTTAGACTTAAACAGATCAGATCTCTCCCAAAGCCAAGGACTTACACCCAACAGGTGTCACAGGTTGACCACCTCACATATGTCGACAAGTTTTCATGACATGTCAACATGTGAGTGTGTGTTTTGAGGGGGGGCCATGTCTTTTATGCTACAGAGTGTCAGAATTCATCTCGTGACTAGAATAGTTAAGGATTGTACACAGTAACGCTAAGTCCCTGGAGACGGCGCTCAAATACCGACACGTTCAAAAGGGGCGATGGGATATTTTTGCAAAACAAGATCTATAAGGAAATGTTTGCTCTCAAGGACAAGTGAAAACGCACGACTAATGCAACTAATGGTTTTTATTTAGTATCTGTTATTTTGGTGAATATTTTCTTGGAGTCTGCACGTCTTTGGAAAATACCCTGATTAGCCTAAGGCCTTTTATACTAAAATACACATGAAGTGTATCATAGTTACTGATTACCAGTTAATGTGCACACAAAGCAAACTACTGAGTTTTAATGCCATATTTTAATGTAAAAACAACATTATCTAATCTCATCCAGGTTTTCTCAAAAAGTGGCTTTTAGTTTCAATTTCTCTCTTGTTACATTAGCAATAGAGTTTTATCCGGTTTATATGTCACGTATGTGTTTGTTATATTTGTGTAAACCACTTGGAGCTGCATTTCGGTAGCACTAACACAGATTTATAAACCAGTCAGACCTTAAGTTAATCATTTGTTTTGTCTTTAATGCTAGCAGTGTTTCAGATGTACACAAAACCAGCTGTCACTTTAAAGCTGTGGTGTTTTGTTTATTTTCTTCATCCTCAGGTGACTCAGGAGATTTCTGATCCGAGCAGAGTCTTCCGCCTTCTTGGTTCTGACAGGTTGGTACACAGATAATTCCATCCTGAGCTAAGTCGATGCACATGAGTGGTCAGCTCATCATCAAAAACCTCAGATGATTAGAGGATAGAGTCTCTCTGCATCCTCCTCATATGTCGCTGTACCTTCATAAAACTAGACCTGTTTGATGTGGATCTGGTCTCTAAACCACCAAACATCCCACTCGCCTCCTGTTCTGAACCCACAGCTCTGCTCTCTCACTGCAGGTCTCTCAGTACTTGTTCATGTTTTTAACTGGGAAAGTTTCATTTTAATTTATTTGTTTTGAATCTGAACCAATTCTGTCCCTGAATGCACCTCTGACATTATCCTGCGATACCTTCCATCTCCCCATCCTCTGTGTGATTTAGTACTTTTGTGTTTGATGCATAAAAGTCCCCATTAACTGAATAAACTCATCTCAGAGTTCTTTAAACCTGGAGATAATTGTTATGAATGGATCTGTTAGCTGCTTTTAGATGTAATTGTTTAATGAACAGGATTATGATAAGCATCCAAATACAAGATATCAGACAGAAATACATTTGGAGGACAGAACAGTTAGATCATGGTGAATACAGACCTAAACCAAAATGACCCCCAAACATCACTTGTTCAAGGTTTAAATTTACAGAAACACGTTGAATTGCCACAGTATCTGACTCTTTCACTGTCAAAAGAGTGTCAGTGTCACCTTTTCACATAATAGTACATCTTGTACTGTCACATCTTTTACTTAGCATTCATCTTTTTGCATCGTTTACATGTTATCTAATTCAGAAAATGAATTCACTCATATTAGTGTTGTACATTTTACTGGTATCTCAATAGAACAGCTCTGCAGCTCATTTTAGGCCTCAGTTTTGGAAAGGGAGCCCTATATAATTTGTTCAAGTCATCTTCTAATTGTATCACTATATTAATGTCACCCTTAATTGATTTATATGCTTTTATATATATCTTTTTCAGTTTTGAAATAATTTTAATCGATAAGCTGTGGGATCTAAGTTACTAAAAACTGAAAAATAATGTAAATTCAGTTACAAAAAAGGCCCTTTCCAAGCTTCTTTCCAACACCACCTGTATAAAAACAGTCTTAAAACAGACTTTGTTCTAAACCTTATGAATAAATATTAAGCATTATTATTATAAACCACATTTAATAAAACCAGACCATCAACATCTTTCCAAAGTGTAGGTGTTGCCTTTAGAGAAAATGCTTTCTCTTACGTTTTGTGACCAGTTTAAGCTGACGCGCTCAGGGTCTGAGCTGCAGATACAGCAGGTTGTGATGTCACTCACATACGTTCTGAACACTGAGGAGTCAAACAGATTAGTTAGCGATGACTCCTGATAGAAAGGCCCGTCCTGTGGCACCAGAGCAGGGCCTCTGTCTCTGCCCAGCCCCCCATGTTTTATTCACCGCCACCTGGGCAATGCCAGCCTGGTTTGAGTGTCTCTGCTGGCCTCTGTAATTTCATCTGATGGATCGGACAGTATGGACTGTAGCGTCCCTGCTCAGCTGTCACCGCCTCGAGACGATGGAGATGAAGATGCTCCGCTGTCATCGAGATCTCGCCGTCATCTGACTGGTGTTTAACGTGCCAGTTAGCATGTCTGCCTGTCAGAGCGATGCTATCGGAGCAGATTAATACCACCAACATGACGCTTGGGCTTTAGCATTAGTTGTCACAGCACAGTCTAATTAATAGCTTTTCACTGGGCTCTACCCCTCAGTCATTAAGTATTTTCTAAACATGTATCATCATTCCTTAATGGAGGTCTTTATGTCGTTCCCCTACTGTCGACTCTCGTTCATTTAGAAAGGAACTAAATTTTTAGTTTTTTTATATATATATTGGACCATAAAGAACATAGATTGACTCTATTTTCAGGACATCAAAAGCCCAACCTTCAAGACAACAAACTCTATTCCTGCTGCGCTCAAACATTTAATTTCTTTACAAGACGACAGGCTATTCTGCAGCTCAAGTCCCAAACAAAATGCTTTTTTCATTTTGCCAAGTTTGGAATCAAAAGTCTGCAAAAATGGCTCCCTCTCTGAAGCACAGCTCAAGTTTTTCATAGTTATCAAACCAAAAGAAAACAACAGAAGTGGAAGACATTTTACTGAACAATACATCCCTTATGTCATCTTAAACAGGAAGTAAATGTTCACTTTCATGTAGCTCACATTGAAGCTGTGGGTTTGTGGTTTGTGGTGATGTAACTGCACATAGAGTTCTTTGTCTTTTGTTTCTTTAATTGTTTTTACCACTGGATTCTACACTGTACTAATAGAATACTCTTTAGAGACAATACGCTCATAGCTTTTGTTCATACTCATATTTTGCTTCTAATTTCATGAACTTCAGAAATAGAGCAACCTGTTCTGGTAATAAAAATGAAAATAAGGGTTTAATTTATTTTAGATATTACAATGATAGATCTACTGACTCGAGAACAAATGTGTCTGTTCCAAAGCTGAAGTAGGAAAAAAAGAAAACGAGGACAGACTACTTTTCTTCAAGAGGTTTCAGAGAGTTTTTTTTTTTCCATTTTTATTTAGTATTTCTTTAAATACTGAGTTAGGGATTGGCCAGCATCATGTTTGGTTCATTGTTTTTATAACAGTTATTATTACTTTGACACTCACAGACAAAAGAAGTGAAACTCTGCCAATTTTTTATTTTTTTTTGAGAAGTGTTGAGTCCAGCTCTGCTGCTACACACTGACATCACCGTGGAACAAAAACCTTGGTTTCACTTCAAGATGAGCTGCTTAACAGATGTTGAAAGAAAAGGCAAAAAGGGGAAAAACACAAACCATTTTCAAATACATCTGTTCCTGCGTGATTCTGTTGCCCTGGAACACTATATATATATATATATATGTGTGTTTTTTTTTATTAATAGTTTTCGGTTCTTGTCTCACCACTTTCCACAGCTTCTGGTTTTGACTTTTTCATTTCACTCCCATTAATTTCAACGTGTCTCCTGTTTTTCATCTGTCCAAGGTTCCCAAGGGGTCTGGAAAAAGTCTTAAGTCTTGAATTCACAAATTTGCATTTAATATGTTAAAAAAAAGTCTTTAAAATGTATTGAATTAGATACAGTAGGTGTTAATTTATGTTGCCATAAACTCTTTGGCTGTTTTGTGTTTAAATGTGTCTGTTAAATGTTCAAATGGCAAAGGTAGTAACCGTTAGTCTACGTCAGGAGTGGCCAACCCTGGTCCTCGAGAGCCACAATCCTGCATGTTTTAGATGTTTCCCTCTTCCAACACACCTGACAGTCG
>JAPTYQ010000016.1:18465531-18490234 GCA_029814465.1 Ostorhinchus cyanosoma | reverse complement strand
ATCTTTGATAATCCATTCATTAATCAAATATTGGCACATAATAACCATATAAACATTTGACCCAGTCATCTCACTCTGAATCTGTGCATATTTGCACTGGGTGTTCTAACAAACTTCCAGGGGGGATGGAAACATGGCAGTAAGAAAATAAAAATTTTCTGTGACGAATCATTGACCAAAAAAAAAATCCAAACTATCTCTTGCTCATCTTCTCATTTATTTGTTCTGTTGTATTTCCATGAGATTTAGATGCTTCACAGCAGGTGAAATCACTTTGTGCTTGTCAAAATGTATTATTCTATTTCAATTCCTTGGGGTATGTAAACACTAACCTTATCAGATCACTTTACTTGGTGTCCATGTAAACAGTTAAGTTCTAATGTCTGGATGACTTGAGCCAGGTTGAAGATATATTGTCCATGAAACTGCAGCTAGTTGAACCCAACTGCTCCTGATGGTTAGGCCACTTTGTCAAATGAGAGGCAAATTGTAAACAGCTTCAGATAAAAGCACTAAACTGCAGTACTTTGATATCTGGAGTGATATGTGGCCTGCTAAAGATGTGTAGCACTTAAAACTTGAAGTTGTAGCTTTTAGTCTGTAACGTAATAAGCCTTTATGGCCCTTCAATCAGAGAATCATCCCGTTATATTGTCTGCAATAAAAGAGGCAAATTCTTTCAGGGTAAAACCATAAAGCTTAACTTTTGAGTCTGATGTAGTTCACACACATGAGCAGCTGTCTGTGTTTCTGTCTGTGCATTTGATGTTCACTGTGACATTTCACTGTGGACAGGGTCAGGTTTTGTCTCCTGGCTTCGTCTGCTATTCTCGATCACTGCGGCTCGTGCCTGCTGCTATGCAAGACGTCATTTAGCCTCCGACATGCTGGTGTTAATAATAACTGTGCATTCCCCAGGTCTGCTGTCTCACTGGCATTGAGAGAAAGGCCCGAGCTTTGCTGGGTACAGTTTCATTCCATTGCCATGTTGAGTTAGTGCAGCGCTGTGCTGAGTTCACCGGGTTTTGCTGCATGTGGCGCAGGACAAAATATAAATCTGAGATTGGTCAGGTTACAGGACGGCTTTGTGTGTGCTGCCTTTTTTATCCTTTCAGCCTGAGACGTTGGTTAAATCCTGACATGAGGACCTCACTACAGGCCAGCTCAGATTGTTTTAGCCGTTCCAACAGTTTAACTGGAGGGATTACACTGTCAGCTGCCCCTACAGCCAGTTAGCAAATACAGATTAGTGACTGCTGATTAATAATAATAATAATAATATAATAATAACTTTAATTGTGTAGCTCTTAACAAGCTAGAAGCACATATTTATTTCCGTAAGACACAATACAACTATGAAAATGAAAAGAAAAACACAGTACAAGTTTGTAAAAATGTAAAAGAAATAAATACTTTATGGAGTAATAAGTCAAACTATTCAAAAGCTTAAAATCACATAAATCTTACCCTGAGTTTAGATTATTTATTTGGGTTTTTTTTTTAATTTATTTTGTTAGCTAAAATCCCAGTTGCCTCTGGCTTTGTTATATGAGAGTTAAAATATTTGGGGTTTTGTTTGGTTCACATACCTACTTAAAAGTGAATAAGAAGATTTAGTGATATTGTAAATAATTGTCATCCTGACTCAAACATCTCAATATATAAAACTGCTGTATTTATTCAGCTGTGATGGTCAGTAAATATTCAAAGCATGTAGTTTTATCAGCCTCAGCTTTAGTCTGTTTAATGTTAGCATCCTCACAGGATATCGATCCACTGCTTTACCAGTGTTTCACTTAGTTGCTGCTTCTGTGTACTTATTGTGAACTTCAGAATCAGACTGTGTTTTATAATGAGCCTCCACTTAAGCGTGTTACTGTGCGAGGTCCAATCGACTTTGATAACGCATACTAATGTCTGTTACTGTTTGACACATTACAGTATAAAATTGACAGCCACCCAAAAATACTCAGATGAAATCATCAGGGTTACTTCTTAATGTCTTTATTTTGGGGCTCTTTTTCTCCAAAAGTATAAAAAAAATCCTTCATTCAATATGATTTGCATTTTGATCCAGTGATAATGTGTTTAGTACCAGAAGCCACTTGTGTGCGGTTCATGTATTGGGCAGTTTATCGTTTCACTTCATATGTATCTCATCTCTGATCTGTTGTCAGTCCACTTAAAAGAAACTTTCACTCATGGAGATCACTGACCCAGTGACCTGAAGCGACTCTTCCTGACTGAGATAAGCATGCAGTGTAATGGACCGAAAGAAATGGCATTTGCTGCGTTCGTACACTCATGCTATAAGCATAACATCGTTTAGATGAAAGAATGAGATTATGCGTTATGGATTGCTATTGTCTCAAACTAACTCTGACCTGTAACTAATAACTTAATACCTTAATTAAGACCTAATTTTGTTTAATGTCTTCTTGGTTTTTTTTTTTTTTTTATTTCAGTGTAAGGCTTCACCCTGAACAACTACTACTATTTCTATTAACATTAAATGATATTTGCACAGATTTTGTCCCCCTGGTTTTAAACATAGCAGAGCACCTACCAGAGTGGTAATTGTGGTTTAATTAGATTTTATCATCATCAGAGGGCACTTATAAAGAGATGTGAGCATGGAGGAAGGCTGAGGACAAACAAGGGACCAACAACTCCTCTTTACTTTTTTGTTTAACTTTATTTACTCTATAAATTTTTCAACTCTTCTGCCGAGTTGTCATAGGTCCATCTGCCAGACCAACCTTTGTGGTTCCTGCATGGTGTTATTTTTGACTTTACATGTAGAAATAATTCCATGGCTTAAAAGCTATGAACAGTGAATATAAAAATGAATATCGGCATCTATAAGTAGATCAATGGCATAGCAGTTATTGTAGTTATATTATGATGTTGAACAAAAGATTGCACATACACACCAGCAATGTGATGAATAAACAGCACAAAAATGCAAAATACAGGCAATGATTTCATACAAGGCCTGGAATATAGTAAAGTTATAGCACATACAGAGAATCAAAACACTCAAATGAAGTCATCATATGCCTCTGTCTGCAGGACTGCTTTTTAATGTGTTTAGTGTGTGTTTTTTTCTTCTTAAACCATAATAAATCCTGATTTAGATATGACTTGCAATTTGATCAAATGTTCATGGTCATATATTTTGTAGCAACAGTGCTAACACTAGTTCAATAATAGAACTGTACCAAGTTGTGTTTGAAAAAAATGATTCTTCAACATCCAGTGATCATGATGATGATGATGATGATGGCGGCAATTTAGGACAAATTGTGTTTTACAAGAGTAGCTATCAGCTTCCCTACATCCAAAAGTTAACATTTTGGCTGCTGTTTTTCACTATTAAGCTACACATTGTCCTTCAGTTCTTTGTCTTTAATTCTGTATAAATGTATAAAAAAATGGCATTTTTGTGGATTTGTGTAATATTTGGTTGCTGAAGATGCAATTCCTCAGTTCATCATATACAATAATTATTGATGTAATAATCAATAATACAAATGCACTTAATGAAAAAGAAGAGCCATTTATAGCCATTGAAAATTGTAATATAGATCAAATTGGTGGCACTAATTTTATTCTGGTGCTCCTAAACCATAAGAATGGGGCTCTGTGAAGACGATGCCATTAAAGGGGCTGAATAGTGTAAAACTGTAATGGATCATAAGTGGAACTATGACATTTCTGTTAGTTTGATCCCTTTTTATACAGGATTATGGCTACAGTTGTAATGTAATGTCATGCCAGGGAGTATGTTGTCAGCTTTGGGTGTCGATGGAACAGGATATTCCTTTGCACTTTCCTCAGAGAGGATAAGGCTGATTAGTACATGTACCTACCCTGAGTACATCAGCATCCTGGTCGTCCTCAGACCAGGTTCAGACAGAGGATGGGTGGATCCAGCAGGGGTCACTGGGTCAGGTCACACTGGGGTCGCAGAGAGGCCATGTGGTGTTGACAACGTGTCCAACATGTTTTGTCACTGAATGTTACGAGGGTTAATGTGGCTAAATGCCATGTGAGTAAAGTCTGTTGTGTTGTGAATGTTTTTGTTTGTTAGTGTGTGTTGACGGCTGCATCTTGAGTTTGTCTAAAGGATTAATTCTGTTTATGCCTCTTTGTCTTTGTGGGTCTGCATTGTGTGTTTGCTGTGTGTGCTTCCCTGTTGTCTCTGCGTTGATCTCTGGCCCATGGTTCCCCAGACAGTCTGGTTGTAATGGCAGATGATGTCATGGCATGAATCACAAACAGTGACACATGCTCGGGTATAATAACAAGCCCCACCCCCACCTCTGCACCGCACACACGAGCCACATTACCTGCAACCTGAGCCTGATGCAGCTCCATATACACAGCCAGGAGAATAATCAATCGAATTAGAAATGTTAACCCTGTATTAACACCGTCCGTCCTCTATTATTACCTCCAGCCTCCCTGTTCTCTAACATCCATTGCACATACAACACCTGACCATCCAGAGTTTTTTTTTTTAACTACACAAATTATGAGAGTGTGTTACCTTACGATGAAACGGGATGGAAGCAGCTTCTGATGAACATCTTCTGTCCCACTGTGGCACACATACAGTACAGTGAGTTATTAAAAATAATATTAACTCCTCTTTCACATTTTTGTGTGTGGACAAGTTTCCATTCCTGATCCTTTTAATGACATTGCAGTTTTTGAGTAACAAAATCTTCTTTTGAGGTAAAATGTCTGTGGTTCGGTTTGATTTAGAGAAACGCTGTGTGCACTTTTCCACTTGAATGATCAAATTTTTCCTTGTAACTTTCAACTTGTAAAACAGCCGGGTCCATTGTTTTCTGTCATATCTCATTATTTCAGTCTGTTGAAGCAGAACATGTTTAAGATAAATATACAGTGTGAAACCAGCGTGCATGTCCATGTTATGTGGAAAACCCTCTTACTTGTGTCTGTGTTTTCCACAGAGCACAAGACGCTGATGTTCAGATTGTATTTTGCAAAACCTTGAAATTTGAAAAAGTACATATTTAAAGTCCTATTTTAGAAGTGGAAAGTCCTACGTGTTGTCCTCACTATTTAATAACTTACTGAATCAGTATAAAGACAGTCGCTATGTGGTCCACTTTTTACATGTTGGCCAGAATATTACCCACAAAAAAAGGCCTACAGTTTATCATCATCTATTGGGATTAATGAATTAGAGATGGGTTCCAAATATTGTGATCTGTTGTACTGATATATTTCCAAGCCTAACTTTGTTTTATTGATGTTGATATGTTTTTCTGACAGTTCTGCATTGGAAAACAAAGATGTCAAAACCTACTACTTCAACAAAATAAGAAAGATTCATGGCTTTATTTTCAATGAGCAGATTCAATAATGCCAATCAAGTGTTCTCCCACCATCCCTGTAGTAAATTCATTATTTGAGACATGTCACGACAGATAATTGAGTGAAATATCAATCATAAAAGCCTATGTTAAAGTCAGAGCTCTAGTCTTCCCTCAGCTTATTTCGGTTCCAAGCGCCCAAAACCCAAATACTTGAGTGATTCAAATCAGCAGACTACTTCTTTTTGCAAGGATCATGAAAAAAAGAAAAGTATTTTCAGACATTCAGTCACATAATTATTGGCTGTAGTGTGGATCCTTTTGAGTGACAAAATATGTTCTCTTGATATACTGCATTCTTCAATAAAAAACAAAAAAACAACATCTTTATTACACTATCAGATAATACAAAGAAAGTGTGAAATCTTTGCATTTGGACAAGGTAGACTGCAAACATTGGTCATTTTTGATTGAAAAATTAGAGAAGTATTTAAAGTTTTCCCTTAAAGGCACTATAAATTCCCTACAATAATAAATCTTCTCAGTCACCACCCCTGATTGTCCGACAGTATGTGGTGGAGTTCCCTGCAGAGACCTGGCCATTTACTTGTATTTTTTTCTACTTTCCTCTTGCTTTGCTTGTGTTTTTCCAGGGTCAACAACAGTATGGTGCCATTGGCATTGGCGGAATGGTATAAAATGAAGCAAGGCTCTCTCCTCTTTATGCCTTTCTTACTTACTGCACAGCTCTGTCTGAGAAACTAAGCACTGGGCCTCAGCCTAGCCCCTCTAACAAATCTGAAAACTGTACATGGCTTAAATGTCCAAGCTTGTTCTTTGGCTGTGTTAGCTTTGGAGTAGGGCTGCACGATATTGGAAAAAACTGACATAGTGTTTTTTTTTTTAATCCTGCGATATGAAAAAATGCTCAGGAGGATATAATAACTGTGTGGTGCTGACGTAAATGGTCAAAGAAATGAGTTGTATTTCCTCTTGTTGTGGCAGCAGGTATAAGGAACTGTCGACACAGAACATGTGTTTGAATATCATCCTTATTGTAGCTGAAATAATTCCAGATAAGTGATCGTGCTTTTCCTTTTAGCACCAAGTCTTTGTTTTTGGGGATTTTCTCTTGTTTGTTGCTCATTTTTCAATGTTGTTTAGAGCGACTTACTCCATGTGCAGGGGCGTGGTCTGCTTCGGCAAAATGATTAAGAGTGATTGTGATTGGTGGATCGCTGCACGCAGTGTGTGTCAGGTACCCAGGTTGAAATTAGGTGAGAACACGTCTAGTTCATTTGCCTCCTACATTACAGGAGCTGCGTTGTGACTATTGCGCACACATACATTGCGATGATGATGCTCAAACGATATATTGTGCAGCTCTACGTTAAGAGTGTTCTCATTAAGCAGCGATTCACTTTTAGAGCTTGAGATTGAAGTCATCAGTCTCCTCTGGACTCAAAAGTCTTTCTTGTCGTTACATTATGTTTCATCTTGTTTCATTGTGTTTGCCTTGTTTCATCTCTTATGTTTTCTTCCTCATTTACTTTATATTATCTGCTACTGTTTTGTTCCATTGTGCACCTCCCTGCCTTTCATCACAGTTACTGTGTTGCACTACCTCTGTTATAAATAATTTTGAGTTATACCTTTTATATTCTATTATAGTTTTATCTTTTATACTACTTTATTTATTCTTGTTCTATTTTTACCCCTTTTTAATTGCATGACATCTAAATAGCAAGATTTTTAGCAACCGTATCCCAGTTGTCTGTCCTGTGCATTGAGTGAATTGACAATAAAAATGTTGGAATGTTAATTTTTTTTTTTTTTACATCTTCATGTTTTAGGAGGCTCTGCTGCTTTTCACATGCCTTTGGTCATTACTCATGACATTTGGCAACCCAATAAAAACAGATTCAGAAACTGTTTTGGACCCTAAACCCAAGTTTTGGAAGGGAAGGCATGGAATGTGGCAGAGGTGTTGGTATTTTTGTGTGTGTTCATCATATAAACTGCTGTGACAGAATCAGGATGTAACATTTTCTTCATGTGCCTCAGTGAATCCTGGTTGTTGGTCTTCTGATTCAGTCTGTGTGCACTGTGAGCCTGGTGCTGCTGCTGCTGCTCTGGTCTCCCTGGGGGCTTCGTTCTGTGTGGGCAGAGAACAAGGCAAGGGGAGGGGGGTGAAGGAGGGAAAGTGAGAGTGAGGGAGCGTTGGGACTTCCTGTACACTAGCCTTCCCTTAATGGAGCTGACCCATGAAACTGAACACCTTAACATGGCACAGGAGGATGTGCATGTAAGCTTACATACTTTAAGATAGGAATGCTTTTCATTTTAATATCTTTGCCTGAATTCAGCTGTCAGGCATTCAAATAGCTTAGTTTAAAAAAATGCGCCCCCACCTCTAGCTATATTTTCATATTAAGGTATTATGTAAAACATCAAAAAAACAATGGAAAAACAGCTGTAAAATACTGTGAGATCCATCCATGTAACCTCCAAAATATACAAATTTTTATTAAAAGAAAATGCAAAAGAAGCTTGGAGAGTAACCAATAAACATGACAGAGTTCTATGAATAGTTGCTGTTACTTTTATGCAGATTGACTAATAATTATAGATTTAAATTGCGTGGTCTGACAAATTGTATAAGCCCTAAAGTAAACAACAGTCGAGATATTTCTTGTACTTGCTGCGTGTAATTGTAACGTGTTATCCCCAGTCAATTACCAGATGACTGTCAAGGGTGATATCTTGTTTTCTTGCAGAAGGAGTCATGTGATATGGGTGTGATGAATCAGGGATGGACAATGGACAGGAGACTCGATGGCAGGAGCCTGTCTCATTATTTCCACCAGTTTCAGTTTGTCTGTCTTGACTACAATTCAATCCTATAGTCTAGAAACTAAAACAGGGTCAGCAACATCTGCAAAAATTTCCGTTGGAATCTTAAAATGTTGAATACATACAAAAGTATTACAGTGGACATTCAGCAGTTATCCACTTTAGTTTTCTGCTGCTCAAAGCTATTGTTTTTATATCTGCCTTTAAAAATCTACCATAAGTCGACCTCGAATTGTTTCTGATTTCCATGCTGGATGTGTTTCTGTGATTGCATTTCAGCTGATTACAGGTTCAGAGTAATGAGAGGATGTTTTGACTTTACCTGCCACCAGAGGAGAGATGTCTGTACTTTTTGAGTTATGACCATTAATGTTTTGATCCAAGTGCTCTTCAAATTCAAGAGTTCCCACTGCTTTTTTTTTCCCACTCGATGGCTTTCCCCCTGTGTTTACTTCAGTGTCTGCTGCCAACTATATTAGACCATGTTGCGTCCATCACCCATTAGGATCAGGTTGCAGTCGTACTGTAAATACACTGAGCCGCAGTCATACCTGCACATGACCCTGCTCTGGCTTCAGTCGTCCTTTTAGACATCTGCAGTGAGCTGAACTGACATGTTCACTAGAGCAGGCTGCATTACGACCCAGAGCTTTATCATTCACCCTGATTATTAAAATGTCACCAATTTCCTAACATGCCTCAGAGGCCACATGTCACCTTTAGAGTATTGTTGCATTTGTGTATCTTACGTTTGATTTCACTTTATTTTCATTCAAATTTAATTCATTTTAGTTTATTATTGTCGCTCCTCTGTCTCTCATCCTGACATTGTTGGAGATAGACGACACTTGTTAGATGTGGGCCTCTCAGAAACGGGCCAACTATTCTGTGAATGGAGTCAGGGGAAACCCCCGTAGTTTCAGTGTGGTGACTCACAACTCCTGGTGTCCTGTGGAATTTGTTCAAGTGCCTATTTGCGGTCCAAAGGATATATCTCATAACTTACTTCTGCTTTGATATATATTTTTTCCAAGTATAGTTTATGCATGTGGCTTATTTATAACTGTTAAGTCTTGTGAGTGTGCATCAAAACAGAAATGACGTATCGAAACAAAACGGACGCCAAGCTGCGGCTTCAGTTTTTCCAGCTCCTCTTGTTTTAAAAAGCATCTGAATGTAGTTAGAGAATCACAAGTTGAATCCAAAACAGAGCTGAAAAAAAGAGTTTCACCTTCTGTTCTGTGCTCTAATTTATCATTTTACTTATAATAATGGGAATTAAATGTGACACTGAGGGGACTTACATTGATAGATATTGATCCCATACTGGGAAACTGTAGTAACTGTAGTAACATCCTGGCTTTTGCTGCATCTCTGTTAAGTCAGAGCACAAGAATGCATGAAGCCCAGTCTGCATTGACCTTTTAACTCTCCTCTCACATTCCTTAATCCGGGGGCAATGTTTTGTCATCATAACGCCCCACTTTGCTGTATGCCAGGGTAATTCCATCACTCGCATGTGAACAGCCTGGCTTTTGTGAGTGGAGAGTAAATGTGAGCCTCTCTCTCTGTTTCTACCTCTCCTAGTTTTCTCTCCCACAGTTTTTTTTCTCCCCCTGTAGTCTGCTTTGGGTGCTAAAATAGTATCTCAACTGACAGCATTCCTGTGAGAGGGCACGGCCCAAATGACGACAACTTTTTGGAGGTTGGGGGGGGGGGTGGAGGTGGTGGGGTTCTTCTCTTTCCACCCATAGACCTGATAAAGCCACGCCCTCTCTGCTGTCTCTACCTGAAACCACACCTGCTGTCATTCTGAATCACTGTATAAATCAGCAGAAGAGCGCTTCTAAACGCATGATTATTTGATTTCATTTGTCCTTACATTATAGTAGTTTATGGACTATTTTAACAGCCTCTGAAAATTGTTTGAAAGGGAGAGAATTTAACTGTTTTTGGCCTAATTTTAAAGGCAAGTGAGATTGTCATAGTAATCTGTAACATAAATGTAGCATGCTTTGTTACTGCAGACTGAGCTAAGTCATTAGCGTTGATATGACATTTTACTCTTGGTACCAGCAGAACTGTTAATATCAGGCCTCTCAACCGGAATTAATGACTTTAAGGACAATTAATGGCTCTGAAAATTTAAAAAACCCAGACTCACCTAGATTTTTATAGTTAGTTTGACTTTCAGTTCTAGGTTTATCTATGGATTCATGCAGGCATTTTTATTTTTTCACAATTAATTGATAATTATATCATACTTTAAAAAAGTTATTTTGATGGATTTGACCTCCATTGCACAAAGTGTAAATTTTATGTGTTAGAGTGAATTCCAGCTTTATTGAAATACATTTTTGAAAATTTGGCAACAGCATCAGTACAATAAAAACCATACATGCATGTGTGAAAATGAAATGTAGTAAATGTTTACTTGTATTTTATTTTTGCAGACTGTTTTGAGAATGACTGTCATGGTGCATTCAGTGACATTTGAGTCTCTCGTCAAAAATTTGATGCATTCAGAAAATATATTGCTGGAAAATCAAACCCAAACCCATGATTTTTTGAGGTCAGATAAAACAGCTTCAGTTTCCCTCTGCATAGATTTTACGAATGTTTTACTTTAGGAAAATTGTTTCACAGCTGACCCTCACATGTATGAGCATTTTCAAGTGCAACAACATGGATGCGAAAGGAAAAACGTTTGTGCCCACTGTGACAAATCAGTGAAATGTGTTTTGTTTTGATGCCGTGCAACACTTAAAGCGAGAAAGTGTTCAATCATCATTACTTGTTCTGACATCAGTTACCATGACCTGAGCTTTACTGAGATACATCATACCAGGTGTTACAGTTTTTATGTTTCACAGTTTCAGCTGACGTCAACCCTCTCCTACAGAAAACGATGGCCAACTGAATCCATACAAAGGCTAAATGTTGATGTCATTTTTAAAGTTTCCTGCTTCCTGTTTAGTCTCTCTGGTTTCTATGTGTCACTCATTTCCCTTTGATGTTTGCCTTGAACTTTCAGGTGCAGAAGCAGGTCCACCCAAACCTCCAGGCGAAGGAGGACGCCCTGCAGCACATCGAGGAGCTGATCCTACAGTTGCTCAACATGCTGTGTATGGCCCAGCCTCGCTCGGTGCAGGACGTAGAAGTAAGGCATTACTGTCTAATCAGCACTTTGACAGATTAATTTATTGCCTCAATTTAGCAGGGTAACAAGGTCTTAAAAAATCTGAAATAATCGAATAATCAGGATTTTTAGTCATTAAACTATTAAACGTGATTGAATTATTAATTTAGCATCACTTTTATGAAGTTTCCTTAACTTCATTCTCTCTTTTTATAGTGGATTTGGACAAAAAAAAAAAGTATTGCTCATTTTGCAACAAATTTACAAATAAGACCAACATTGAACCAGTAGGCATGAAGATAAACTGAGCCTGATCAGAATGAAAGAGATCACACACATCTCACACATATTAATCCAAATGGTTATTGTTTATTGGTATGGAAAAAAGTAATTAATTAATTTTTCTTGTCCTTTCTACTTGGTTTGTATTTGTGACATAAAGTGAAAAAAAATGTGAGAATTTTAGAACAAAATAACTTTCAGCTGCAGCCTTTTCCTCTTAGTCTGAATAAAAAGACCAAATGTAGATTAACTGACAGTGTTTCATGCTGTTATGGAAAAGCAAAGCCATTTAAAAGCCTGTGTTGAAACAGAGTTGTGCAGTAGAGTCACATCCAAGTCATATTTGAAAGAATCTGATCAGAGATTGATCATTGCTGCTCTTGTCAAATTTTTTACCCTGTTGACAGCACCTGCCTGAAAACACCTGTGAATAGCTAAAATCTATGCATCATGGGGTAGGGTTTATGTCTTCTCTGGCCACTTGTGTTACACTATGCTGTAGCACTATAGTTTTAAAGCTGTAGGAGAAATAGATGCCAGAGAGAATTAAATGCCAGAATGTGGAAATACATACTTTCCATCTGCATATCTTTCGTCTCTGTCCAAATCAAAAGAGTAAATATGAAAATAGATGATGTGATTCATGCAGCTCTGGAAAAGTGAAGCCAACATGGAAGCTGCAATCGTAACACTCATTGGTAATTAAAGCTGTTCAATCACATATTTAACCCCCTTACTTCTATTAAAATAATTGAATCATCCAAAATGTTGGTAATCTGTGAAGTCTAGTTATGTGACTGACCACTTGGGTAACAATATGTTGAAATTTAATCATAGTAGATGGACGTGGACTTGAGTCGATCCTACTTTATTTGCATTCATAAAAAGGACTTAAATGTAACTTGCTGAAACCTGCAGAATCCTTGTAAAAAGTGGCGCTGAGATGATACATGGGTGGGAAAGTCGCTAATTAACCTATTGTCCTGTTTCGTCTCCAAAACACTTGACTTCTTTATAGATGTTCAACCAAATTATCTCATTGTATAGTTCAATGTTATGCCAATACTTACAGTCGCATTAAATGTGGCACTTATATCATAACTTTCCTTCTTCCCCTCACCAGGAACGTGTCCAGAAAACCTTCCCCCACCCTATTGATAAGTGGGCGATCGCCGACGCCCAGTCAGCCATTGAGAAACGCAAGAGGAGAAACCCTTTACTTCTCCCTGTGGACAAGATTCACCCATTACTCAAGGTATAGACACCTAAACAGCTCATTAATCTAAGAAAAAGCTTTACATTCTTCTCAAACTGTGGAAAAATGCTAGTTTTTGATTAGTCACTCAACTTATGTAGGATGTAAGGAATGTTTCAGTCCTCATACTTTTCACATTCTTATAGACAAAGTTAACTCTGATGCAAGTGCAAGAAAGTTTGAGCAGTTGCCGGGAAATATTTGTAATTCAATATAGTTGTAATGTTTTGACAGCTTGGTTCAGACTAATTGAATTGGTCTGCACTGATCTGGTCATCTGTGCACTTTCAGACTAACAGCAGGACTGATATTTTACTCCTTTTTTTGTCCTCAACAGGAGGTTTTGGGCTATAAAGTAGACTACCACGTTTCCTTGTATATTGTGGCCGTTCTTGAATACATATCAGCAGACATACTGAAGCTGGCAGGCAACTATGTCGGCAACATTCGGCACTATGAGATCAGCCAGCAGGACATCAAGGTGTCCATGTGCGCAGATAAGGTGAGTAATGTGAGAAAACAGAAACCTAACACTCATACAAACACTCCCTGTGCCTTATGGTCAAAGATAGCTATAAAAAAGCAATCACCAAGAAATGTTTAGACGAAGAGTCACCAATTGAAAGAGAGAGTAAAGAGAAATGTGTGATTTGGAGAAACAGGGCTTCTGATAAGGAATCTGGATTAGGTGTGTTTCTCAATCAGTGATTACCTTGAAGTTGGGCTTGTCAATCTGACAAAAAAATCTGAATCACCTTTTAGAAAATTTTTCCTCCTGTTTTCTCTGGTAGAACTTAGAAACCTAGATTTTGTATTATTTTGTTCCATTATTATTATAATATTGTGACAGTAGCTAGAAAAAATAAACACAACTTAAAATGTTCCTGTCTGTTTATCTGCAACATTTGCAGATATTTTGTCACACCAGTGTTTTATAATGAATATCTTTATACTTTACACTGTGTAAATCAGACTCACAGCACATTAGAGTTCATAATCTTGATCACAGACTCATGGACTTAAGATAATTCATCATCATTTCTTCACCAGCAAAACAACATATTACGCAAAGTCTGCAAGATAATGCAGACTAAAACCAAGTAGTTTAGTGGAGACTCTAAAGTACTGTTCTGAACAAACTTAAATAAACTTGCTGACTTAGCAACCTCTGCTAGTGACATTAATGCTACAAACATCTAGGTTAATCCACTGCCTTTTTGCAGTCCTCTTTAAAATACTACCTAATAAACACATAAACATTTTAAAACCTGTGTTAAGTGAATAGGAAATTTTTGACAGTGCTGTGACTTATTTTTCAATAATAAGACCTGCAAAGTCCCTCTGATAAGTACATCATATGACAAATTAAGACTGATCTCAATCTAAAATCATGTGATCACACAGTCCCAGTTTAATATCATATAATTATGAAACAACATATGATCCAATACCATTTGATATGATTTGATTTAACACAATGTGATTCAATATGATGTAATATAAGAATATTATACTTTGCAGTTCAATATGGTGAAGGTAATTTAATTTTATTTTCCTGGCTCTTCTTAGTCAGACATAAATACGTAAAATAACTAAAAAAAAAAATGTCATTTTTACTTCATATGTATGTGTTTCTCTGGTACCACAACTCGGTAAGGGTCTCATTTGTGCTGTTTCTGTTTGATTTCTAAAAGACTCTTGGCCCTTTGACAAACAGGCCTCTTCATAAGTCATAAAGTCTCTGGCAAAAGATAAAATAAAAGCAGGCCTGACACTGGCCCAAATCAGTCCTTCTTTCCTGTTCTGTCTCCAGTTACATTTTAATAACATGCCATGGCCTCCTTATCAAAGCTTTTTTCCAGCTTTGATGAGAATTAGTAATTGACAGAAGTGGAGATGAGTGGCAGCGTAGAGGAGGTCACATTTCTGTATCTCTATTGTAACAAATTGGATTTTACTAATACAAGACTGCTAGAGACAATGACTTGATATCATTCTTAGTTGTGGTAGAGTTTGCTGTATCTTGAACTTTTCTGCCGCTGCATAAATGCAAAAGCGTGACTCTTACCTCTTCCTTGAGCTTTATGCCTGGGGTCTCCTTGGGTCCTTTATGTTCCTTTCTTTGTGCATCTTTGTTTCACTAAAATAAAAGCAACAAAAGTGGAATAAAAAAAGAAAAGACAAAAGCTGTAACTGCTCCTCTAAATGATGTTCTGATCCTGTTTCAGGTGTTGATGGACATGTTTGACCAGGAGGACATCGGTTTGATGTCTCAGTGCACAGAAGAGCCATCGTCCTCCGGGGAACTGACGTATGACGACCTTGTGAGGCTCGAAATCGCAGAAGAACGTCAGTATCTGCGAGAACTTGACCTCATCATCAAAGTGTTTCGCCATCACTTCCTGTCCAACCCAAAAATCTTCACACCTCAGGTGAGGAGGATTGCAATATTATGATTGCTCAATATATTTAATCAAAATAAACACATAGTTTTCTTCATTTCTGTGTTGAAAAACTCAACTTTGAAAAACAAATGGATGTAGCTCTACACAGTACTGTTCTTTTAAATGGAAAGCCTCTAAAGTTTGCGCTTATTTCTGTCATCACTCAGCAGTTTTAGGTGAAACAGGAGCTCTTTTGCAGCTTACTCTAAATCCAGCTTATAAACAAACAGTTAGGTTTCCAACTCTGAACTTAATTACCAAGTCATTTCAGACAAATCCAGAGTAAGAACATTTAAAGATTACAAACTGTGTAATCGGCTAACTGGTAATCAATGTCAAAAGGCACTGAAAAAACTCTGACTCTGGAGAAATTGTTGTTTTTTGTTAATGAAATCTCCAGAAGATACATTTTACCAGGTGACTATGTTTTTAAAAATGGATGTGACTTAACACACGGAACTGCAGTTTTAGTAGTAGGAGTTTTTACTGTAATTTTTTTCTTATCTTCATTGGTTTTAGTTGAGTTTACCAAAATCAACACTAAGGTCTGATTCCTTAATTGTTGAACAGTTCACAGATGACTGAATGATCTGTGACTCCTTCTTGTGACAGTGAAGTATAGGATGTCCTCCACCCTGTTCAACAGCTTCTTTTTCATCCAGATCAAGAACACTGTTGTAAATGTTAAAAAGTGCAAAGAGTGATGGTTCAGTGTTTAATCAACTGATCAGTGTCACGTTAATCGAATTTTGTGCCATCAAATGACACATAAATCAAACATCATCCACACCTATGCACTGATAAGCACTTGAATTTAAAGTTATTCACCATAGAGTTGTAATACCTTTAGATCAAATGAACTGAGGATGAACATGTAGATGGTCAGAGACACAAACTTAATCAGACACTTCAAATATAATCACCACATTGAATATGTTCAGTCTGTTGTAGATACCAAAGGTAAAGTGGCTAAAAGAGCACACAACCAGCCAGGAGCCTGCAGTCTCTGGTGTCTGTCGTTCGTATCAGCAGCGCTTTTCATTTTCAGTTGGAATTTATAAGTACAAAAAAGCTTTGTCTGTAACCTGGAGCACTTGGTTTTCAGTTGGGGTAGGTCCTATAACCTCGAACGGCGTGGAGAAAATGTGTCATTTTATAATGAACATACAATCAAATTAATATTAAGAACAAGTAACAAAAATTTTTGAATGCTTTGAATAGTAGTTTTTAAAAAGAAAGAAAATCTACTTCTGGAGCTCACACTGAAAAATACATGCTAGAAAGTGGCAATCAGTACATTTCTAAGGCTTTATATTTTTCAGGTCAGTGGAAAAAGTGACCTTATAAATGTGCAAAATTTACAAAATTGTGCTAAAATATGGCATCATGGTTTATGAAAAACACTGACAGAGAGGACAGGTGGTGTTATGTTTTGTACAGAATGTGAAACTGTGCATTATGTGTATAATGTATGTAAATACAATAAGTAGGATTATTTTGTTACTAAGTAAGATTATTTTGTTTTGTTGCATAATTGAAATAAGATAAACTAAACATTTGAACTGAATTGATGTATGTGGACTGCTATAATTTGACTTCATCATCTTAAAATGCTAGAATACTCCTCTATGAACTCGTAAAACTACACAGTCACAAAATCTATAATTTACACTTGTCTATTATAATACACAGAAGAGTCTGGATGGTTATCCACTATGTAAGGTGTATCAAAACCAATATACAGGGTTCCTGTGGGGTCTTAAAAGACTTGAATTTACAAATCCGCATTTAATGCCTTAAAAAAATCTTTAAAAGGTTTTAAATTTGATATGGTAGCTCTTAAGTTATGTTGCCATAAACCGTGTGTTGTGTTTAAATGTCTTCAAGCCTTCAGAAAGTAATGTTAGTCGACTCAGTTCTACCCGTTCCAACCCGACAATTTATATGGAAATTAGGAACCAATTATCGCTAACTTTACAGCCCCCGGTGAGAAATGACTCAAACTGGTGGGATTCAAGGCGTTGGAGTAAATAAATACTTTTTCCTAAATTCTAGGAGTCACAAATTTCTGCCAATATGGTCGTGAAATGGGCAATAAATTCTGTTCTAAGTATTCTTAAAAAGGTCTTTAAAAGTCTTAAATTTAACTTGTAGAAATCTGTAGGAACCCTGAATATAAGTGGACCTGACTTTAAAAAACCCTCCTACTGTTTTGTAGTTTCCCCCAGAGTCACCTCCCAGTAAACGGTCCAGTAAATTGATGTTAATCTCTGCATCCAAGGGTTAACCAAAGATACAAATGACTAAATATGCTGTGTCTAATAAGGCCATTTCAGAGATTTAAATCCCTTCAAGAAGCAGGGTAAAGGATGAATCCAGCTGGGGAGTTGAACTTTGGATCTCTGGGTTGACAAGAAGAGAATGGAAAGTTGAGTTTAATGGGCTGCTGTGGCTTTGCATATTTTGGGTTGGGTAATTTGTGGTATCATTTGGGTGAGGAGGATAAACCTTTGTGAGGCCCAGAGGAATGCAGAACATGTAATTATGTTGAGACAGGAACAACATCTGCAGCCCTCGCCAAAATAACCTCAATTATGTCTGTTGAAACACAGTATAATCTGAAATTACTCTGAGATGTCAGGAAAGTGTTACAGCCGAATAATGACAGGACAGAACTTCGATTCAGACTTCAGCAGTCGATAATCACTTTTCTATTTTTGGGTGTTCATTCTCATCTGCTTGATTAATGATTTCCTTTGGCAAATTGAGCCTGTTGTTATTGTTGTTGTTGTTTAAAGCTCATAATCACTTCTATTTTAGCATTTATTTATCTAAGAGAGGTTGGCTTCAAGTGCAACAACCTGCCAGTCATAGCGAAGGTTAAATATATTCAGTGTGTTTACAGGCACTGAAGTAACCTGGCTTTTGTTTTTTTTCATCATATCTCTGTCTGAAACATCACAGGAGTAGTTTGTATTCCTTTTCTGGTTCTATGATTATCTTGCTTTAAAACTGGAGTCAACATCGGAAGACATCTTTCTGCACTTTTGATAGTCCATACTCAGATACAGATTTGTTGGATATGGCCCCAAATTTGAGCAATCACGTCCATTTGTCAGAATCTTTGATCCCTTTATATTTCGACTCTCTGTAATCACTCTGCTGGAATATACGTGAATATACAGTATTTCACAAAAGTGAGTACACTCTTCACATTTCTGCAAATGCCATCTGAACCAAAGATGATGCACCAGAAGGCCAAACTGTTTGATGAAGACAAGCAGACTAAGGACATGTCCTATGGTCTGATGAAACCAAAATAAACTTATTTGGTGTCAAGCGTGTGTGGCGTCAACCAGGTAGGAGTAGAAAAACGTGTGTCTACCTACAGTCCAGCATGTTGGTGGGGATGTCATGGTCTGCAGCTGCGTGAGTGCTACCGGCTCTGGGGAGCTACAGTTCACTGAGGGAACCATGAACAGCAACACGAACTGTGACAGACTGAAGCGGAGCATGAGCCCCTCCCTTTGTAAACTGGGCCACAGAGCAGTATTCCAACATGATACCGACCCCAAACACACCTCCAAGACCACCACTGCCCTGGCAAACAAGCTGAGGGGAAAGGTGATGGAGTGGCCAAGCATGTCTCCAGACCTGAACCCTATTGAGCATCTGTGGGGTCTCCTCAAATGGAAGGTGGAGGTGCACGAGGTCTCCAACATCCACCAGTTCCATCATGTCATCATGAAGGAGAGGAGGAGGATCCAATGGAACCTGTGAATCCCTGGTGAACTCTATGCCCAAGAGGGTTGTCTTCATTACATTATTTGTGCTTTATCACCTCAAAAGTCTCCCTCAAGAACAACCTCAGTCCTGCATATACACTCTGAAAATTTCAAGTTTTAACAGACACATCTATTTAGATGCCTTTTTTTTCTTCAAGGGATCTAGTCATTTTAAAGCCATGATGCTCCTCCTTATGCGGACATGTTCTTCCAAAATATCCTATCTCCCCACTTTGTTGCAAATGTACTGTTGCAGCATCCTTCACTCAACACTGCCCAAGAACTAGCCAAACCACCCAGATAACTTTGACCCCTTTTCTAGAACCATAACAGGGTGTGCCAAACCTATCTGACACTGGTACCGAGCTAACAAAGTGTGGTGATGCAAGACTAGCACCATTGCTCAGCTATGCATATGAGATTCAGGCACACTAATGAAAGGAAACTTTATGGAACCTTTTTGCAATTTGAGTTTTTGGTCCCTATACCTTGGTTGAAAAGTCTGCATACCGTAAATGTAGCGACTGCTAATGTAAAGTTGTAGAGCACCTACATCCTCCCATTATATGGAGTCTAGCTGCAAGTTTTAAATAAAAAGGTTTTCCTGCAGCAGATGGAGGTTCACCTGAATAATCCTCCACCATTGCTCTTCATAGCTTGATAACTAGAAAAATGGATTCTGCACTCGTCCTCAACACAGGACTCTGCTATAGTATTTACTTTGTTGCTTCTATGTAGGACTCATCAAATGGAGTGAACATTAAGTGGCTTGTAGGGATGCATTTTGATTTGCTATGAATTTTCTCTGACTGAAAAGAAACTTAAGTCAAGGGTGAAACTTAGAGGTGTGAAAACACCCAAAGAAACATGATTTTCTGGAAGTGTTTGCACTCACACTGCATTTTTACAAGCTTGCATGTACATGAACAACAACTGTGTCAGGAAGTCATGTTTGTGGTAGACTGAACACAAAGTTTCTTTAGTAACAGGTCACCTCGGCACCACAACAATGAAACTTAAAGTTTGACTTAAACTGAAACTAAAAGTCAAATGACAGAGTAGAAGTACATTTTTGTTCCTGTTTGTCAAAAAAAAAAAAAAAAGCACTACAGTTGGTTTCATGATGTACCACTTGCAAAGAGAAATTTGATATCTGACCAGTGCCATGTAAAAACAGGTTTCAGAGAGAGCAGGTTATTGTACAACAGACATTGATATCTACATCACAGATTCAAACGAGCAACCTTCTGGCAATAAATCCACTCTGTAAACGTTAATAATGCCCACAGTAGTTGTAATTCCTCAGTTTTTCCTCCTGTGGTGTTGTTTTCGCAGGATGCGGAGGTGATCTTCAGTAACATCCTAGACATCCACGAGCTGACAGTAAAGCTGCTGGGACTGATCGAGGATGCAGTGGAGATGACAGCTGACGGCAGCCCTCATCCGCTGGTGGGCAGCTGCTTTGAAGACCTCGCAGAGGTACAGAGTATTTCTGACTGGGAAAAACCCTTAAATTGTGATGATACAAAGTTCAGGTGCACTTTTCTGTTTGACCTGTTTCTCAGAAACTATATGCATTTGGAAAGTGTTTGTTAAGATTTCCTGTCTCTAATGGCAAGTTCCTGCTCTCCAGAAGGTCACTGCATAAATATCTCAGCCTAAAAATCCCCGTAAACTAAGAATGATGTAGGATTTCACCACAGCTCAAAGCTGATCACAGGATAGCAGATGTGACATACTTCAACTAATAAAAGGCCAGCTCTCATTTTTCTTTTTTTTTTAAACCGTACAACTGTATCTCATTTTTCACTTTACAGCATTCAAATTACTGTAGCTCTTGAACTATTTGCGCTATCCACAAAATTCAAATGGCGTCAGAAAGCTGAGGTCCTGTGCTTTCTGACACTATATAACACTTCACAACAACGATGTGGGACCTGTTTCAGAGACTTCCACACAGGCTAAAAAATGTCTGGAAATAACAAAAAATATGAAGCTGTAATACAGATACTAAATGTTCAGGACCAAAAAGCATGTTTGAGCAGATGTAAAATATTGGAAAGTTTATTTTTGCAATCTCAAAAAGTTTCTTTACAGACATTTACAGGTGTTTCTGATAATAAATATGCTAAAAATTTAAAGTAATTATTTTTCTTAACTAAAACACACTGTTTTAAGCATTTATTATTCATAATAATGATAATTAATGGCCAGATTTTGAAAGTTAAGTTCTTCCTGAAAACAAAGGTACAAAAGACTTGGTAAAAAAGACTGATACTTATATTACAATGAAAACATGAAGACACCTATGCAGCCTGTTATAATGGCAGTCTTAAACGAGTTTAATCTTGCTGGAAGTTGGTCTTAGAAGTATTTACTTAAAATTATTTTTCTACTACTCTGTCTTTATAATATGTAATGGATGCACTGTAGTATATGAAAATATTGGGATAAAGAAAATTTTGCAACGAAATCATGGATTTCTTCTTAATTACTGAGACTGTGGCTTCATAATGAAACTGAATAATGTCACTCTTAAAATATTTTTACATTCCTCATAATAATTTAAAAGATGTAACTTCAGCAGACAAATCTAATGTTGAGTCCAGTGTCAGCAGCCACCAGAAATACTAATGGTGCAGGAATGTGCTATTAATTTAATGGCAGGCAGATCGTGTCAGTTTAATATCACACATGGCATAAGATTGTCAGAACATCATCCCCGTTCTGATTAAAATTCACCTTTTATAATGCGTAAAACAGCTTTAAGGCCTAAAACCTTCAGATCTCACCACAGACAGATATTCCCTCAGTCAGGATACCTACTGAGGTTCATAGAGATTGATTTATACATGAGTTATATACATGTGACTTATACAGACAATGACATGACTATAATATTCACTGGGTGGCAGGGTAAAAAAAAACCCACAGTAGCTACCATTACTGACCCTATACTCAACATGTTAGCATGAGCATTTTGAACATCTGTAATACAGGTTACACAGGAGCTGAAAGGTTTTTGTTTTGTTTGTTTTTTTACTTATTATAAGGTGTTAAACTTGTATAAATGACCAGGCATCTTTTAAACTGCATGCATTTGAGAATCCTCATTATTATACAAATCTATCTGTGCATTTAGTTTTGTTGACATTAGCTCTTCTTTGTGTATAGGAGCAGGCGTTTGACCCCTATGAGACCCTGTCCCAGGACATCCTCAGCAAGGATTTCCACGAGCACTTCAACAACCTGATGGCACGGTCGACTGTCGGCCTCTACTTCCAAGTACGACTTTCTTTTTTTTTTTTTTTTATTGCAACTTTTCACACGTGTTCCCAATAATAACCAGAATAAGAGGAAAATATGTCAGGATAATGTTCCATCTCTGGTTATGAAGGAATGACATCAATTTATTGTATTTTTCCTTAGTTCAAATAATGTTCAGCTCAATTCTTGTGTGGAAAGTTTTATGACAGACCATAAAATCACTTTCACAGCTGTTTTAACCTTTTATCTCCAGCTGTCATCTTTCTTCTCCTTGTCAAACATAAACTTACATATAAACCAAAAAAAATTTAAAGAAAAAAGAAAACCCTATTTGTTTTTCGTATAAAGGTATGTCATTGACTGTACGTGTGTTCACCAAGCCAACAGAGTTTAAATATTTGTTCCTGTTTTGCTTTGAAGTGAAGCTGGTACTTGGTGGAATTTCTCCTCATATCGTTTGAGGGCATGTCATGACATATTCAGCGTCCTGTGTACAGTTTATTCACTGCTGCCGCATTGTTTTATTTGGACATTCCTCACAAGAATAGTATTGAATTATGCTCGGTGGGGTGCAGTTTGGCAGCCTTTGAAGATGAAATATTTGCTGGTGTTTTCTCAGGCCAGAGACCAATGAGTGTGACGGTTCACATCAGAGTAAAGGGCAGTTTACAGCTTTACTTTTAAGCATTTAAGCACCAAATTCATACCTCACTCAACTGATACCAAGATATTATGCAAAGCAAAGATATATTATACTGATCTTTTTTTCTTTCTTTTTTCTATTTGCGAAATGTAACGTCAGGTACACATACATTTAACACAAGATAACAATAGCTTTTGTCCCTCCAACATTATAAAAGAGTATAGATAAAGCATGTTATTATATAAGTAAATAGTATAGAAAACAATAAAATAGTTCATCAACAGATCGGTGATGATGATCGGTGAAATAAATTTAGGAAAATACCTGATTTTGACCGAAAAATGCATGTTACAGACTGTGATATTATAATAAATGGTGCAAAATCATTTAGAAAAAGTCAAATAGAGAGAAATTCATTTGGGACCAACCACAAAACCACCACAGAAGTAGCACCAGGTCTTTATGGGTTAAGGATGGGAGTTCAGGCTGATTATATTAACTAACAAAGATGTATCCATGTGTAAAAATGCATAAAACTGAGGAGATAATACACAGAGATGCTTCAAGAATCGAAAATGCATCAAATTGTGGCCAGTGAAGGTTCACACCTCGAACATCTGGTAACAAAGAAAATGAAATGAATTTAGTGCCGGCCATTAAGTCCTGTTTTTATTGTTGTCATGATATAAACATGTGCAATAAACTCATGATAAATCACCACTTTCATGCTGCATGCGTTCACACTCAGCATCCCCAACATGATATTACAAATCATATCGTCACCGCAGTATTAAACAGTATCACTCCAAATTGCACATTTTCCTCATTTCGTGCAGGCTTTGCAAATCCATTTTGCCTGGTTGTTGTATTATAGTGTGCAAATGGTAGGATGTGTGTGTTTGGTGATCGACAGTGGTCCCAGGGGCCGATGGTGTAATGGTGTCTCTGCTCCAGCCTCCCCCTCCCCAGCCAACACACACATACTGGAACAGCCCCTCTCTCATGCTGCTGCTCTGTTTAAATGTACTGAGAGGTAATCTTATTTTAGGGTCTCTCACTTTGTGTTTCATCTCTGACCTGCTGGATGTTCGTTTCCTCCGTCACTGCACGGATAATATTGACGCTTGCGTGAATGCGAACGTGTCAGAAACATTTGCTGTAATAAGGATCAAACCTGTGACAGTTTTATTACTCGTGTCTCTGCTTTTACCACCCCATCTTTTGTCTTGCTGCACATGCTTTCCTCCCTCTTGTATGTCCGATAGATGTGTCTGTTGATCTGTGGAGCACTCAGTCCCTGCACTCTGCAGCGTCTGGTATTGTGGGTAAATTACATCGCCTTTTAAAAATAGAACAGCCTGCCACACTGCGGGCCATTTTTCTCTTGGGGAGGGGGGGGATGACCCAAGGCGCATTTAATGTTGAAAATAAGCTGTGAATTAAGTCGGCAGAAGACCACGACATGGGTTCAAGCAGTCTTGTTCCTCTGAAATGGGAACATGCTGTTCTCGTAGCCAGTTTGCTCTTTCGTTTTTCACCTTTGTGTGTTTCTATTTAGGCCACGACCACATTAAGACAATATTTCGATAATGATACTGATGTTTAATGTGTTTTCCACCACCTCAGATAAGTACATTAAACTTAAAAAAAACAATGCCATGCCTGTCAAGTAACAATCAATGACATA
>JAPTYQ010000016.1:18445500-18458380 GCA_029814465.1 Ostorhinchus cyanosoma | reverse complement strand
TCATAGATACATGAGTCAGAGCCACTAAACCAGTCCATTTGCTGAAAATATTTGAACTACATTATACTATAAATACTAAAAAAAAAAAAGCATCTTCTATGAGTGTTCGTCTTCGCTTTCAAGTTACGTAAACAGCTTCATATTTTAGGAATGTAATACCAAAGTATTATACTGCATTTATTAATAGCAATATGCAAATAATTACAACATTTTCTAAAAAACATCGCAATGAAAAGCAAAATGCTGATATAAGTTCTTTGATTAAAATTTAATTGTTCAGACAGTATATAGTTGTTTTTTATTTTATTTTCTGACAAGGTTGCTCAGTGTCACAAAGTCTGTTTTGTTTTGTTTTTTTGTCTCTTTCCTTCTGTTCTCTTTACATTCTCCTGTTAAATGTTCTCACTGAACTGTGGAAGTGCTTTTCTATCAGACCGTGTGTCCTTAAAAGGAGCACAAACAGAGTCCAGAATAGTTTTCCTATAACCATTACAAACTGAGAGTATCCCAGTTTAGGGAAGTAGCCATTTAAAGACTGTTCTTCCTGATAGTTGAAGTTGGCTTCAGTTTGGTTAAATGTGAGGGGCTCTAATATCACAAAAGGTTTCAGAACGTCTTTGAGTAAACAGGACAGACATGAGAGTTTCAATCTGATATGAATCTGAAACTGTTTGTGTATAAATATGTAGAAAAATAACAGTCCAGGGATGTTGTGCATCTTAGGTGGTCTTTTCAAACAGTTCTGGTGGTCCTAGTGTTTGTTTTAAAGTCTGGATACTCCGCGATTAAAGCAAAGTACCCACTCTTAGAAAATGTTTACTGACCAGTGCAAAAGAAAACACTGGAGTAAAGTCAGCTGGTGAATTCTTCTTTTTTTTTGCTCTACATCATTTTTATACAAAACATTATTAGATAGTTATTAATAAAAAAGATCATTTTGATGCTTAAAGGGACAAAAGGCTACTTCCATTATTTAACATTATTTGATCATATAATGCACGTATTTACAACATAGGTACAGTGTAATGAATGAATACTGAATGGTCTTTGCTTCACAGGGTTCTCAATGTTTTCCGTCAGTGGGTTGAACATCATTTCTATGACTTTGAAAACGATCCAGAACTGAGGACCCAGTTAGAGGAATACATCACCAGCAAAATCCAACTACGAGGTCAGTCCTACATAAACACACATTAAAGGTTTACTATGTCACCTTGATCTCTGCTGAAACATGTATTGTTCTGTAAATATAACAAATTTATAAACCAAGTAATAATTAACACTATAGACACATTGGAAGGGTGCACTTAAATGCAATCTTCCTTTTTTTTTCCCCCGGATACAAATCTGTTTTGAAGACCGTAAGAGGCTTTCTAATGTTATATTTCTTTGTAAATATTCTCTATCTGTCAGTATGGATATATTTACTCCACTGATAATGGTTTTTGAAGCATATGCAGTTCTTTTATGGCGTGGAGACGAGACAAAGATGTATTGAGAAACCTAATATATCAAATTAATCAAAAAGATAAGCCATTGTAATCCGATCTGTAAATCCACAGAATTTGTGCATAAATGGACTTTCTGGACCATTTCAGTTGCCATTTTATAATGTTATTTGGCTCCGTGGTCAACAAGAGATTGTGTTTGATAAATCACATCTTTGTTTTATGCATGATAAAAGTCTTACTACCAAATAAATACATTTAGACTGAGGTAACAGGCTTTCATTTCTTCCCCCTCATCTGTAAAACAAACAGAATGTCATAAACACCATTATCACAGTAATAATACAGATGTTCAGGTGCATCAAAAACATGATTCCTCTTTGGAGTTTTTAAATGCTTGAGATGCAGATTCGCTTTTTAATCCAAGTAAATGATCTCTGTATCTGTATGAATGCATCCTTTAAATGATTGTCAATAGTCACTTTTGAGAAGGTAACACTGCATATCCATTGACATTTTTTTCTGTTTGGTTTTAGGGAAGTCGATGAGAAAGTGGGTCGAGTCCATCAATAAGATCATCCGGAGGAAGCTGCAGACACAGTCGAACGGCGTCAGTCATAACATCACCTTCGAGAGCCTACCTCCTCCCATCGAGTGGCACATCTGCAGAGCAGGACAAGTGGAGTCCTTCGACCTCATGACCCTTCACCCCATAGAGATCGCCCGCCAGCTCACACTGCTCGAATCAGAGCTCTACAGGTGAGTCTGGAGCTGTGGTTACATGGATGGCTTTACTAAACTCTTTTCTTTTCTTTTCTTTTCTTTTCTTTTCTTTTCTTTTCTTTTCTTTTCTTTTCTTTTCTTTTCTTTTCTTTTTCGTCCTTTACACTTCTTGTGTTCCTTTGATCAATGAGCCTGTCAATATTAACTGGGCCAAAACCCAAATATTCTAATGACAGTCTGAAAATATAACCCTTATTCCTGGTTTTCATTCCTGTTGCTATAAATAATAATAATGTTTATGATATTTATACTGATATTTGCGCTCTGAAGAAATTCATTTACAGTTAAACTTCACAGTAAAACTAATGACTACTGACTACTTTGAATGGATCCTAATATTCCACTAATCTTTTGAATAAAAAAAGCCATTTCCACCCCATGCCCCAAGTATAGATTCATTCATCCATTCATTCATTCATTCATTTATTTATTTTTGACAAAAATGGAAAAGGTCACCTGTTGCCCAGATTAAAGCATTTACACTTTAACCATAGTCTTTCATACACAACATCAGGACAGTAGTTTCCATTTAGTCAAACACCACTGATCTAATGACACGTCTCTCCAGCCAGTTTATATTTGTTGTGATGCTTATTATACAATTATATATAATTTTTTCTGGTACAGTATTTAAACATTTTCCATGTGGTAATGTTGAGCGGTACTGACATGGACAAATAAATGAAGAGAATCTGTTCTATAATATGAAGTCAACTAGTACCAGTATAATGACCATTTAAGTCAAGTTTAGATGTTTTTTCCTCATATTCAGTTTTGTATTATCTGTCTGAAAACACACTGCCTCGTCCACAGAGCTGTTCGGCCGTCTGAACTTGTCGGCAGCGTCTGGACCAAAGAGGACAAAGAGAAGAATTCACCAAACCTGCTCCGCATGATCCGCCACACCACCAACCTCACACTGTGGTTCGAGAAGTGAGTACAAATAGTCAGATGCTCTAATAACAGTCACTGCTAAGTTCTGGACAAAACCCAAACGGCCTGTGTTGGTTTCAGGTGCATTGTAGAGACGATGAACCTGGACGAAAGGGTGGCGATATTGTCCCGGGTCATAGAGATTCTGCAGGTTTTCCAGGAGCTCAACAACTTCAACGGAGTGCTGGAGGTGGTCAGTGCAATCAACTCTGTGCCGGTCTACAGGCTCGACCACACGTTTGAGGTAATTAATAAGGAATAACATACAACTGGTCACTAAAGTTAGAATAGTTTTGCACTCCTAATCTGTCACTGGTTTTTAAGGGTTATGAATTAACAAATTGAGAGGTGTTTTCTGTGTAATTTTAGTAGCATTTGTCTTCAAATAATTTTTTTGTCAAGCCTAGTTTTTGTTACTTTGATAGTTTTAGCTAATGATAATAACCTCCCTTGTTTCATATCCTTGTTTGTTATGTCATTTGTTGTTTATCTCTGCACCAACAGGCAATACCAGAAAGGAAAAAGAAAGTCCTGGAAGAAGCTGTAGAACTGAGCCAGGACCATTTTAAGAAATACTTGGCTAAACTTAAGTCAATAAACCCACCCTGTGTGCCTTTCTTTGGTAAGTTCTGAACTGTCCTTAGAAGAAAAGCATGTAAAGATAAAGCAGTATCTCTACATGTTGTCCTCCCACCGTGACCATTAATTATTAAGAACATTAACATAGTTGTAGTGTTTCTGTGTGTCCATGGTTGGATCTCTATCAGTCTTATCAGTTTTTGTCCATCCTCAGGTATCTATTTAACCAACATCCTAAAGACAGAGGAAGGCAACCCAGACTTCCTCAAACGCCACGGCAAAGAGCTGATTAACTTCAGCAAGAGGAGGAAAGTAGCAGAAATCACAGGAGAGATCCAGCAGTACCAGAACCAGCCCTACTGTCTGAAGGTGGAGCATGACATCAGGGTGAGTCTCAGTCTGGTCCTTTAAGCCATTTCTAACTCAACAGCATCTCTAAGCTGAAATGTTTTTCTTCTTTTCTGCGCAGAGGTTCTTCGAGAACCTGAACCCCATGGGAAACAGGAGCGAGAAGGAGTTTTCTGACTATCTCTTTAACACTTCTCTGGAAATTGAGCCACGGAATTGCCGGCAGCCTCCCCGATTTGTAAGTGTTTCCACTGAAGTGAACTCTGATTCAGCAATGTTTACTTCTGTTTTACTGCAGATCAGATTAAAAGCAGAACGTCAGTCAGTTTTCAAAACTACAGCTTCTGTTTTGCTAATTTAACTTAACAAATGGACTTTTCATGCAGATTTCCCAAACCCTGAAACACTCTTAAAAGGAATTTAATTCATTCATTATGAGTGAATCACAGTATTAAGAATTTCTTAAATCAGTATTTATTTACTTTTTTTTTTTAAATACTGAAATTTAGAAAGTAGGATTTTAGGTTTCGTTTTGAAATCTTCAAATTACTGAATGTTTCTTGCATTAATGTCACTCAGATCAGTATATCGGAGCTAACTTTACATTTTTTTCCTGCCAATTCTCAGAATAAAGGATTACAAAACAAAAACTAACTCCTGACAATATGGTGACATACAAATTTAATTTGGAAATTATATTCAGCTGAGATTTTGTGACAGTGGTAAAAAGACAATGATATTTTGCACATTTTTTGTGCAGAAAATACACACCATAAAGTACATTTCAAATGGAATCACAACAATGGAGTCACATGTGGAGAGGGAGATGCACAAAACTGCAGTTAATCCACCAGCTGATGCCAGGAAGTAGATCATTTGCCTCTTTTTGATTACAAGTAAATGCTTGGCTAAAGTTGTCCCTGACCTTAATTGTATTAGAACTGATGTCACCCTTTTCCTCAGTTTTGGTTATTGTCAAGTTGGTCTTAAATTTCATCGAAAAAGCCTTAGTTTTAAGTTTGACATTAAGAAATTACATGGTTTTTTTAGATTAAAAAAAAAGTTCTGTCAAGAGACAATGTCTTGAAAAATGTATTAATTTAATATGTCAGCAGTCCCCCTTCTTTCAAAACCATTTTCTCTCGTTCCGTAGCAGTGATTTTGAAGCTTCAGTGTGCAGTTTGAGACTGTCAGGACGTCTTTGTGTACAGTTTCTCTGCGGTTAGGCAGATTTCTGTTTTCTGTTAACCGTATGCATAGATAATCATTGGGTTGTATTGCTGATAAAGATGCATCAGTGCCTCCTCTCTCCTCCTTCAGGCCAGGAAGACCGGCTACCCTTTGAAATCTCCAGGGATTCGGCCTGTGCGAACGTCTACCTCTGGCACCCCAAAGGGCCACCCTGTCCCGCTGGAGAGGGAGCCCCCGCATAAGATCACCTTTCGAAGCATCGCTGAGACCGAGCCGGAGACGCCGGCGTCGGCCTCGGTGCCTACGTCTCCAAACACGCCAACACCTCCACAGTCGGCCTCCTCCGACCTCAGCTCGGTCTTTGCAGAGCACGACCTCAGCAGCTCCTACGGCGGTGAGTTCAGCTGAACATTAAAACCAAGCGTCACTCAGTTAAAGGCTGCATGTAGAAATTTAGCTCAGTTCTTAAATAATCTCATCAGCTGCTTTCCAGGCCAACACAATTATAAACTTATTATTAAATCCTCACATTAACCCTGTCCACATTGCACTAACAATAAGAATCAACTGTCAAATTTCACCCTACAAAAATGATCATTTAAAAAGCTAATAACATAAAAGTAATCATACTTCCATTCTCCTCTCTTTCTGAATTAACAGGTAGTAACTCCATATTTGCTCAAGTTTATCTACCGCCTTCAAGTAAGTGTGGAGTTGGTTTAAATCTGACTTTCTTTACACAAACATTTTGGCTGAATGAGCTACTCTGTCACTATTTCATCATCCTTTCTAAATATTTCTTTTGTTCCAACTGTGTTTTTGTTTCTGTCAGAGCATCAGTCCGTGTCCTGCAGCAGCCTCCACCAGCTCGGAGAGGAGCCGCTGAAGCCGCCTCCTCTGCCGCCGCGGAGGAAAGACGCCATGTCTGAAGCCAAAGTAAGAGCAGTGCATCATTTCCCACCATTATACCCATAATTACCAAAACTTACCTCAGTTTGATAGAGTTCAGCATACTTGTGGTGAGAGCAGAGAAACTTAAGTGTGGTGAGAAACTGGAGTACAGAATTAAGTCCAATTCACATGGGACTAGTATTATTTAGACATTTACCTCCTACATCTGTGGTTTACTCCTATTTAAGGACATTAACTGTGAATTATACCTCTCTCCTGCATGTGTGTGCACAATTTTTTACAGATATTAATTGACAATACGGCTGGGTGATATGAAAAAAATCATATCACGATAATTTATTTGATATAAGACGATATCGATATATATATATCACAATATAAATCAAATCACTGTTTTTTGTCAAACTTAAATTTTCCGTCGCTCATAAGTTAGTTGTGAAGACAGAGAGATAGAGAGGGAAAGAAATGCAAATGTTGTGGTACTTATGGAGAAGTCGCTCCTTCTGCTCTTAGAATTATCCCCCACTTCTCAGTTAAGTATTACCCCCCCCCCCTTCTGTCGAGCCATGCGTACCTCTGTGCCATAACTGGTATAAACCGACAGTGAAACAACATGCTTTGACCATCCGGTTCCCCAAGGTCTCAGTCAAATTTTCTCCCGAGGAAACGCTCATAACCTCCCGCTGTAGCCCAAACATTAGCATGCGTGCTGCAGATGCTCTTACACCTGAGCTGTGAGCCTCAACCTAACTTGACTTGGTTCTAGTGTGATTGGATCAGTGCTGCGCTACTTAATTATGATTGGCTGTTGTCATGTCTGTCAAAACATGGACGAATGAATTCTATCAAAATTGTATCGAGCGTGTCTCATATTTCTATCTAGGAAAAGTTTTATCGCAATATATATTATTATCCTTTTATCGCCGAGTCCTAATTGTCTAAAAGTGTTGCTTACTACAGACCTAGTGTTTCTCCTAATAGGCTGAAACATAATTGTCTTCTTAGATTTTACACTTCTGATGAGTGTCAATTTGGTTTGTTAGTGAATTATTGCCCATTAATGACTTTACACTAAAATGCTGCCAAAACATCCATTCATATCCTTCATAGCATTCATAATTCTCTATCCGGAGAAGCAAAATAAACAAAATGCTGATCAAATTATCAAATGATTTTCATGAGATTATGATCACAGACAACTAATGAATTTCTAGGCCTTAAACTATCTTAGTTTTGACAGGTCGTACAACGTTAACTACATTGTTGTAAATGACGCTTGGGAAAATTGTGTTTTGGTTGCACTGTTACAAAACTAAGGGAAAGAATGCAATCTGTGCAGTCTGGTTAGACTTTACCTGATAGTGTGTTGTAACTTGATCTGACTGGAGAACAGCACATTTAGTGTGGGGTCAAAACTCGTTCAAAATAATAATAATTTAGAGTCACCTGCACGTTATGTGAGAAAATACTGAAATTAGAAACTGTAGGTTGAAAGTCAGAGCTGTTCAGGAAGTTAGCACAACATACAAATGTAATAAACAACCACCTGTAAATATTGTTCGGTGTTATTAATAAAAGCAAAGGCCAAATGCAGCTCTGAGCTTCATACTGTGGATTCGAAGGTTTTAAATTCTATTCATAATTGTAAAAACTGTAAACTTGTTGAAACCCTTGATAATTGAGTCTGAATGATGTTAAATGTCATCCCCATGTGTCTGTTTCAGCTGACCATGTCCGACAGCCCCCCTGCCATCCCCCCCAGGCTGCCCCCTCCTCTGCCCAGGAACCAGCCCCGACCGCTCATCTACAACGGCCCCCTGCCCAGCCCACCTCCCCCTCCGCCTCGCGACCCGCTCCCCAACACGCCGCCCCCGGTGCCCCAGCGTCCGCCGGAGATCTTCATCAACTACCCCCTCAACGTGCAGCCGTCCCCCGTGGGCCGATACCACTGGGAGTTCGGCAGCAGCTCGCCCAGTTCGCCCAACACCCCTCCTAGCACGCCGTCGCCCCGAGTGCCGCGGCGGGGCTGCCCGCTCAGCGCCAGCCAGAACAGCCTGTGCCCCCTACCCGTCTCCATCACCGCTCCACCTGTCCCGCCCCGCCATAACTCCAGCCCACAACTCCCCGAACTCCCACCAAAGACTTACAGAAGGGAGCTGCTTCAGCCGCCGCTACAAGCCCTCTCATTGGTGGAGAACACAGACAGCAGCCAGTGAGCGACGTGCAGATTTCAAACTACAGTGGACTGGATTAAAGCTACTGATCACAAAAACTAACACACTCTCGACTCGACCCACCGCCCTCTGCATTGACCAATCACACCCCCGCTGTGCCTCTCAGGGGATCAGTAGCTCCGCCTTCATCATAAACCCTCTGTGCCAATGAGAAACCCACCAGTGTGCCAGCTAACGAACACCAAGGAGCGTGTGTGCTCGTGTTGAAACCGAGCGCACACTGTTCAGAGCAGGACCCACTGCTCCTCGTACAAGTTCTCACCACTCACACACTCAACAGGGTTAGTTCGGGTTATTGACAGTGGAGGTGTATGAGGTACGTTTCCATGGTCAGTGTATTTACTACAGTAGAAGGTAACAATAAGGGGGCAGCAGCAAAGCATCATTAAACCATCGAAGAAAAAAGAAATCAACATTAGTTCATCCATTCACTGCATTTTGAGCATTTTCACAGCTTTACCTTGTTGTCCAGTATTTAGACTGTGACAGCTCATTATGGCCACAGAGCTGAAAAAATGCACAAATGACTTCTTGCACTGTTTTCAACAAAGCATATGTGCAAAACAAGGCACGACTGTGGCCGCTGCATAGCTGGCATCATGACTGTATTTTGTCAGCAGCAGCAAAATAATGTTACACAAACTCCTGCAGTTTGATGCAGATTAAAACTGAACACTTTAATACTTTAACTCACTACAGACTTTAATACACGTGCTAGTGGAGGTCAACTAATATTTATAAAAGTCAACATAGTAATAATAGTTTAGAGCAGGGAAACCAGATAGTTAATATGCCTAGACTAATTCAAACTGAAACTTCTGAACATCTGCGTCAAAAGTGATGAATAAATATGGAGCTCAGTGTCAAATTGGAAAATTAGATGGAACCTATAATTACAATTTTTTTTTTTTTTTTTTGTGGTTTTAGCCTGATATTCACTGTCAGCTACTACTGAAGCCAGTTTCCACCAATACTGATAGTTTTCAAAACATTAGTCTGTCTCTGATCCCATGATGCAATGCTCTTTGTACCCATATAAATGACTGGACTAGGAAAGTTTTGATGGTACTATTATTTTCCTTAAGACCTCAGAATATAGTCGGGTTGTCGTATGAGGGAGTATGTCTTCACTTCTTAATTAAGATATTGACAGTAGAGCGCCTTATAAACAGGATGTTATCTGTTTTATTTCCTACACTGACCGTGCATGTGTACCACACGCATCCCCACTCACTGAACTAACCTTTTACCGTACAGATTTCCTCACATCCCGCTCCGGTATCATGGAGCTGCTGAATGTGGAGGGCCTTGGACTTTGTAGCCTCAACTGTCATGCTTAGTTTGTTCGGGCATTGACGTCTCGTGGAGTCCTGCTGCAGTTCACAGATTTTCTGAAACTTCTCTTCGCTGATCAACGTGTAGCTCTTTGTCGGTGGGTGTGGGCCACAGGTGCGAACAGACATTTCCATTGACTTGTTTTTCCTACAAACTGAGTTTAAAAAAAAAAAAAAAAAAAAAAAACAGTTGCCAAAGTCTTATTTTATGCAGGGGGATAAGGGATTTTCTTTTTTTAAACAAATGTGACATTAAAGCAACACAAAAGGAGGCGACACTGAATCCCCCCCTCCCCTCTAACTACCAAGTATCTCACTGTGACTGTAAAAAAGTCAAACTGTCTGACTGTTTTTGTCCGCAGCCACAAAACGTTGCCTTTAAACAGCAGTGACCTCTGACCCCAGGCTCCAGTCGTCTCGGCCGGATGGGAAAAAAAAAAAAAGTTAGCCGGGAACTCTCCGTTTGCACATCGAGCTTGGAGGTTTCAGCAGGTCCGATTAGACTCTTAAAACGTCCCTCTGGTCTTTTGAGACGGAGGGACGTCTGCCACGATATCAAACAGCACCGATCCAGGACGAAGACCGGGACCGAGACTCTTTTACTCTCCAGGTCTTCAAAAGCTGATGTCTTAACCGATCCCCGTTTAGGCGTGCGCTGCTGTCTGACACTGTGCTCTTCCCTGATAAAAACCCCCTCATGACCAACTCTTCTTCATTGGTATTAAAACTCAGCACTGGATGTCGCAACGCTGTGGAGACGGTTTCCTGCCGAAAGTCAACAAACAAGCAACGCAGTTTTTACAAATGCAGAACGATTCACTAGCAAACGGTGTGGTTTGCAAATACAAAACAGGAATAACCGACTAATGCACTTTGTTTTATAGATGCAAAACTGACCTATCCAGGAAATACACGTTTTCTAATATAACAGCAGGTCTGATAGTACACAGACGACACCTGCCCATGTTTATGTTACGTTTCATCACTTTCTATGATTATATTTCTGCTCAAACATAACGTGATGAAGCACAGTTCAGGTATTTTATTTTCCTAATTAAGATTTCTTTGCATAAAAAAGGGAATATTAAAACTAAATGTGCAAAACTAATGACGTATGTGCATTTCTTGTGCTTTGCCACAGAATGTCAAAATCAGTGCATCCCTGAAAAACCACTTCAAATTTAAAAAAGTCAATGTTTTTGTTGCTGATTTCCTTAAAAGTAAAAGTTGGAGTTCATCCTTCAAAACAGCAGGTCTCACTGTAAGTTAAAGCACTGATGTTCCGTAAATAATGCATCTTAGGTTTATAAAGGTTCAAATATCCGACCTTTGTTTTATTATTTAACAGTTTTGTTGAGTCCTTCAAAAAGAATGAGTTTTGTTTTTTTTGTCAAATTATTAATTTCTTTAGTAAAATACCATTTTGTTAACAGCTCAACATACAAAGGTTTATTTCACAATCATCAATTTACTACTGCAGATAATCTAATCTTGGCCTTAGACAAAACAAAAGAGCAGAAGAGGAAGTTATGTAGCTGTTTTTGACATGATAAATATGTCGTGTTTTTATTTGTCAGGTTTTACATTCACTAAACAAACTGCATTAGTTTCTCCGTCAGGTTTTATATCTGTAAACTACTGTGTGTGTCAGTGAATCTCAGAGCATTTGTAAAAAACATTACATTTATTTGTTGGGTTTGGGTTTTTTTTTTTTTTTTTTGGTTTTTTTTTTTGTTTTGGTTTTTTTTTGTTTGGCAGGAAATGACCTCCATACACCTCCCACCAAAGCTGGCTCAGCTCCCCCCAGTGGCGGCTCCAAGTACCTACAGAAACCCTGAAAAAGAGGAACTTTTTAACTTCTCCTTTTTGTTTTTTTTGTTTTTTTTCTTCTTTTCTGCTTGAAACATTTTTTGTTTCACTTTGGAAAGACTGAAATAATCCATGCATCATGCTCAGATGTGCCTTTTATTTTGTTTTCTACTTTACAGAATAAGCAAATGGTGTCTAAAATGCTAAAAAATAAAGTTGCCTATGTAATGTTTAGAACAAAGCTATACACTATGAAATTGTACATGTTTGTGGATACTGTGTATATATAACATGTATACACTAACTAAATAATTTGTATAAAGTGACTTTTTTTCCCCCCTGTATTGTACCCTCATCCGCATCTGTTCAGTCAAATATTGCCTAATAATCCAATGCTGCTACAGTCGGATAAAAAAAACAACAAAAAAAACAAAAAAACAACTAAAAACAGGTCACTGTCTCTAATTTACTTACAGACAATCTCCAGTTTAAACACTGGGAGTATTAACTGAGGAAAGCCATGTTTTCTGCCCCTTAGCTGTTTTAAAGCAATGAAATATACAGTTGAACATGCCAAGCACTTACTTAGACATGTGCTTCACTTTGTACATCCTACTAATTGCCTTTTGAAAGACTTTTTGATGCTAACACTCATTAAACGGAGGTTGTATTAAGTTTGCAGCTGAATATATCCCGTCGTATATTCATTTGCAGGTATTCGAGGAGCATAGTGAAGAATTGGACATTTTCTGAGAAACACACTTTGTGCACTTTAGGCTGTACTGTTGAAGAGCCGCAGATGTCATAGGTCACATGGTCCTATGCAGCTGTTAAACTCACTTTCTACATGGATCAGGGCAGAAAAACACACAGTCTACCGCCTCACGTTTACCCCACGAGTCGGGCGTTCGTCAAAGAAAAACTGACTAAAGATTAAACCTGAAGCTGAAGTCGGAGGTTTTGCAGGCAGCTGAAGTCCAACCGCTTCACTGTCTTTGCTCCTGTTCTCGTCCTAAATCAACAAGAAAATTCCAAATAGTCAGTATTGATGGGGTTAATTTAAGTTTTTTTTTTGTTTGTTTGTTTTCTGTATTTTTTTGGTTTTGTTTTTTTCTTTAACCCCAGTACGACAGATTAACAGATCGGTTTTCCTCCGGTGGCACTGTAACAGCTTGATCCAGCAGTCGGTTTATTTGATGGTATGTGGCCTTTTAACTGCTTTGTATTAATGGTCTTGATGAGATTAATAAATCACCCAGTCTTATTTTGTACTGAACTATTCATTTCTCCTCTCATTTTTACCCCCCCC
>JAPTYQ010000016.1:18412173-18433101 GCA_029814465.1 Ostorhinchus cyanosoma | reverse complement strand
ATTAAGTCCTGCATAATCACCTGAAAATACTGACATTGAGGGAAAATAATCAAACTAAATAGCACAAACTATATTTTTTATGTTTCTGTTTTACATTTTCTGATGAATTAGTTTGAGTCTGATGTTCAAGTGATTCAGATTTATTTATTTAGGCATTTATTACTGACTTAAATGTTTAGTTGTAAAGTTATCTGGTTTCTAGTCATGTCAAATATTAATAGTTAAGGTTCATTTCAGACATGTGAAATGGATTTTTGTCGTCAAATCTTTGGAGGAAAAAGAGCGAGGGTTAAGATTGTCAGTTTAAAAGGCTATCGGCTGAATTATAGTTATTACCACATTACCAGTTTATTTGTTTGTTTGATTGGTTGTTAACACTTAAGCAGCAAAACTATTGGTTGAATTCATACCAAATTGGGTTTAGATATTGCCAGTGACCCAGAATAGATGTCATTACATTTTGGGAAAAGTAGCTCAAAGTTACATTTTTTTAGGAATTTTTAAAATCTTTTTTTTCTCCTTTTACTTATAATGTACGAAATCTCAAATGTCTATAAAAACATCCTTTTTGTTTCAATTTACTTCAAACTTGGCACATATATGGAGGCAACTGATATGCAGTACATACACAGACATGATGACATCAGCTGGATTGATGCCAAAATAAGATACAATATGTGCGAGGGGCGGGGTTTGTTGAGCCTGCAAACACTTGTTAAATAGATATATCGGCCTTTAAAAGACAATAACTGGTTGATAATTAGAAATAAATAAATAAATAAATGAAGTCTTGATTCTAAGGGAAAAGATGGGGTTGCTGTGTATCTTTATTGGGTATTGGTGGTAATGATGCAAAACTAAATACTTCAAGTGTCTAATATAAAAGCTGAAAACCTCTTTGTAAAGGCAATATAATATTTTGGATTATTATTTGTTATGACAAGATCCTTTAAGAAGTTCTGGTGTCAGATGTTGCCCAAAGAAATATGCAACACATATTAAAATAGATAAATAAAATGATAAAAAATAAATAAAAAATAGTCACAAAAACACAGCAGTGGAATAGCAGCAGAATAAGAGACTGTGGAATATATATTCATATAATTGTGTTTACTGGTGTGTTTTTACCTTTCCTTCTGTTTGGAGGTGGAGGTCTTCACGTCCTGCTGAGGTCTCTGTCTGTTACTGTAAAGCTGCAAAATCTGACATCGCATCACACTGAGCTCCTCCTGTACAAACACAGGACATGGAGAATACTATTACTGGTATTGTTTTATATGTACGTTAACATCACTGTTTCTTAAAGCACAATATAGATGCTCAGTCTGAGAAATTCCAGCTAATTTAGATGCATTTGTAGTGGTTTTCTGTTGTATTTTTAACTGTGTTCATTATTTGGATCATCTCTGTAACTGAATCTGACCCTCAGTGCTTCGACCAGCGCCTCCAGGCGAAGGGCTTTCTTCTGGCAGCTCCTCCTGTTCTCCTCCAGCTCCTCCCTCAGGTACGTATCTCCATGCTGGATCTGACTGAGCTCCAGGAGGGCGCTGGTAAACCCCGACTTCAGCTCCGACACCATGCATTGTAACTGAGAGAACATCAATAGTCACAACTATCAGGTTTATTGTTGGACTTAAGGTGTATTACTTCTCATATGGAACAAACATGTACATTTATTTTGAATCTGCTGCTGTTTTTTTTTAACATATGAGCTTATGTTTTAAAGTGAACTGTCCCTTTAACAGAGTGAGGCTGAGGAGGGAAAGTGTAGAATACCTTGGAGATTTCAGTGACGAGTTCAGCCTCCTGGGGCTTCATGACCTGTGCAACCAAAGACACAAACAAAGCTGTTTGCAAACACTCATCATTAATGTGCACAAATCCATGTTGGAAGACAGATTCAGATCCTTAATCTCAGGAAAACCACAAACACACTATGAAAACACTAACTGCAAGTAAAAATCCTGCATTTAAAGCTTATTAATGTAAAAGCACAGAATTACCAGCAAAATTAACATGTGTTTTATGAATATCTATGATGTTTTCTATTCATTTTAGTGTTGCATTAATGAGTATGTTGTATTTTTCCCCTCTAGATGTTCAACTTTGATGTCTACTGGACTACTTTATATAGTGTTGTGTAGTTTAATCCATATAAATGTGTCATATTCTATAAGAGCATCATGTTCGTTGTATTTCTGTCCTGTAAGAACTATAAATCTGACTCAGAATATTTAAAAAGCTCAAAGAAAAAGGCCTTTTTTCAGTTTCATGAGAGACAATGACCGCTTCCAGAGCTCAATCCACTCCAACGACAAAGCCAGTGAACAGGTGAGTCCAACTGTTCTTAACTCCAGACTCCACGATCAAAGGCGTCAATAGTGTGTGAAATGAATATGCAAAACTCACTCACTCACTTGATCCCACTGAACTACGTATATGTCTCTTATAATGATGGTTAATGTTAATCATCTGACTTTACACACTGTTGTGTAGTTTAATCTACAGCAGTGTCTCATATCATGCCTGTTGTATCACTGTCCTGTGAATCACTTATGTCTCACAGAAACAGTGTTTTCAGTGTCATGACAAGGCATTTTCCAGTCATTTTAGGAGAGTTTTAAAGGGTTTATGTACCTTTTTTTAAATAGAGGAAGGAACAGTTCATCGCAGTCAAAATCAAGAGGTTTTAGTCGACAAGGATGAGGATGAAAAACTGAAATCTAGAAAGTGACTAAAGGGGAGTGGACTGGAGTTAGTAGAATATTTGGCTCTGAGGTGGAGTGGAGAACACTTTCAAGTATTTTCTGGTACTGCTGCTTTCATCACACAACCACAAACTGCAGCCCAGACACCTTTCTATTTTGTAGCAGTCAGTAAAGATATGAAGTGTAGATACAGTAGAACAGAAAAAACTTCTCCACTGTGGAATTAACTTTATCCTCCAAAATATAGACTAGATGGTAAAATAAAGACAATAACAAAACAGCAATGTGAATACTTAACCTCTTCATAACAAAATTCCCACACATGTAACAATAAACAAAGGATGAATTTTAAAAAATCTGATTCTTTCAGCATCTCTTGTGTTTACTAGTAAAATAAATCCTATCAGTGAGAATTAGAATGGCAGTTCTGAATGAAGTGAGTATCTTTAATGTGCATATGCAGTATTAGTCGTGTTTGTTGTGGTACCTGCCCTGCTCTTGGCCCTGCCAGCAGCCCCTCTGCTAAGGAAGTGACAAGCCAGCCAAAGAGCTCAGCCCTGCAGGGGAAACGGCTGCACAAGCCAAGATCCCTCCTTATAAGTCTGCTGACAGAAGGACACGCACAGATCAGCAAAAAATCTGAAAATCCAATGCACAATATACTAAATGTAACAGTGAAAATGTATAATAACAAAAACAACTCAAAAGGGACTTTCTTTTTTTTATATTATCTTGCCTTAGCTCATTTTACATCATTTTAATGGAATTTAAATATGATGCATGTTGCAAAACCATAATGTAAAAACCTGCTGCTTAATACACCTGATGTTAGATGATTTAATGCTGTTCTCACTAAATAGTCAGGATTTTTATTTTATTTATTTATCTATTTATTTTTAATAAAAAAATACTGCTGAAGAGAAAGATGCAAAACGGGAATCTCACCTCACTTAAAGCTTTGTTCAGTTGCTTCTCAAGACATTTGGGGGAAAAAAAAATAGCTCTCACTTCCCCAATCCTCTAAATATCCAGTTTGTCCTCCTCTTTTTAACAACTTGCTTCATTTATGAGGTCTGAAGGCTGTGTCCTCGGTCCACGGCGCGTGCTGGTCTGTGCAAATATCAGATCCTCCTCATGACGCTCAGAGACACGCATCTACATGCAGACCTACAGGGAACCCAGAACCAGGAGAACGCCTGCGTGCAAGTACAGCTCTAATATGTACTCTACATGGACTTTTTTTCTCCTAAAAAGAAGTATTCTGCTAAATTATTATAGTGTGCAAAATTTATCAAGGAAAAAATATTAATAAATACAATAAAATACCAAAATCACAAAGTCAAGAATAAAAACATATATTCTGCACAGACTGTATAGTGTAGTATAGTATTGGCAGAATAAATATATTTAAGTTTGTATTTACACGCAAACAACACATCTACAAATCCTTAAATATTTGTAAACAATTATCAAACATCTTTTTAACATGTGCATTTTAAATACTTGAACGTTTACAAGATGATTATTTTTAATGATTGTCTAATTTTACGGTACGTCTCCGCCCGTGTAAATTACTCTGCGATTTTAAATTGAGCGCACACACGTCTGTTTTGTTTTGCGGGTGGGCGTGGTTATATGATAATACTTAAATATGATTGGATGTCAGACTCACGGAGTTTTCAAATCTACGCCGTAGCAAACGGAGCTGTCAACACCGGCGACGGGAGGACACAGACTGGTGAGAGAAAAGAAAACAGCATGTTTTAAAGATTATTATAAGTTTTATTACACGGACATATCTGTTTGATACATGGACAGCTTTGTGTTCCTTTAACATAGTGGTTTATAGGTGAAAATGTCTCCGTTCTCCTTCGTTCTTGTTGATAATAAGCAGCGTCGCTAATGTTAGCATCTGTTAGCACCCATTCATTTGTGTCAAATAGTGTCGTTTATAATGAAACTACCATCGTCATTATGTTCAAATGTCGTTGTCTTCATTGGAATGAAGCTGCAGCGTGTGAATAGTTGAGTTTGTTGTTTAGGCCAGTTACGTAAGTTATGCCATTTATTTAAAGGGCCACAGCTTCATAGTTTTAGCACTTGCAGGGAAATTAGCCACTACAGTGGACGAATATTTACTTTATTGTTCCTAGCAGTAAAACAAAATCCAAAACCAAATGCTTAAATATATTTTGCATTGATATATCTTTTCTTCTTCATGGTCTTTTTCGTTTTCTTCCTCTTGCTGGTCTTGTTCTACTTGTTCTTTTAAGTGTTCTTCTTGAGGTTCTTCCTGGTGTTCTTCTTCTAAATCAAATTAAGTTTTTAGAGCAAATGCAAACTGTAATGTGTCTAATTTCTATTTTACAAGTAGTACACCACCATTCACCGAGGACATAGTGATTCCTCAGAAATACATTTCAGTCTGTAATAGTTATCTGCATTAATCTAGTGAATTTTGACATTTAGACTGGAGTTCAAAACGACATGAAATAACATTATTATCATCAAATAGTGGTACTACATGCACAAAAGTAAATGTGTAGTTGGTGTCAATGATGGACAACTTGAAGCATCCAAACAAAGTGCTGCAAAATGGTTTTCACATACATACACCCAGAAAATGTATCTAATTTGGAAAGCAAAGTTTCCTTCTATTAATAGGAAATCCTGCAGGTTAAAAAATATCAATATTCTTCTTTTAGATGCTTTGGTGAATGTCGTCCCTGAATCTGGGTGTTGTTTTTCTCTATCAGCCATCTGGGAACTGCAGCCATGAGGACAAATGAGTTTTCCTCTTCTGATGAGGATGAGGGAGAGGAGCAGGTGACTCCTTTATTCATCTCCTGGTAAGACTCAGCAGTTCTGCTTCTGTCATGGACCAAAAAAGTCTTTAGAACTGAATTATTTCGGTTTAATTTGCAGTTATATTTTGTTGTCTAAAGGTTGCCTCTGTCTGTAGTGGGGAGTTCACAGTTTCTCGGCATATGTGCACTGCCAGGTATAGTAGTATTTTATAATTTTACTGATTGATCTGCATGTTATGTCAGTTTGTGTGCGCATTAATTTGAAAATGATTCCTTCTTTTTGTCTTCAGGCTGTAAATACAAAGACATCCGCAGAGATCTTAGAAGAGATATTGGTAAGACATGTTCAGTGGTTAGTCAATCTACAGTGGATCAACTTATGAGACAAAGACTGTCCCAGGTGCAGTTATTAATTTTCATTTCTTGAAGTACCTTCTAAAAGGTGTAATTGAATCAAATATGATGTAATAATTAAGCAAAATCCCTCAAGACCACCACTCGCTAATCTCAGTGGCGCAAGATACTCTGTGAGATCTTTAGTAGATCTGAATTAGGAATGCATCGAAAGGTTATTGATTGCTGATTATTCATCAGTTAATCAATTATTTGGTCTATAAACATTTTTTTTTTTTATTTTGAAAAAGCCTGCCTCAAATGTCTGTACAACCCAAAGATATTCAGTTTGGTGTCATGAAGGAGGAAGAAAACCAGAAAATATTTAAATTTGTAAGACACTGGAATCAGAGAATCATGACTCAAATTCTCAAACTGATTAAAATAGATTTTAAGTAGTTTAAGTATTCAGTTTGAGAGCTCTAGACTGATTGTTAGCTGAACTTCCAAACACCCATGAATTAATCATTACATTGTGGGTGTTTTTTTTAATAATCTCTCAGATTTCACATCATTTTGGATCCAGTGTTTGCATTTTGTGAAAATATCACTTTTTGACTAGTTACACCATTTTCTATTCTGTAGATATTTCTTAACTTACACAGTGATCTTTGTTTCATCCTGTTAAGCTTTTCACATGTTCTGTCTCATCACCAGAGGAGCTCCAGAGTCAGGGGGTTCAGGAGATCTTTGTTTTCTGCACCAGAGGGGAGTTGAATAAGTACAGAGTACCCAGCCTGTTGGAAATCTACCAGCAGCACGGCTTCAACGTTCACCACGTGCCCATCCCAGACGGAAATGCTCCAGAGTTTGGACAGTGCTGCCAGATCCTGAATGCACTGCAGCACAGCCTCAATGACAACAGGCGGACTCTGATACAGTGAGTAGAATGACGTATCATCCTCATGAGAACTAGCAATGTGTTTTTGCCCTCTGTGGGGGACAAGTTTCACAGCCTTACTTTGGAAAAAAAAATGTTGTGGTTTCTAATCAAGATAATTACTTAATGTAAAAAAACAAAGACAGAACTTTTACTTTCCTGGATCTTGGGGGGGGGGGCACAAAACAAGAATTCAGAGAATAGTAAGACCAAGACTGAAATGAAAAATATGTTAGGATTAGGTGAGGTGAGGTGGACCATTTTGAATAAAATAAAGCACCACTGCCTTGGCAGCTAATGACTAGGAAAACATACTCACAAATTATTTATTGCAACAAGCAACCAGGTTTCATTTGGACTCCTTAACCTCGATGTTCTGATTTAGAGAAACAAAAACCTTGGATTAATTTGATTGATTTCTCAGCCCCAACCTATGAACGTGTTAACAAAAACATTCTAATACAGGCTGTTACTGTGTTTTGCTTGACGTAAATATGGAACATTTAATGCCAGTTATCTGGATTCATGCAGTTTGACAAATTTACGCTGTGCTGCTCTTATCCTCAGGACAACCAGCTTTTAACTGTGCATTTGATTGATTGTTTTTGTGTTTTTCTCAGCTGTTATGGAGGCTTAGGACGCTCTGCATTAAGTAAGAAAAATTCTACTTAGTAACATTATGCACAATGTCAAGGAAAATATCACCCTTCATAAATATCCTCTGTGTTGTGATATTTTGATTATCCTCGTCGGAGCTGTTGTAAAAAGTGCTTAATCCATCCCATTCATCTTGTTTCACTGCCTTGGTCACATGGTTGTCTCGTGTTTTGTGCCGTTCAGTCGCTGCCTGTCTGCTGCTGCAGCTCTCTTATACGATGACGGCGAACAAAGCCATTGAAATCCTCAAGGAGCACAGAGGAGGAGGAGCGATTCAAACGGTCAAGGTGAGGGATCACATTCAGCTCAAAAGCTACTGGTTATAAAATTAGAATCTTTTCTTTTAATGTCTCTTGGCCATCCTGCATTTTAGGCTTTCTGCCTCTCCCTGCACCTTTACTGTTTTATCATGACTTTGATCAATGTTACGTATGTGCTAAATCAAATCAAATACTTCTTACCACCTGAGTGCAGCTCAGTTTGATACTAATAAAAATGTGTAACGAGTAAATCTTAAGGTATATTTATTGATTTATTGCCTTTGTTTTGGCATCATCCTTTTATTGTTATGTGATAAGAAAATTACAGCAGTTGTAGTGGTCCACAGTGGTGTGTTCAAGGACATTCCGACATTAGAGGTTTGAGACTTATCAACTGAAAGACCTTTGTCCTTGATCATCATTTGCACAATTCGATGGGAAACAGGTGTGTTGGAGACGGTTTAACGCTGAAATTATCAACAAAAAAGCTTGTACAAGAGCTTTTTTTCCTTGTTTTCAAAGATCCAAATAAATTTAAGTGGTAAAAATGACTAAATCCAAGGCTAGAACCCTCTGGACCATAAGTGATATCCTTGCTTGAAATTAAGTGACTACTGCTGTTACTTCACTCACCACCGTGTTACTGGACTTACTTGGAAATTCCTTTTTTCCACAGCAATACAACTTCCTCCATGAGTTTCGGGAAAGGTACGCCACTTACCAAGAAAGCAGAGAGGATCTAGAGCGCTCAGTGTCCCGGTGATCACATCTCATCTTCGAATCATCATCATCAATCAACGAGCCATTGTCTTTTCTGATGGTGTGTAATATAATAGTATTCTCCAATGTGCACTTTAAAAGAATACTCTAATATATTTCTTTCTTGTCCTCATTATGATCAAATTAAAGCATGGATGAGGAAACGCCGCTGGTGTTGGAATTGTTATGTTTTCCTGTAACAAATAGATCAGTCCTGCAGCTTTATTCAGTGGGAGTTAAACTGGATGAGTGTTTCTACTATACTTTTCCTTTAATGACACTGACTTTTCTCTGTTTCACTCCAAACTATTTCTCTCTTGCATCATATTCTCAGATCATGGTTTATACTAAACCGTCATAGCAGTACAATATTTAACTGTGAAACCCAGTGTCCCACAGGCCTTGAACACTGAATAATGTATTCATGTCTCACTCATTAGCAAATTAGTATTCAGGATTTATTAAATTGTAAATACTAAGCCACCTTTGCTGTATTTGTATTATGTTTTACCCCTCAACAATTTTTAATCTGGTTTTTGCCAGTAACCAAAAATTTAAAATGCAACCTGTGAAATCTACTGAATTTGTTTAATAAAGATGTTCTTCAGATTATTTGCATCTATGCAATGGCAGCAAGTCGCAGTCTGTTTTGTTTGACCACCTTTTAACTGATTACATCATTCCTTCAGCGTTGCCTCATTTCCATATGCTTATACAACATCAAATTTATGTCCATCCAGAATTACATTATTTTTTCACCAAGCTCTTGAATTGATGATGGGTGTCAGACTACTGTGTAAAGTCTCCTCAATCCAATCTTCTCAATGGGGTTCAGGTCTGGACTCTGTGGTGGCCAATCCATGTGTGAAAACAATGTCCTACAACCTGAACCACTCCTAAATGACACTACCTGAATATGCCAGTGTCATCAGTAAACAAAACTTCATTAACCTGGCCATTCACTATAATCAGGCTCATTTGACCTAATTTTTTTAACAAAAACTGACGCAATGTCAGATCGTAAAACTACCCCCACAGGCTTGTGCTGTAGGCACTGGGCATGATGGGTAATCATTTCATCTGCTTTAATTCTCATCCTGATGCATCTATCACTCTGGAACAGGATCAATCTGGACTCAGACCATGATCCTCTACAATATTTATGCTCTTTTACATCCCGTTATCCTCACTGACATGCAGTTTTCTTAAAGCCACAGCTGTTTAGTCCTAATCCTTTCATTTCTCTTACCATCCTACGGGTGTAAATGTTCTTTCTTTCACTATTAAACATAACTTGGCACTCTACAGTGGATTTTTACCCCGCCCCCTGAAGGGAAGGCAAGGGGCATTGTTTTTGGTTCGGTTTGTTTCTTTAACACTTTAGCAGCAAAACTATTGGTTGAATTCATACCAAATTTGGTTTATAGATTGCCAGTGATCCGAATAGATGTCATTACATTTTGGGAAAAGTAGGTCAAAGTTCACATTTTTTATGAATTTTTAAATCTTTTTTTTCTCCCACTTACTTATAATGGGTGACATTTCATGTCTATAAAAACATCTATTATGTTTCACTTGACTTCAACCTTGGCACATATATAGAGGCAGTTGATATGCTGACATCAGCTGGATTGATGCTAATAAGCTACAACACTTATGAGGGGTGGGGTTTGTTGTGCCTGACACCATTTGTTCTGATTTGATATCACAAAGTTGTGCAAACATCAACTCTCAAGATTTTTTTTATCTGCCACATTTGCTCAAAGATTATGGTTTACCACTCCTTCCATGTTTTAATAATGAACTACAGTTTTAAACCCAGATTTACTGTTTTCATCTTAGTTATTTTCTTTGCTTGATCCTTCTGAAACAGATCTCACCTATCCAAGGCTCACCTATCCAGATAATCAGAATCAGGTGTTCCAATCACTTCCATGGTCACAGGTGTATAAAATCCAGCCCCTAGGCTTGCAGACTGATTTTTACAAAAATTTTTGACAGAATGAGTCGCTCTCAGGAGCTCAGTGAACTCATGTGGAACTGTGATAGGATGCCACCTGTGCAACAAATCCAGTGGTGAAATTTCCTCACTCCTAAATATTCCACAGTCAACTGTCAGCTGTATTATAAGAAAGTGGAAGTGTTTGGGAACAACAGCATCTCAGCCATGCAGTGGTAGGCCACGTAAACTGATGGAGCGGGGTCAGCAGATGCTGACGCACATAGTGCGAAGAGGTCACCAACTTTCTGCAGAGTCGATGGCTACAGACCTCCAAACTTCATGTGTCCTTCAGATTAACTCCAGAACAGTGCACAGAGAGCTTCACGGAATGGGTTTCCATGGCTGAGCAGCTGCATCCAAGCCATACATCACCAAGTGCAATGCAAAGTGTCAGATGCAGTGGTGTAAAGCACAGACACTGGACTCTAGAGCAGTGGAGGCGCCTTCTCTGGAGTGACCAATGGCGCTTCTCCATCTGTCAATCCGATGGACGGGTCTGGGTTTGGAGGTTACCAGGAAAACGATACTTGTGGGACTGCATTGTGTCAAGTGTAAAGTTTGGTGGAAGGGGATTATGGTGTGGGGTCGTTTTTCAGGAGCTGGGCTTGGCCCCTCAGTTCTAGTCAAAGGAACTGGGAATGCTCCAGCAGACCAAGATATTTTGGACAATTCCATGCTCCAACTTTGTGGGAACAGTTTGGAACTGGCCCCTTCCTCTTCTAGCATGACTGTGCACAAAGCAAGGTCCATAAAGACATGGATGACAGAGTCTAGTGTGGATGAACTGGACTGGCCTGCACAGAGTCCTGATCTCAACCCCATAGAACACCTTTGGGATGAATTAGAGCGCAGACTGAGAACCAGTCCTTCTGCTTCAACACCAGTGTGTGACCGCACAAATGCGCTTCTGGAAGAATGGCCAAAAATTCCCATCAACACACCTAAACCTTGTGGACAGCCTTCCCAGAGGACTTGAAGTTGTTATAGCTGCAAAGGGTGGACTGAAGTCATATTGAACCCCATAGACTAGGAATGGGACGGCACTGAAATTCATATGAGCCAAGGCAGGTGAGTGAATACTTTTGGCAATAGTGTGTCTATTTATAAATGAGAACCAACTCACTGCATCATTTAGGGTTAAATAACCTGTTACCATAATAAACATATTCACACCAGTAATTATCCAACAAAAGGCCCTTAATTTGTTTACGTAATTTACCTTTAAATGAGAAAACCCTTGACGTCACTGTACATTCACATTTTTATCTGCCATTACTCAAACATCTGCTAAAATGACCTCCAGCCCGTTGTAACAGAGTGGGATAGGTTTATTTAGATTCAAATAAACTCAAGTAGTCATTTCCTAGATGTGACATGATGGGATCGAATACATAAAACGTAAATTTTCTGACAATTTCCTCTTTCCCTGATAAAAACACACATTTTGAAAATGGCAATAAATATTCTAGTGTTTCTGAAATGTTTTGTCTAATAACCTAAAGGAACTAAAAATGTTACAGATTAGATTCTTGAAATAATGTCACACTTCGAGGAGTGCTTGATATCCTGTTGACATAAAAAGTTAAAATTATAAACACTGAATAAATAAACAGTGGAGTTCCTAATGATGTGGAATATTTGGTGTAGAAATGAACAAAATGCACAATGATGAGAACAGTTAAGGAGCTTCAAATGGTACATTCAACAGTATGGCACATCAGCAGTTTCTTACAAACATAAAGCAGAGTAACAAAGCACTTTGCTGCTTCCTAATGCTGAATATATGATTGTACTGTTGAGTCTACCTTTGAATTCACTGATAGCTGAAAGGGCGTTTCTACAGAAATACAGACCACATTTCTACACATATGTCTAATCTGGAATCACACATGAAAAAAATATTGCCATAGATTTTAGTGACAGGGATTATATGATGAGTGTGATGATAAATAGGTCTGAAATATGGAAACAATATCTCAGATAGTTTGAAAAATGTTGTGACAACCAGACCGATTGTCCCTGTGCAACACGTTTCTTTAAGTGATAATAACCCATGCACTTCAGCCCTCGGGTACACAACTGTACTTTCAGTCCCAAAAATGTTACTTGTAAGACTGTATGCATCTGTGGGCAAAAACAGGAGTCTGGTTTGCACTTTGCCATTTGTTTAAGTGATGGTTATGAATCACGTGGCAGGTATAAATTTGCTGTTAAAGCCCAGAGTCTAATTCACAGAGAAAGCTAATGCAGCTAAGCACACAGCTTAGATTCTCACAGATACTGCACACCTGAAAGAAGTCTAACCTAATTTGTAAACACTCAAATTTGGGAATCAAGATGAAAACAACAAAAAAAAAAAAAACTTTAAATCCCAAGCATCAAAATCACCACACCATTAAAAATAAAAAGGAAAAAAAAACATTTGTCCATTCAGGTTTGTCCTTATTTTCCATAGATTTTAAACTAGAGCTATGAGAGGAACGCTGCGACCAAGATATTCTCTTAAACTGGCTAAATGTTTCCAAAATGACACTCTGCTGCGCTGTGTGTGGGTGTCGAAGAGTTCGTCCGCTTGAAATGGCATCTTGTGTTGCTGAACGGTGGTCGTCTCCAGCAGGTCCAGTGTCCAGCACTAAGATCATAGTGTCTGGTCGTCGACTGTACATGCAGGTCCTTGTCCTTTAGCATCTGGTTTAAGAGCTCACCAGGACGTAGATCATTCTGAGGAGAAAAGACCAGAAAGAACATAAATATTATTTGGACATATCAGAAAAGCACATATTTGAATACTGGACTGAAAAGTCACACAGGATAAAGTGTGTTATTAAATGTAATGAAATAAAAATAAATTAAATCACATGAATCATCACTACAAAGCTGTATAGGAATATATATATATATATATATGAATGAAAGTGTTGTTTGCAGAAAATATAGTAACACAAGTGGAGTATCTTCTGAAATACTTTAAAGAAATCTCATTCTCAAGCACAATTTTAATGTTGTAATTTATCAATAAGTAAAAAGGCCATGGCACAGGAGAAAAAAAATCTAATTATAAGAATAAATGTTGTATTTTCTATGTATTTTTTTTTATTTGCCATCAAATAACATGAGGAAGCAGTGAGTTGTACTGAATAAAAAAATATTTATTCTTGGCTTTAACAAAAAACCTAGTTACTTTATGCTTGTGACATTAACCATTTTCTCTGAATTTATAAATGTATTTTCCTATCACTATTGCCACCTCAAAATATTTATTCTTTTTGATTTGATGGATGTGCTTGAAAATCTGGAGGAACTCTTGATTTCTCCTACAGATGAATCTAGTCCACCTAAAGGGACAAGAATGACACTGACTAATTCCTGAAACCAGACAACTACAGATGATTTTTCATACCCGTAGAGATAGTAGAAGAATGACAGGAGGTAGAAAGCCAGTTTGCACCAGCCCTCTTTTTGACAGTACGCCAGGATGTCAGCGTTCATGATGGTTGTTGGGTCGTATAGGCCTGGACAGCTCATTATAGGCCTGCTCATATACCTGTAGAAAACAGTTTATCAAATTGCATTATCAGGTCAGACGTGCTCATGGCTTATTTACATCACAGATGGTAATGAAAAGTCCAACAGCCATTAAATATTTTAACTTTAACAAGTTATAAGGCCTGGTATCAACACAATAGATGACTTTAGAGTAGATCCTCACCTCCAGACATGATAAGCCAGCAGTGGTAAGTTCAGACAGAGGGTGAGCCACTCAGCCGCACAGAAGAACATCACGCAGAAGAAGAAATGGATAAGATACTCTGGGAGCACCAGCTGTAAAGGAAAAAATGTAACAAAAAACCCCATCAGAAGCCATACACAGTAAATAGTCGAACAAAGTCTACCTTGTTCTCTAAAGTCTGTGTGTTACTGGCAGTAATGTGTAGACAGACTAAACGAACAAAGAAAATTCACAAGAAAATTCAGAATGACTTATAAAACAAAGTGATGAGAAATAATACAGTACAAATAAAAAATGTGCTTTCAAGTCTGGAGTTGACTGCATTTTTAGATTCAAAGTCAAACAAAATACGTCAAATGTAATGACTTGACAGGATTACTTTAAGGTACAAACTTCAGTCGTTTGATTTCTTGTGTGTCTATATAAGCCAAGGAACATTACAATCACTGCATGTTATTACATGTGCAGATGTGTCAAAGTGAGCTACACTATCGAGCTGTTGGTGCGTCACATGAGCTGTAAGCCCAGACTGATCTGACACAAACTGGAACGCAATAAACAGGGTGAAAAATTAAGACTTGCCACGTGCATCTGGTTTTGAAAATTAAACTTGAACAAATCTAAACTGAGGAAAAGGTATCCCACTTTACAAAACTCCCACTGATAAGCTTATGCACCAACCACAGATGTAGGGGTCGACCAATTTTTTTTTATAATTTTATATTTCATTACAACTATACATTACTGACAATGTAAATGAGTAATAACAGTTACCCTAAATTTTATACAAGTAAAAATCCCCCCTTATGCTCAGTATGCTACATAGTGGTTATTACAGACAGAAGCAACTTCATTAGGGACAAAGGAAATCATCTTGAAATTAATTTCATGTCTCATAATCGGTCGATCCCTACTTAAGCGTCCTCTGTCTGAGGTGGCAACACACACAGTAAAGCACAATGTGAGATTGCTTACAGCCATGCAGCCTAATCCTAAGCCTTTATCACTGACCTAACTGGATAAATCATCAGAAAGAAATTACATACTGCAGAGATTAAAGTAGATTTAACTTTAATTTATCACCCTGGTTATATGCCATGCATCAGTAAGTCACACAAATCAACTGACAATGTCTTTTGGGGAACAGTTACACATAGACATCAACATTTTGTGCTTTGAGGTCAACCTCTCAGATCATCCTCACTTCCTGACAAACAGACTGGGTGACACAGTGGAGAAGGACCATGCTGTGAGTGCTAGCAGAGTTAATGCAGCAGCCTGACTCAGGGTTCGCTGTGGTGCAGGGCTGAGGGGGGCAGATGGAGGCACCACATGGAAGCCATGCATTCAGAAAGAGCAGAGGGCAGAGGGGTGGGGGCGGTCGACAGCCCACAGATGGAAAAGGTGAGGGGCATGTAGGGCCAGGAAGGTGCAGGAAGAGGGACTAATGTGTTGCAATCCTGCACTGTGCTGCTAAATACAAAACAACTGATCACAGCAGAAAAGATGAGCCAATCTGTGCTCAGAGCTTCACACGCAAAAAGACTGGCCACGGTCAAAACTGAGCATTGGATTAGGGAAACCAGTTATTTTAAGTGAACTTACTCCTCCTACTTGTGAAATCACTGACCAATCATAGTGTTCTCAAATATTGCTGATCTGGAGAATGCTGGGATTCTGCAGCCATCTGTTCCAAACCATAGGTGATGAAGGGTTTGAGCCAACAATGAGCTCACATACAGCAGCTAAAGTCTAGATAATTGCCATTTTAAAGTGCAGCCTCCACCTTATGAAAAGTAAGATGATATGTAATATTGAGTATCACAAAGAAAATCATGAAGACTGTTCTCCCTTAAAAAACAAAAAACAAAACAACTGAACACTTCTACGATGGATCTATTTCAAGAAACTTTGCTAAAGCATCCAATTACCTCTTCTTATTTTCTAACTTTACCTCATTTCTGATGAACTTATCAAAAAGCTTTATAAGGACTGTGTAATCGATTACTATCATGTTACTCTTGGCTGTAACTTCAATATCCTTTAATGTAGTTGTACAGGGAATTCCCTGTATCAGTAAATATAACACTATATGCAAACAAAGGGGAGGTTGTAATAAAGATCATGCAAGTTTTGAGCATTTGCAAGTCTTTTCAGTTAACAACTATACAAAGCAATAAGTCTAGATATTCCCTCCACATGTAGTTGGCCCTCTACTGCAACTTCCTCTGAGTATTGATGCCCCATGTCTAAAACAAAAAGCATCATTTACATTATAACATTGATCAATTTAATTATTTAGGACAGTAAGAAAAACATAGAGCACAAACTAGCATTCCATTACACTTTCTCAGTATATGACTACACTCATAGGTCCTGCAAAAAAAAATACATGACATCAACAACTGTCATAAATCTTTGCAAAAAAGAGATGATGAAAATCTGTTTGTTTTTTTAAAGAAATCTAGAGCCCAGCAGTCAAAAACTTGAAGCACAGGTGGCATATTGACTAATCCCAAGATGAACCCTAGTCTTAACTCTAAGATTAGTTAACTGAAAAGACGTTTGCAAACACTTCCCCGTGCAAAATGACAAGACTGCAGACTGAGTTGAACTGAGCGGGCATTTTAAAGATTGGTACAAACCTTTAATGCAATTTTGACTCTTTTAATCTTTTTGACCTTTTCAACTGTCTTTTTGCCGTTAACAAAGTGTAAAACAAAGCAGATTAGGAAAAACAAAACAACAAAAGGCGTTAGAGTTTGACAGCTGACAAGATCACTGAGTTCATAACAAGCAGGTTATTTAGCATAACAGTGCAGAAAAATGATTGAAAAAGACAGATAGGCGGATAAAGTTATACTAAAATAAACCAAACTTTCAAAAAAGAGCATATCGGCATGCAGTCAAAGAGGCAAGGAAGGTGTGTTAAGTAAAATGCCATGACTTACCGGATTTAAAGTGTTACACTGATCTATTGGATTCTTGTAATCGGTCTTCAGCTCATCAAATGCTATTATCTGGAGGGAGAAGATCAGCACAATGTGACAATGTGCAGACAACAGATAAACGACTCACTCTACACATTAAAGTGATCAAAACTACATAATTATGGCAGCTTAATCTTCTACTTGGAGCAATAACGTGTAAGTTTGCATATACAATATTTGGTAAGATTATGTAATATTTCCCAAACACTATTCAATATGAATATAATGGCTCAAACCCGTAAAACTGAGAAGTGTATGCAGCATTTGCTAATTCCTAAAAGGAGTCCCTGAAAGTAGTTCTATTATCTGCTACCAGTCTGAGCAACACAGTCAAAGGTATGTTTATGTATATACGGTTATCTTGATTCACTTTACTTACACAACTGTTGTTTTGTTTGACGTCATTAAAAACTCTGACCCCCTTTTAATACACTCAAGTCTAATATAGTTCAGACTTCACTTATGTGTATTTGTCTCAATTTATGGCAGAGATCACAGCCCGCAGAAATGTAGCATGTTGGGAAATCACTAAGAGCTTTACTGGTCTAAGGAAACGAATGACGGTTGGTTAGCGCGTTAGCTTGCTAGCTAGCTGGCTGGCTAACAACACCAGTCCGTTGACAACCTGTCATTAAAACACGTGCGCTGTGACTAGACTGCGGTGGATAATAACTGCGAATGACTGCATAAGTCACAGACAGCGACGTGTTGGTAAAATTAACATTAGTGTCTTCAAGTGCTAGCCGGCTAACAGTAGGGTGTGTGCCATTCATTCTAAGAAGGGTGCGTTCCATATTACGTCGACCAAGCATCTCACGCGCCAGTTTCTTCATAGCTAGCTACGATACGTTCTATCCAGATGTTGCTAAAATCGACGGTTATCAAAGTAAAGCTTGACACCGTCCAGGCTGCGGAGCTACACTGGCCTATCATTAGCTCGGTCTTCTCCGGCCACTGTCGTTCTTACACCCGGTTTCCTTAGCGCTGTAAGACTTGGCCAGCTAAATGTCGTCTAAATGTACACTTACATGCCAGATAGCGAAGAAGATAAGCGCCGCCGTCAGCAGCAGAGCGAGCATATAACAGAAGGCCGCGAATGTGAACGCCATTTTTTCCTCTGTCGGTTTCTGGCTCAGTCGGCGGATGATGCAGGCAGCCTCGATACCGATTTGAGATTTGTCGTTACGTCTTCTTCGTTATTGAGGGTTGAGCTCACTGGTGCTCTTATTGTTACATTACTGCCATCTAGTGGAATGTTCAGTCATGTCCCTAAACCATCCTCATTGTATTCAGGGTCCATACACAGTCAAGAAGACTGGACCAGTAAAATAATCGCGTAATAACTTTTGAGTAATGATAACTCAAATGTTTGTTTTTATTTTAGTGTTGACAAGTACAATTAAATTGTGAAAAATTTGACATTTATAATATATATATATATATGTGTGTGTGTGTGTGTATATAATGAGTAACGTGAATAACAATGAATGACCTGAATAAATGCCATTTTAACAATATCATGCCCCAACTTATCATTCATACATGTGCATTACATATGTATGAATGATACAAAGGCATAAAAACTTTTAGAAACAGGCATAATATTGATACAATTTTGGTGTCTGGAATGGGAAGTTGTCATTATTTATAGGTTTTTATGCTATTATTTTACTGACCCACTTGAGAACAATTTGGGCTATATGTGTCCCTTGAACTAAAATAAGTTTGACACCATTGATTGTTAATATCTTCAGTGTAAGGACATGTTCTGGTATCTTATGTTTTGCCCACTTTGGATCTCAGGTACTGAAGCAAAACAGCATTATCAAGCACCTCCAAAGTTGATCCTTTTTAGCATGATAATGTCTGTAATACTAAGCAATAAGACCATGTATGATAACCAAAAGTAGAGTTACATTTATTAAGCAACAAAACTATACTATATTTACTTCTGCATAATGTATAATTTTTTAAACCATCTTAGTTTGCCTTGGAATTCAACATCTTGCTCTCCTTGTAGATTCTAAAGCTTGATCTATTTTTTACATAAATATAGTGTGTTTAACCTATTTCAAGCAATAGAATCCACAAGGTGTGCGAGAATATTATTTTAGATTTTGAAAGTCAAACCTAATGATTTTACTGCATTTTCCAACATGATCTTCAAATGAGTTCAAAGGTCATGTTTGGTCATTAAATGGAGCTGGATATGCATTAAAGGCACTATTTGAGTATTCTATGCATGGATGATATATAAGTTGATAAAATTGCATAAGAGTTTTGATGTGATTTTTAGGAAATATTGCTGGTGCAAGATGATGGCAAATGGGGGTGACTTCAGCTGCTGTTGTAGCAGCATCTGGAGGTTTAGATAGTGGGTGAATATCAATATATGGCATCATAAGATGTATCCTTCTTGGAATAAAAATTCAACCATTTGTGAGTAAGTCTATGACAGTGGGCCAGGTAGGTACAGAAAGGAGGCAAACCATTTTTGCACTTCACAATTCATCCTGTGGGCTGGATTGGAACCTTTGGTGGGGCCCACAGGCCATATATTTGACACCCCTGTACCTATGCTTTCATGTAATTTAATTTCATAACAATACAACACACAAATCATGAACAATATGGACAATAACAATTAAGATACAATGCACCAGGGTTTCAGACCGGACAAAATAAACAATCAAAATACATATCTTTATTGAAGAACCATAACAATTGAATCAAACTCTATAAGCAACACACAGTGTACAACATACAATGTGTTTTATTGAAGAGGAGATGACGTAATGACCAGTGTCCCCGCCCCATTCCGCCATTTTGAACTTACAAGCGCCAACAGTAGCACCCACAGCAGTGCTTGTATTGTTTTTTTTAAGTTGTCTGTAAAATCCGTCCGACCAAAGATGCCTGGGAGAAACTGCTGCGTTCAAAACTGTTCCAGTTACTCCCATGATGGGCACAGCAAACGAAGAAAGCCGGAGATACGTTATTTTGGGTTTCCAACATGGAAAACACTGGAAGGAGATCAAGTCTCCGGTGTGACGAGGAGACGCCGGATGGCTTGGGTGGCTGCAGTCAGACGAAAGGATATTACTTTCGAAAATATTCCCCGTTGGATGAGAGTGTGTTCACTGCATTTCCATGAAGGTAAGCTCTATAAAAATGTTCACGTGGTTTATGTTGTCCACTCGTAAAACGCCACTACATGCGCCTGTATCGGACCCTTGGCTGTGTGAATTCTACAGGCACAACAACCCTGCCCCCCACAGAGGAGGCATGGGGCAGCCTATTGTTTTTGGTTCGGTTTGTTTGTTTCTCTGTTTAACACTCTAGCAGCTAAACTATTGGTTCAATTCATACCAAAAATTGGGTTCAGAGATTGCCAGTGACTCAGAATAGATCAGATTACATTTTGGGAACAGCAGGTAAAAGTTAAACTTTCCTATGTCTTTTGAAATCTTTTTTTCCCCCATTTACTTATAATGAACGAACTTTCAAATGTCTGTAGCAGCGAAAGTATTGGTTGAATTCATACCAAATGGGGTTTATAGATAACCGGTTACCCAGAATAGATGTAGCTACATTTTGGGAAAAGTAGTCTAAAATAAAAACTTTTTTATGAATTTTTAAAATCTTTTTCCTCTGTCATTTACATATAAAACGTCTATAAAAACATAGATTTTGTTTCATTTTTCTTCAGAATGTGCACATATATTGAAGCAATTAATATGAT